>VDFB02056351.1:2100597-2245878 GCA_007258455.2 Sequoia sempervirens | reverse complement strand
TCTTTAAAGCCCTAAATTTCATACTCACCTCTACGAATTGATAAACAAAGAGTTGTGTGAAGTCCTTTGATGTTTTAATTAATCCTCTATGAAATTCTAGGCATGAAGAATCACTCTAATTTAGGTGCACCACCATCTATTTGCTTTCTACATTTCTCTTTCTCTCCCTTTTCCTTTTACAAGTTGTTAGTATTAGGATTAGTTTATACTTATTTAGTTTTTGGTTGGACCAACACTGGTGAATTTAGATTAGAGATGAATCTAACCTTCTTTGGAGGTCTAATCTCAACAATAAGGGTCCAAAACTAGAGATCAAACCCATTGTGTCAATATAATGTTGGACCTAGTTCAAGATGAGGTAATTCATGTGACAATAATACATACATAATATGTGAGTGGGAAGAGGTAGCAAGTACAACCAATAAGAAATATAACCCCTAAATATCCAAAATAGGAAAGTGTAACTAGTATGGAAGATGTCAATAACTCATTCAAAGACAAGCAAGCTAAAACTATGCAAGAATATCCATGACTCATTCTGAGACAAGACTAAGAAAGATAAACCTAGATGTAGGAAAATACATAACAACCTAATGAAATGAAATAAAAACCTAAATCAACATCTAGGATAGATGCAATGGTACCAAAAAAAAAACATTGAAGAACATATTATAGTATGGTAACACAATATCTCACATACATAGGAAGTAATCTAGCATCAAACAAGTAACCAAGTAAACATCAAGGCATATACATGTGTAAACATATATGTATCATGAATATTAATCAAGAATAATAAGCAAATGCAAGCAATATAATACATACAATAAGATTGATCCATAAATTTAAATGTTCACACTATGTAATAAATATGAGTGAGTACATATAGAATATGTGAGAGAGAGGAGGTGTCAAATACAACCAATAAAAAATATAAACCCTAAATATTAAAATAGGAAAGTGCAACTCTTATAAAAGATGTCAATAAGTCAGTCAAATACAAGCAAGCTAAACCTAAGCAAGAATATCCATGACTCATTCCAAGAAAATATTAAACAAGTGAAACTCAGATGTAGAAAAATACATAACAACCTAATGAAATAAAATAAAAACCTAAGCTGACATCTAGGCTAATAAACAATGAAGAACATATTATAGCATTGTAACACATCATCTCACATACATAGGAAGTGATCTAACACCATACACATGTAAATGAAATGTAAACATCAAGGCACATACATGTCGAAACATATATGTAATATGAAGGTCATACACCTAACATGTAACCCTAGGAAATATATTATATAAGGGATCAACATGGAAATGCAATCATTATTGATTACATGATCACAAGACAAAGAGGAAGAATCAACACAAAAATACATAAAAGGGTCCATTATAAGTACTATATAAATATATCTACAATTACTCATGGATATAAACAAGTAAAATAAAAGTACTTAGCTCTAGGTTTAATGTTAAATAGATAGATGACATTATGTGATTTATCTTAGTATTCAATGCTTGTTACTCTATTAAATGACATCTATTGATTAGAAAATTTATTGTACTTTGCTCTATTTAAAATCAATACCTATTAAAATGAATCATGTCTAAAAATCATACCTTTTTCCATGAAATGATCCACACACTTTCACTTGCATGAAACCTATTTGTCTATTCATTTAGAATATGTATATGAAAACATGTAGTGTTGACAAACACTTTCAGGAGTGTGTAAAGTGAAGGTCTTCTCCTTATATCAAACCTTTGGATCCAATTTAGTAGTTTTGGAATAAATATGGGAGACATACTAAGTAATCATGCAATATACATAAGGCGTGCATGCTGATATCTTGTTGATATTATGCTCCAAAAATAATGTAATATATAATTAAGTTTGTGTGCTATTAGATGTGTAAAGGTCTAGATGATATAGCAACAAAATAGAGTTTATCCTTTTATGTAACACTAACACACAAATTTGAATATCTTGTGCTCAAGTCAACACATATCAACTAAGAGAAAGGGACTTGACTTGACCACATATTTAAATTTAAATTTAAAAATTCTAGGATCATTTCTACACAAATGGCATGAAATCAAACATATAGCATGAAATCAAACCGGTCCCTTAAAGAATGTACACAGATGATTAACATAAATTTTAATTAATTACTAATTTTATATGAAAACATGTCACTTATACCCTAATCATTAAAAACAATAGTCAAAATAATTATTTAAAAAATCAAAATACAAAATTTACAATTTTCAGATTTATAAATTATATTAAATTGTACAATTTTGTTCTTGCAATCTACCCCATGAAATTTCCATTTGACCCGCACGGGTGTCAGCAAAAATCTTGGCCAAGGATTGTGCCATGTGGGGCCCGCTTTTCCACTTTCTACATACTTCCTCTTCCCTATTCCGATGGTGACGTAGACGACTGTTCGGTGGGGTTGCTTGATTTGCGGAGAGGGTGACGCGTTGATGCAACGTGGACAGAGAGAATTTGGGGCGGCGGACCAATCCCTTTGCCTAGGGAAGCCTCGGTCACATCGTCAGGTAAAGCAAACCCAATAATACACTACAACTTTTGGCATATACTATATACTTATTATTGATGCTAGCACTAGTTGGGTGTGTCTCAAGGGGGTCCCTTGCTCGGTCCCCCACATTAAACCCCATATTCTATTGCTAGAGAAGAGTCCAATGTTGGCTGCACTAGGGAGAACATCAATTTCATAATCAAGCTATCAAGGAGCCTATACAGACACAACATACAAGAACATGGTGGCAAGAAATAAGGGGAGGCAACATGAGCAATGGAAGAAGCCAAAATAGGTCTTGTTCACTCTTTTGAATTAATGGGTGGCCAGACTTTGGGAGAACAATGTCTTTACTGTGACAAGCAAGCATGCCTTCCCTTTTGAAGCATGTTGTTACTGTGATAGGAAAAGATTAAGAGGAATATTCAAGAGGTGAAGCATGCTATTACTGTGAAAGGAAAAGATTAAGAGGAATATTCAAGAGAAGGTGGTAGATAATGATTAGGGAGAGAATAGTTGATAAAAGAATATGTAATTATTATGATTTTCATTTATTTGTATATAGTTTTATTTTACTCATTCTTATTTCTTGGATAGAATTGTTACAGTGATTGTGATTTTTAGATAAGGTTGTTAGTGTGATTTTGTTCTTTACTTCTAAATTGTAAAATTTTATATTTTAAGGTCAATATTTTAGAAGTTGATTATTTGTCCTTCAACTTTTAGACCAAGTTTGCTTAAATCAGTGTCTAGATTGTTATATTTAGAAACATGTGCTAGGTCTTTAGTTTCATAACTAAATAACTAATATTCAGTCAATTGTACACCATCCAATCAAAAGGGAAAAACATCAAAGCATGGTAGATCTTAGGTCTACATGCAAAATAAATTAATAGATATTGCATAGGTCTTCATAGAGGCATACTATATCATACATGTCAGTCATCCTATGGACAACAAACAACAAGGAGCTTAACTAAGGCTTAAGGAAGTGAGTACTTCAACTTTAACAAAGAAATCTTCTAAAGGTGTTTCTCAATGCCACAAAAGCTGGATCAAGTGAATTTCTAAGATCCTCAAGAGTAAAAATAAAAAAAATTAGGTGACCTAGCAAAATTTTTCCAAAACTGGAGAATTAGAATTGGAAGCTAGAATTTAGGAAAAATGAAATACAAGCATCTAGGATACGAGCACTTGTCTCGTTTAACCAGCTCATTACTTGAGATTGGCAATACTAGGCTAGGGCATATAAACCTTGGTGAATTTTAGGAAAGAGAGAATAAGCAAGATAGAGCTCCAATTACTTAGAGGTTGGTTGAGAGTTGTATACTTGAAGCGGTTGCCTTCCCTATAGCCATGTAGTGCACATATCTTGTTCTTGAGTGTACTAACCACTATGATCCCCATATTAGGGAAATAAGAATAGAAGATGATAATTTGTTGATTACTTTGGATAAAGCCACCATTAGTGGTTGCTTTAGGCTACTTGAAAGGGAAGTTTAAATACAGATTTTAACTTCACTTTGTCACAAGGTCATTTTAGTGAAAAGAAAGGGTATTATAAAAACATCATTATCAAGGAGTGGTTTGTCGTTCACAAGAAGGGAAAGACCCAATTACCCAAAAATTTGCATAGGCCACATTTTAAGGATGAGATTTTAGATATCATCGTATTATTGCATAGATTGAGGGGTAATGTGAATGCCCATGAGTTTGAAGAATGGATGTTTTTCTTTGCTTAGATCATTTGTGCTAGATAACAATACTTAGACTAGGTAACTCTCATCAATGGCAAGCTACAAGACATGATATCAAGCTTTGTTGTCAATAATTTTTTCTACATGTCCTCATATCTTTTTTATGCCTTGGCATGCACTAGGCCATGTCCAAGACTTCGCCTTGTTGAGGAATTTGGTGATCAAATTCAAATTTATAACTATTACCTTGACTTGTAGTTGGAAAGGAGCTATAATATATTCAAGAGGGTGAATGATGTATTCACCATGAGGCTATTAGAGAATTGCAAGGTGATTTGGGACAACGGATTCTCCCGAAGCCATTCAATTGATAAAAAAGTATGGTAGCCACTTTATTCAATTTCAAAGATTCGCTTACATCAAAGTAGGAGGGTATGAGAGACTCCCTCACAAGTTAACTAAGTATGCATAGAATAAATTTATCCTGAAGTTACCTAAGTATGTATAGGATAAATTTATCCTCATTGAGATCTGTAATAAGTTGCAGAGGTGAACAAGAGATGTGCCAAAATGAAGAACGTTGGAATCCCATTTCCATTGGTTAGGGGTATTATTTATGCAAATATCGATCAGATGCCCTCAACATTGAGAGGGATATTGTGAAATTTAGCATTTCTACTTATGACATGAGATTTACATTTGATAGCAAGAATTTTGTCAAAAACAATTTGCAGCTTGGTCCTGGTTTCTATCACATCCCTCAAATGGAAGATTATTGGGTTGATTGTTGTGATGACTATGAGGTTAGGAAAATAAGTTGGATGAGAATGACTTGGAGATAAATTGTTACATTAAGATTAAGCTAGGAAATTTATGGTGTTGAATATGATGAATCTGACTTGGTGGATCCAATCTACACCAAGCATATACATATGTAGCCCATGGTGCCAATTGATTGGATTCTCAAAGAAACCAAAGACCTTGAGATTAGAACCACCATAGTTTTGGAAAAAACTTAGATATGAATTGCAAAGAAAAAGGGTGAAGCTTCCAAGGATCAATCCAAAGGAAGGCAAAGGATAGGAGAAAAAGTTAATCCTAGTCAGGTAGGGACTTCTTCATCAATTACAGTGTCACCTCCTATGCAACACACAATTATAACAGGTAGAAGTGGAGATGGGGAAGAGCCTCCAAAGAGAAGAAAGAGCCCTAATAATACATGTGGTGATGGTCCACATAAAGATAGTGGAGTGGAGGATCAAGTAGAGAAAGAAAAGGGAAAGAGATAATGAACAAGAGCAAGAAATTGAAGTAATGGATGTTGACCCCTCTGAATATCAGCCAAACCCCTCTCATAATGTGATTGATAGGAACACACAGAAGGGTAAATATCCTACCTCATTTCATTTCAATCTACAAAATGTAGCAAAGACTCCTCCTTTAAGGAGAGTTCTTCAATTTTCATCACTTGACTTTTCATCTCAAGACGTTGGTGTCGAGATGAAGGTGTATCAACCTTTACAAGTGCAATGTTGTAAAATTGCACCCCTAGCAATTTCACATACATTCTTGCATCTAGTTTACTTTCCACTCCCCTAGCATTTGTGTAGGCTCATTTTATCCCCTGCATCAACCTTTTTCCCCTCTCAGGATGCTCAAGACCCCTTTTCAGCAACTACCTTCGCACAAAAACTTTGTTTTGAACCTTGTGCTTCTCCCTTTCATTTCATTTTATAGGGTGTTGTGTTTAGACACTAGTGTGTCGTGTGGATGTCTGCACGCCATGCTAGTGTCTTGTGACATTTCAACATTCAAACAACCTTTTCTGAGCATGTTTCCCACTTGTCGACCACTCTTGTTAGTGGTAATGG
This sequence comes from Sequoia sempervirens, assembly GCA_007258455.2. Classification (NCBI taxonomy): domain Eukaryota; kingdom Viridiplantae; phylum Streptophyta; class Pinopsida; order Cupressales; family Cupressaceae; genus Sequoia; species Sequoia sempervirens. The sequence goes on along the minus strand of VDFB02056351.1, from coordinate 2,239,752 downwards.
CCTGAGACACCTTGTAACGACTCAAGAAGCTTCTTTTCCTTGCTCTCCTCTCTTTAAATGTGATATTTTCAATTCATTTGGCCTTCTTGGTCTCTCCCTTGAGATCTCACTACTCTTTCTCCCTTTCTCTCTTGCTTGCTATAGCAGCTTCAAGCTTTCACATTCTCACAACACTCTACATTTTTCTTTTGGCTCTCACAACCATTGCCCTCTCTTTGGCTTCCTTAAGCCTTGCAATTGGGATCTCCCTTATCTTGTGCTTGCAAGCATCTTGGGATTTCACACATCCCCTATCAATCACATATCTATCTCGTGAAATGGGTTATCCTCCTTGAGTGGGGATTGCTTTTATCACACCATATTTTCTTATACCGTTCATTTCTCTCTATCTACTTGGTTGTTCATGGAGGTGGGAACACCAAAATGGGGGTTTGATTGAGGCAAACCCCTATACAGCCCCAATGTTTTCTCCAGATCTTACACATGTAGGTATTGAAGACATTCATTTGCTAGAGGCTTCATTACTTGGGTTGTGAGAATTTTCTATCTCTCATCCTCTCTAACTTTATCATTTGTACTTCACTTCATTTTAGTTCTGTCATATTATGTTATTTTCCTATACTCTGTAAGTTATTAGCAATCTAATTGTTAGTTGTCACTTTGTCATTTTATGTGATATTCTCATTCTTCGGTCCATACAATATGCCAACATGCCTTTGGGACACCAGTGCGCCACTTTTTTGTCCTTGTCTCGCGTTATCGTCCTTTGGCTGAGAGCTCATTATTTTGTCCAGAAAACCTTTGTGATTAACTCCTTTGGATTTTGAAACTCTCACTTTGTTCCCTGAGGTAGTTTAGGGAAGTTCACCCCTTGGGAATCTCTTGAGAATAAAGAGACTCATGAGTAGCGAATCCCCCTTCTCTACATTTTGGTGAACCTGATGTGAACCACAATATTTTTCAAAAAACTAGGAATTTATTTACCCCAACTTGGCAGGGTCATAACTATTAACTCGGTGCTCGGAATTCAGAACCGTTTACACTGTTGGAAAGGTATCCAAGAGGACCAGTTTATCCCTAAACTATTGTTCCTTTGGCAGCCAAAATTTAGGGACTGACACAAGTTTCAACCCCATATTCTACTCCGAAGACCTCTGAAAATGCAAATTACTAGAACCTAGAAAATACCCAAAAAATCCAAAAATCTAGATTTTTGGTTTTTCTCAGTTCTATCACCCCTAGATTGCTCCAGGTCAATCGACTTGTGTATTCATTGTTTATTATATTTAGCTTACTATTTTCAAAATGAATTTAATATCTTCTTTTATGAGTTCAATATCTAATTGCATTCAAAATGTTAATAATGTTCCATTTCATGCATGTGATAGTGACTTGGCTTTGCCCATGTCACTTTGTATATTTGATCCTTCTCATGAGATTCCCCTTCCTTTGAAGGATATCTTGTTGCAAGAAGATCAAATCATTGATACCTTTCTTAACATTACTCTACCTTCTCTTCATTCCAATGCACTCTCTTCTAAAGATGTTGCATTAGTGAATGATGAACCTCCTTCCACATTTGATCCTCCTTAGATCGATGTTGAGAGTATGTCTTCAAATAATTATTCCACTAGTTGTGATGAGTTTGTAAATATAATCTATGTCTCTACTACCCCTCAAAGGCCTAAGAGACCTGTTATTTATCTGACCCCAACTAGTCCTTCTTCTAAAAGGATTTGTTCTATTAATGGTGTTCCATTTGATGATGATTCTCTAGATCCCTACACAAAGGCTCCTTCCTATAGAGTGGTAGCCCATACTTATAATACTAAAAGGAATAAAAAAATAATGTTAATCAACCTACATCTTTACCACCTTCTCAACCAAGCCTTCCTCAAGCACCTAAACCTACAACTAAAGCACCTGGTGATTACAATCTTGTCGAGCAACTCCAAGTTACTCCGGCTAAGATCTCACTATGGGACTTGCTTCAGTTTGCTCCAATTTATCAAGGTATGCTTCAGAAAGCATTGCAAAAGATCCTCTTGTCTTCTTTTGCTAGGCCAATGGATGCTAATGTGTTGATAACACATATTCATGCGGATTCACTGAATATAACATTTTATCCACAAGAACTTCCACCCCCAAATGTGTAGGAACAAGCAGATCCTCTTATGATCATAATTAACATTAATAATATCGACATTAGAAGTACTCTCATTGACACCGGTTCAGTGCTCAATGTATGTAACATTGATCTATAGATTAAGATTAATATTGATTCATTTTCTCTTAATTCTTCTTTTGTTGTTATTCGTGGGTTCAATAACATCGGTCAACAAGCCCTAGGCATGATAGTCTTTCCTTTGAGGTTGGGACCTATTACCATACCCACCCTTGTATATGTTATGTCAAAAAAATTACCATATAAACTTCTTCTTGGTAGACCATGGATTCATGCTATGGGTGTAGTCCCGACTACCTTGCATAAATCTATTAAGTTCATTTGTAACAATCGAGTAGTCACAGTCAGGGCTGACCTTGAGGCTCTGCACTTATGTGAGATGGCAACCGTCGGTCATGTTTTGGTTGTGCCTACTCTTATCCCTTTAGTGGCTTCCAATGTGTTGATGTCTACTCTAGTGATACCTGCAAAGGATACTCTTGAGATAGATGTCCCTGAAGAAGATCCTTCTGAAGAAAGAAATCATAAGTCCACTCTTTCTACTTCTCAAAAGAATGCATGTCTCGGTGATGATTGGGCTTCCTTATACTTTACTGAAACCTTCATTGGAGAACATAAAGTCGACCCGATCCACCTAAACCTTTCGATAACATCATCCACACCTGCTATCAAAGATTATTATTCTTTTGTATCACAAGGTAATGTGAGCAATAGTTGTAATGTCCTTAATACCGGTCCTCCTCCTTCTGAGGAAGATGATCACACTTCTGTTAAAGAGGCTAATGTTGGAATTCTTGTCAAGAAGGATGATGGCGATCCCATAGAAGAGTGTGATCCCCATTACTAGAATAATGCTCTCTATAAGGATCCTCCTCCTTCTCAAGATTTGCAAACATGTTATGGCCTTGGCTTTAAGCTTGTCTCTAAATATGGCTATGGACATAAAGGTTGTGGGTGTAATGAACAAGGCATTAAGGTACCTATAGAATGTGTACTTCGTAAGTGTAATTTGGGACTTGGTTGCTCAAATGAACAATCTAAAAAAAAACTGTGGTTGAATGTGGATGTGATTCTTGCTCAACCTCCTTCTCACAGATTGATTCATCCACCATTATCTGTTGTCTTTGTTCCTTCTTCTTGTGAGCAGTCAAACTTTTCTCCAAAAGAGAAAGGGTTGCTTCCTGCTCCTCATTCTTTATCTGAGAAGGAGCATATTTTGTTGAGGCTTCTAAAAGCCCACTTGATTACTCTTCCTTCTCCTACACGTAAGAAATTTCATAAACATGATAAAGAAGAACATTCTTTATGTGCATACCATCGAGTGCCTGGCCATTCCACTAGTGAATGCAAGGCCTTTAAGGATAAAATACAACAACTTCATGATTTAGGTGCCATCACTCATTTATTTTTTGATGCACCTGCCTCTTCTTCAAATGAAAATTTATATCAAGGTCTACCTCTATCCTATATGTTCTAAGTATCTTGCATGGTTCTCCTCCCCCGTATGTTGGGGGTAGTGATGCCTTGTTCTGGAGATGTGCGCCCTTCTTAAGGACCCCCACTGTTCTCTATGTCTTTCAAATGAAGTGTCCCTTTAGTGGACCCCTTTCTTTTGAAGGGTTCTTGAGGGACCCCCCTTTTGAAATATTTTCTCTCAAATGAATTCATTGGCATCTAGCTTGGGCACAGCCTAACTAGACCTATCTTATATCTTCATGTCTAGCTCGGGAGCATCCTTACTAGACCCTTCTTTTCTATGACTCTATTGCAATGTAGCTTGCAGTAGCCATAGGCTTCTTTGATTAGTCTTGCTTTGCAAGACCAAGAACCTGTAGAGCTCCTTTGCATCAAGCTTGCCTAACATGTTTAGTCTGTAGATTAACATATTGCTTTGTTGGTGTGCCTATGAAGTTTCATTCCAATCTGACTCTGTGGAGTCCCCTACATCAGGCTTCCCTTAGGAGAGAGTACCTAGGGTGCCTTCTTTGCAAGTCTGAGGACCTATAAAGCACTTTCATCCTACAAGATCTATTCACCGCTGGTTTGCAGGCCTCTGGTGCAGTTTTTTCAACTCTGTAGGAGAGAGTACCTATATTGCCTTTTGTTCACCTTTTATAGGTTTGTGGATCTGCAGTGCATTTGTTCAACTCTCCTTGGGTCTAAGGACCTATGGAGCCATCTCTCTTGGAATTTTCATTCCTTTCTAGCTTCTCTATCTCTCTCTTAAATTCTTTCTTCTCAATTGTGTATACCGGATTGAAGATTTGCATCTTCTTCATCTTGAGTATATGCTCTTTCTCTCTTCGACATTGGTTTCTTCCCTAACTTTTGGGTGCATTCTTCTCTTCATTTAAGAATTATTCCATGTGTTATTTGTTATTTTTTCATGATCACATTGGTCAAGTTAGAATTATCAAAATACATGTTTTACTCTGGTGCGTCTATTTCTATTTTTTCAGGAACAAAGTTAGGAGCTTCATAGCCATTAATGGCAGATTGGCCAGTACCAAGTGCTGAAAGCTAAGCTTCAAACACTTCAACGACACAACCATGGTAGAAAAGGATAAAAACATATTCCATTTGATGGAGGAGATTTCTAAAACTGGAAAAGGCCAAAATTTGGCTAACTCTCAAAATGCTACCAAGGAGAACACAGTTCAAAATTCCAAAAGAACCCCTACTAGAGAGAGGCACCCTTGGATCTCAAGGGCCAAATGTAGTCACCAGATTCATCCAAAGAAGTCATCCTCTTTGCATTCTTGTTGGCTCGATAATGAAACATTCAACAAAATCATTTGATCAATTGATCACCGACAAACATCAACAAAGTATGAAGAGGTTGTTGACAAAGAACATCCAAAATGGTTGTCTAGCATAAAAAGGCACCCTTGCTGAAGAAAGATGCCCTTGAATAGGGTGATGAAGATCTCAGATCCTAAAAATTCCTGTCTTCATGAAATCTCTTCAACTCTAGCCCAGCTTTGTAGTGAACCTGTCAGTGAGTCTGCAAAACAAATCAAACAACGTCAACGGTTGATCGTCAAAGCATACAAGATAGAAGGTGAATCAGTAAGCTTCAAGGAAAAAACACCCCTCTTGGCTAGGGGTGCCCTTAGATTCAAGGAACCCGATGAAGTTATCAATAGCTGCTTTATACAAGGCATTTCTTTAACTCCCTCCCAGCTTCGTGATCAAACCAACAACACGCTCATAGGAACTTCCAAATAGTCAAGAGCTAAGATTAAGCAGAAAATGCTAAAGGAGAGATTGAATGAAGAGAATGAGAAAATAGCTAAGTACCTATGGAAAAGCACCATTGCTGAAGAAAGGCACCCAGTATTTTGGGAATCTAGATGCAGTCTGTTCGTTCAGTAACCTCCAGGATGACCTTCTCCACTTCGATCGATCTCGACAACGAAATCGTCAGTGAAGGCAACTGACAACTCAAACAACTAATGACGAAGATCAAAATAAGGCAATTCATAGCTTGAATATAATCAGTCAACAAGTCAAAAGCGCCCCTACTGGCCAAGGGCACCCTTGGATTTGGAGGACTTAAACTAACCTTCAAAAGCTGAGATACTAGCCATCCTTTCCAAGATTGAACTGGTCATCTCGTAAATTGTCAAGCAAAGTCATCAGACTCATCAAATGATGGTGATGTCAGATCGAAGCAGGAAGGTTCTAAAATGATGAAAACGAAGAACAGTCATAAAAATTGACTAAGTTTGGGCTAAAAGCGCCCCTACTGGAGAAAGGTGCCCTTTAATCTAGGGCCTCAAACTCAGGTTTTTGGCATAATTACTCCCAAGAATACCTCTTTAGGTTGGTTCTATCCCAACAACAGAACAGTTAGTAGATGCTAGGGATCAATTGAATGATCATGAGCAAGGATCAAACAGAGGCACCTCATCTTGCAAAATAGTGGAAAAGTGCTCAAACTCAAAATGGACACCTAAAATGGTCAAGGAAAGGTTTGTTGACTTCAATTAAGATATTTTGGAGGTAAACTTCACCAAATTATCCCATGATCAGTGGAAATCAACCTTTTGAACTCTAGATTAGGCCAAATTAGGCTTAAGACATGAGTTGGTGCCCAAACTTCAAGGATTCAGGCTTGAACAATATAAAGCAAATCTAGGTGTCCCTTTTTCATTATCTCTTTTGTAGGTTGAAGATGAAAACAACAAATTGCTCTCAAGGACGTCTTTTCAAGATCTAGCAAGGATTTTTGACCGTTCTTCAATAATTTTTGAAGATAAGAGGCATAAGAAGATTTCTTCTTAGAGGTTTAATTCAAAGGTATATTTTCTCAGGGAGACAACTAAAAACTTCCAATACACCTCTTGTCTACTTCCTCTTTTCTTGTCTTAGGTTTTCTTGCATGTCGCAAAAATCAATAGGCTACCACATATTTGACCAACTGGGTATGATTAGGATAATTTTCTAGTAAAACCCATCTTGTCAAATTTTCTAGAAACAACAAACTTGTTGCCCCTATTTTTGGGGTTTTTTTTGAAAAACTCCCAGGATAAAAACTCCAAGGAACTGGGTTTGTTCAGCATTGAAGCACGAACAAAACCCATGTGCTAGGTTTTTTTCTAGAAAAATACTTCTCAGTAGGGGCTATTTTTAGGGGTTTTCAAAAATTGTCAAAAAAGGGTCATGTGCACAGTCTTTCTTTATGTTTTTTCAGGATGCAGTACTCTCAGGTGCAATACAAGACCAAGATGACCGTGTACCATGATTTCCTAAAAATGATTGACACAAACTTGCATCGGGTGAATGTAGTGGTTGATTCAGAAGATTTGGAGGGCATGAATCAAATCACATTACAAAACATAGAAGAATCTAGATTGCTTCAGGCTACGTCTATCCCCATCACATTACAGAGTGTGGAGCTTGTAATTTCTTGCATTAAGCATTAAAATCCTACCATGAGAGAAATCTGATTAGTGGATGGGAGGGTAATCTACAGTTTGAAACCAAAGGACATTGAAAAATGTTTTGATATTCCATCATGCCCTACCAACGTGGTCATATTAGTGCTAATGCAATAGAGAATTCGAGGCAGCCAAGGATAAATGCCAAGGAATAATGACAGAAAGATGGTTGAAGGTAAAAAAGGCCAGATTGCCTAAGTTGGTTGGATGAGGAGAATTCAGAGATGAGTATAGAGTGTTGATCAGTCTACTCAGTAGGATCACTAGCTAGGAAGAGGGCAATCAGTTCCAATCGTGGATGTACTACATCATTGCCAAGGTTATCAACAAAAGAGAACACTACGACTGGGCCACCCTGATCAGTGAAACACTCCACCAATAAATTACCAGGTTTCTCAAGGCTCATAGGTTCCACATGTGTTCCCACCTGGTATACATAATTTCCTTTGAAGGAAAATTTAGGGCAGTAAACAATATGGGGACCTTAGGTGTGCAGAAGGTCCATGAACACTTTTCATGTCTTGAGTTCACTCAAGTAGAGCGACACTTCAAACTGACAAGTGACCTCTTCATTATGCACACTGTAACAGATCTCGACCATGAGATGCACATGTGTATATCACCAGTAGCCAAGGATGCAATGGTGGATTGGGCGGATTGGTTTATCCAATTCCCCACTTTCACCTACATATGTGTGTATGGCTACAATGGTCATCCTACCATGATGCCACACTACCCATCATTAGTTTTCATGGAGTTCCCTAGGTAGTTGGTCAAAGTTCACACTCACCTATGCCTGAAGAAGAAGCCAACTGTGAAATATCCTCTTCAGAAGGGACTCTATAGATGTAGAACAAAGACAAATGCCAAGTTGATGAGCTAAGAAACAGTGAGTCTCAATCTCAAATACCTCATTGAGAGAAGTTCATATGATCCCAGAGGCCTCTATGCAATGCATCTTGAACAACGCTCATCACGTGAATCTTCTATGGAAGATTACTAGGTCAATTGTGACGATGAGTATGAGGTATGAAGAAGGAACTATAGCAAGTTCAGGCTCTCACAAATTATTGACTTTATGCCATAAGACATTGAGGGCTTATCTGATCATGAAGGGGAAGTCATTCTCCCCTCATTATTCATAGATTCAGTGGAATCACAACCACTCAAAAGAGTGGATTGGTATGCAAAAGAAAACCCATCTATAGACGAGAGAACGAGTAGAGTTGTCAGAAACAGTCAACTCTACCTTGACAACAAGAGGACAAAGAAGGTAGTACTTCCCAGAATAGAGCCACCATAGGTTCAATCTACACTACCTTCCACGTCAAGGAAGAAGCCTAGGTAGAAGAAATGGAGCAATCCTCCCAAAGGGATGCAAATGTCAAGACACACAAGGGGAAGAACACAGGGGTTATATGTGAAGACAACCACACACACTCGATATAGTCATGGGAATTGCTACCCCCGAGCCAGTGATCGAGATATTAACTACAGAGACAAAGCCAATAGCAAAAGCAACAACAACATAAATGGTGCATGTGACAGAAATGAAGCCACCTACATCACCAACATCACAACAGTCGCAAGTCCCCATTGACTTGGACTCTCCACTGAGAGACGTCACTCCATCACAGTCTCATTCATTGGGCATTCACCTAATTCAAGGTCAAACTCTTCCTGTTGCTCTTCCATAAATTTCTTCACTACCTCTGTAGTGTCTCTTGGTTGCATAGGAACTTCCTTTAATTCAACCTTCTTTTCTTCAATCACTATTTCCTTAGCTACAAATTCTTGCTTGTCTTTAGGAATCTCAACTTCTTCAGCTGTCACATCTTTAGGAGCTTTAGTCTCCATAGGAGCTTCTATATCATGCACATCAAGAGGAATCTAAGTGTCCTCAACTATATCTTCCTTTACCTCTTCAACCACTAGACTGGATGCAATATCTACATCATGACCTTCTTCATAAACAACATTAAATATGTTCTTTAACAAAAATTCCATTAGAATTCTTTCAATTTCTTTTGCTACCTCTTCAATCCGACCAATCATACCTCTTCAATCCGACCAATCATAAACTTGTTTACTCTTGTTTTGCTCTTGAAATCCTTCTTAGCATCATTCAGAATTGTCTTCATTTCCTCAATAGACATCACTGGACATAAATCTGCAAGAATGCCTCATCTACTCATCTTTAGTTCTTGCATTCACTCTTCTCATTTCCAACACTTCATACAATCCCCTAGGCAACTCAAACATGATCTCAATGAGAGTCAAATTGAAAGCATTCAAATACTTTATTGTTGCTTCTTCAAGAATTCTTTGATCAACACTGTCAAAGGCATCATACCATTCACATAGTGGCTTAAGATTACCATCCTGGATTATGCCTCTCTCAACTTCCTTTACAGACATACCTGGTTTGTCAGTTTTCATCTTCTTCTTTTCTTTCTCCTCTTCACCGGAGGGCTTGTCCTTAGAGACTGTTGTTTCCTTTGTTCCTTGATGCCTAATTTCTCTCACTTCTTCATCAGATTTTGTTTCTTCATCTTCCTAAACTGCAACAGAAAATATTTCGCTTTTATCCTTCTTCCTATTTCCTTCTCTACCAGATCTTCACTTGAGCTTTCATAGGGCTTTATTTCATTGTAGGACTGGATAAGGGTGCAAAGCTCCTTATTGATTTAGATCGGGTAGACGATGTTTCCAGACTAGCAAATTCAGTTCTAGTAGGCTCTTCTTCATCTTGTTCTCTCTTTCTTCTAGCTTCTCTCACAACTTCTGCAAATATACCCATGCTTTCTACAAAGGGTTCAACTTCCTTCCTTACCTTCCAGACTATCATAGGTTTCTTCAACTGCTCATGTACTTGCATATCTTTTTCTTCATAGGTTCCAAACCTAGCTTCTGTTGAATCCCGAGGTTTACTCAACAAATGTTGTGCATATAGTTCCAAGATGTTCTCCTCAACTTCATAGCCCATTGGCATAATCTAGACCATTCTATGATCTGTAGCTTCCATCAAGCATTGATCAATGTCAACCATAAAGTAGATAGTGTCCTTGTACTTCTCCACAATAGACTTAGGAATTCTTTCTCTTTCTTGCATCTCACTCTGAAATCTCTTGAAATATCCCTAGATAATAGTTTTCCTTGTCTTACTATCACCAACTCTGTGCAAGATATCTCTAATTTGAACAGCTACTAGTTTATTAGCTTGCCATTATACTTTTCCAAATCCTGAAACTTCATTCATAAAGTAGAAGAACAAACACAACAACATATTACCATACTTAAATGAATTCTTCTTATCTTTCTTGATCTTGCCAATATTTTCAATAAGCTGACTCCAAAGTAACTCATATAGATCATACCCTACATTCTCTTTCACCATTTGATATACTGCATAGATAGTTGTACCAGATACAGAATTATCCCGGCTGGACTGATAGATCTTGTAACCAATGACCATCAAGGAAAATTTCACATCCACATCAATGATGTCATTTATAGGCATAACTCTTTTATCAAACACTAAACCGGTTGCATCAATAACTGTCTGATTCTTCAAGGACTTCAAGGTCGGCAACCCACCAGAGGAATTTAAACCAGTAACATTGCTTATGGATTCTTTTGTAATCTTAAAAGGTTGACTCAACCACATAAATTCAGCATGAACTTAGCTCAAAATATACCAGACCCACTCATTTTCTTAAAACACAGGAAATTTTACAATATGCATGAATTTCTTCTCCTCTAAGGTTTTGAATTCGGGCTTTACCCTGAAATATTCTCCAACTATATGATTTTTATACAAATTCAACAACTGCGAGCTCCCTATCTCCTCAATATTTGCATGAATGTATGCCCTAATGTCTTCAATATGCAAGACGTAGTACAAAATGAATGAAAATGCACCTAAGGGCTCTATCTCAACATATTTGAAAGGATGCCACTTGAATTTTTGATAGGGTCTATCCTTGATATCAACTACCAATGGAGCAACCATTTTCACAAATTCACAAGTTTAAAAGTTTTCCTGATAAATACCTTTTTTCTGGATTAGGGTTTGATCGCCGAATTGCCTTCACACTTGAATCTCGCCATAATTCGCTTGCATAGCTCTCCAAACTTCTTCTTCTCAAAGTACAAAGTGACAAATGAAGAATACAAATGAACTTTTATCATTCACACACCTAACCTTTTGTCACAATAAATGATTTTTACCTAACTCATCTGGATACCTTATTTCCATACTTTGTGAAAGATAACTCTTCTACGGACCTTCAACTCTGCATAAATACTTTCTCCAACTGTTTCAACAACATCTGTAGATCATCGATGCAATTACTGCACTCATCCATATCCCAACACCAACTACTGGCAAGGAGTTTTGAATGATTTTCTTGAGATCTCCCCCTAGGCTAGAAGCCCTAAACTAATTCCTGAAGGAATTACCAAATCCCTGTTCTGGTGTGGAATCATTTCCTGCATTAGAATAACTCTTCTTCACCCATATCTTCTTCATTTTGTTTTTGATCTCATCTGTAGTAACCTTTCCTTTTCCCTTTTCATCCTTCTGGATGATTTTCTTTTGATTTACCAGACCCTTTTTGCTTCTGCAAAATCTAGCAATGTGACTAGATTTGTTGCAATTGTAGCACACCAAATTTCTTTTTCTAGACTAGTTATTCCATTTATTTTCTCTTGATCTACACTGGTTAGCAATATGGCCAAATCTATTGCATGTATAACATCTGACATCTCTATAAAATTTGTTCATCATATTTTTGCATTCATTTGACTTATGACCATACTGATTGCAATGAAAGCACTAACCTGAGAATGATGGACCACTTGGATTCATTCTATTTCTACATTGAGCCACCATATGACCAAATTTTTTGCAAACAAAATAGTAGCCATTGAACCTTTGAGCATTAGGTTGTCTTACTAGATACCTTCCAGCTCTGTTCATTTGATTTCCTTGCCTACATCTCCTTTGTACATATCCAAAGTTTTCTCCTCTCTCATATCCAAGAAATTGTTTGTCACCTCCAGTCCTCTGACTTTTAATCAGTTCATCAAGCTTGGATGAGCTAATATTGAACTTATCATTGAATTCATTTGCAGTAGCAAGTTCATCTCTAAGATCAACAATCTTCTTTTCAAGCTCTTCTTCATTATTTTTGGATTGTTCCAATTCAAGCTCCAACTGATTGAATCCATCAGTAATTTGGTTGCATTATTTTGATTTCTCTTTCAAGGACTGAGCAATATTATTTTCGTTCTTCTTTTTGTCTTCAATCTCCTTGGTCATCCTCATCATAATAGATTCCATCTCATGCTTCAGGACTGCATTATCTCTGGCTAACTTTTCACATTCTTCTATCTTTTCCTTAAGGGCATGACTCAGTTGTTGATCTTTAATGCTTTTACTCTCTTTCTACTTGATCTGATCACAAAGTTCCCTTCTCTTCTCCTTGGACTAATTTATTTTATCTTTCAATGATTGAATGAATTTCTCAGCATTCATGCGACTTGCCTCAAATTCCAAAAATTCATATTTTGACCGATCAAGATCATCTAGGGCCACCAAAAGTTGTTGTTGAAGATTGCTTGAATCCATTGGATCACTTTCCAAGTTCATCCCCAAGCTATTAAAATTCTTCTGAGGAACTAGGCTCTGGTACCAATTGTTGGAATCACGGAACATTGAGAGGGGGGGTGAATAAGTTTTCTACAATTTTTAACTTTATTAATCTGATCTTTAAAGCACTTACAACATTCAACAAAAAGAAAGATGCATGAACATAAGAAAAGCAACCACAACACCATAACACAAGGACTTTTTATGTGGAAACCCTGTTAGGGGAAAAACAATGGTGGAGGTCAATCCACAATATCATTTGAGTATACTCAAAAGTGTTTAAAAATGGAATACACATGCATTTAGGCACATTGTGGTGTAGGGGTACCCAAGCTCCTTAAGGATCACTTCAAGGGTCAGGAGGATGCAGGGGTCATGAAGATCTTTAACACATCTCAGAGCATCAATTATAACATTTTGAAACCTCTAATGGCTTTTGGAATGGATAAAAACAATAGAGGAATCAAAAGTCTTGAGGGTCCTGATAAGGACCCTAGGACCAAAATGCATTGTAAGTGGACCAATAATATCCTAAGAGTCTAGATAGGTTATAAGGTTTTAATTATGTCAAATTAGGTTGCATAATAAAGATATGATAGTTTTGGAGGGTTTTTAGTCAATAAATTACAAGTTGGAAATTCAAATTTTGAAATCCAACGGCTAGTTGCATTTTGGGTGGGTAAGTAGCTTTTAGGAGTTTTAACAACAATAATGAAATGAAACCAATCCCAAATAGTTGGAATGGTTGTGGAATAGGTCTACAAACCTGGAGGAAACATTTTTATGGAAGGTTTGTTGCTGGTACAAATTTTGTATGGACTGCTACAGGAAAGAACAAAAAACATCAAATTTCTTGCAATTTCTTGTGTCTTTTGATGAATTTCTGATTTCCATTGTTGAAATGTTTAGTTGGATGATTTAGGAACTTGTATTTACATGTTCTGAAACCATTTGCATGTCCTAAAAGCAATATCAATAAGTCCTTTGTGTAATATAACTGATTGTCCTAAGGAAACTTAGTTTTTTCACTAATTTTTGGAGGTTTTCATAGATGTTTGATCCATTTCATGGAGGAATGTTGCTGTAACCTATGAAATGGATATCTTCTAACATGTATCATACAAATCTAACAAGCTAGTGTGCAGGAAGGAAGAGTTCTAGGGTGTACACCATGATTTGACAAGGCAAGGTGCATGAGAAAGGTGCCTAAGGTATAGTAGTAAGAGTTCTACCTAAACAAGGGGTATATTTATGAGTTGGAAATGTTTAGACATGTTTATTTAATGGTGAAAATTCAAAGAACCAGTTCTGGAAGTGTTTCGAAGGCCAAGATCCAAGAAGCCCTAGTTTTGGAGCAATTTATTGAGGGTTTTGTGTTTAAGAGTCTTAAGTGTATCATAGGAGTCTAAGACCTTGAAAATCCTTAGTTTGGAGACATTTTGAGACACTGTAGAAATTTTCATAACCTAGAGTTAAGATTTGAATAGGGTTTCTCTGAAAAAGAGGGCTAATTAGGCCTTAATTTTGTGGAAACAACAGATCTTGGAGGGATTGATCCAAAACAAGTTCCATTAGGGTTTTAGTATGTTGTGTAGCATCACAAAAGACAATTGAATCAGTCATCAGTTTGGGGAGTCCTTTGGAAAAGTTGTGAGTAAAGTCCAAAAAATAGTCGCTAGAGGCCTAGTTGGACTAGAAGCCTAGTCAAGGTGAAAAAGTGGGCTTTTGTCTAATTCGGAGGCTTGGGACTTTGAAATCATTCAAGACAAGTGTAGTTTTGTTCCTTAAGAGAATTCCTAGGGTTTGGGTCCATAAGGGAAGGAACTAAGTCATAAGTGAACCACTGAGGCCTTATCTCCATAAGGGTGCCTAGAAGAAGGTTTAACAGTGCATCATTGTAAACCCTGAAGCATTGTGTTTTTTTCCTAAATTCCCATTCCCTCTACATCAGAGTGGTATTAGAGTAGAGAGTAGGTCATTTAGGGGTTGAAGGTTCAATAATGGCACCTAAAAACCAATTAGCAAGAGAGTTGGAGGAGTTGAGGGAAACCTTGGAAAGGGAAAGAAGGGAAAGAAGAGAACAAGAAGCAACAAGAGAGCAGCCTAAAGCAAGGGAAGAGAGGAAATGTAGAAGGGAGAGAGAAGCTATGCAAGATAGGATAAATAGCCTTGAGAGAAATAGGAGGAGAGAAGAACAATAAAACCAAGAAGACAATGATGAAGAAGAAGAGCATGAGCGGGTAACTCAAGAACAACCAGCAGATGAGATAGAAGACCCTGAGGAAAAGAGGTTAGTAAGGTTGTTGAAAGTAGTACAAGGTCATGGAGGAAAGAGTCACATATATTTTCCTATCTATCAAGGGAAGATGGATAGTGAAGAGGTGTTAGGATGGCTTGATGCCTTAGACAACTATTTTGAGTTTGAAGAGATGGAAGAAGAGAGGAAGGTTAAGTTTTCCAAAACCAAATTGAGAGGTACAACATTGACATGGTTGACTAGTTTTCAGAATGATAGGATGGCTAGGGGATTGAAAAAAGTTTCTACATGGGAAAGAATGAGGAGTTTGGTCAAGGAGCAATTCCTACCATCCGATTATACAATTCATGTGAAGAGGATGAGGCAGAATTTAAGACAAAAGGACATGGATGTGATGTCCTATACAAAGAAATTTCACAAGCTTAGTGTCAGAGGAGGATATGAGGAAGAAGATGAGAAGGTAGCCAGGTATATCAATGGTTTGAGGTTTAACTTACAAGATGAAATTGGTTTGAAGGTACCAAGGACCTTAGGAGAATGTTTTTAGTTGGCCATTAGAGTAGAAGAAAAGGTGAAAAGGAAGCAAGAGAGGTCAAGCAATGGTGGAAGAGGAGGTAGTTCAAATAGAGGTAGAGGTAATAGAGAGCAAGGGCAAGGCAACAATGATAAAAGAAGCAATGACAAAGGCAAAGAGGTGTTTTCAGATCAAAGAGGAGGATACACTCATAGAGGAGGAGGCAGATTTGGACAAGGTAGAGGCACATTCACAGGTAGGTGTTTCAATTGCAATGAACTAGGGCATCCTTCTTTCAAATGTCCTAAATGAGAACAATTAGATAGGGGCAGAGATAGGAGAGCTAATTTGGTACAAGAAGAAGAGGCAAAAAAGGAGGAATCAAAGACATTGATGGTAGACCCTGTGATTGATGGTGAGTTCCTTATGGTAAAGCAAGGAGAAAGACTACATCAAGAACCAAAGGTAACTATCTTCAAGACAAATTGTCTCAGTCATGTAAAATATGTAGATTGCTCATAGATTCAGGATCACATAGCAATTTGGTTTCATCTGATATAGTAGCCAAGTTAGGAATTGAAACATTTGATCATCCTACTGCATACAAGGCCACTTGGGTAACTCAATTGCAGCATGTAGAGATTAGTAAGAGGGCTTATGTGGATTTTTCAATTGGAGCATATCAAGATAGAGTGCTTTTAGATGTCATTCCAATGACTTGTGGTCATATCATTTTAGGGAGACCATGGTAGTATGCTAGGAGGAAAATGCATGATGGATACAATAATACATATTTGGTACACAAAGGAGATATTAGGTATAAGTTGAGGCCTTTTACTTTGGAGCAATTAAATGAAAACTTTGTGATCTATTTTGAGAAGCATTTGTAGGTGAATATGCAGGGTAAGACAGGGGAAGATACTGGTTGGGGGAGAAATGACAAGTTGCAACAGATTTATGAAGCATACAATCCTAAAAATTAGAACATTTGGGACTTGGGAAGTATCAAGGTTGGGGGTATTGAATTCCCCATTGTTGAGATTAATAGAGGTGGTGTTCCTCTACAAAGAAGTCAATGGATTAAAGGCAGGAATAGGGCACAAGGGCAGACTAAGATCAGACAGCAAGGTGGGAAAACTAATCAATGTTTTGATTCTACCATGAGTGCAGGTTGGCAGAAAAGGAAGAAGGTGACTTTGGGAGATTTCATGCTCTGTAATCAGAAGGTGCAATCATACAGGAACAAGGAGTATTGTGGTGGAAACAAGTTGGATACTTCTTGGGGAAAGAGTCTTTTCTTTCTTGGGGAGAATGGTGCAGGGGCACCCAAGCTCCTTAAGGATCACTTCAAGGGTCAGGAGGATGCAGGGGTAATGAAGATCTTTAACACATCTCAGAGCATCAATTATAACATTTTGAAACCTATAATGGATTTTGGAATGGATAAAAACAATAGAGGAATCAAAAGTCCTGAGGGTCCTAATAAGGACCCTAGGACCAAAATGCATTGTAAGTGGACCAATAATGTCCTAAGAGTCTAGATAGGTTATATGGTTTCAATTATGTCAAATTAGGTTGAATAATAAAGATATGATAGTTTTGGAGGGTTTTTAGTCAATAAATTACAAGTTGGAAATTCAAATTTTGAAATCCAATGACTAGTTGCATTTTGGGCCGGTAAGTAGCTTTTAGGAGTTTTAACAACAATAATGAAATGAAACCAATCCTAAATGGTTGGAACAGTTGTGGAATAGGTCTACAAACCTGGAGGAAGCATTTGTATGGAAGGTTGGTTGCTGGTACATATTTTGTACGAACTGCTATAGGAAAGAACAAAAAACATCAAATTTCTTGCAATTTCTTGTGTCTTTTGATGAATTTATGATTGCCATTGTTGAAATATTTAGTTGGATGATTTAGGAACTTGTATTTACATGTTTTGAAGCCATTTTCATGTCCTGAAAGCAATATCAATAAGTCCTTTGTGTAATATAACTGACTGTCCTAAGGAAACTCAGTTTTTTCACTAATTTTTGGAGGTTTTCATGGATGTTTGATCCATTTCATGGAGAAATGTTGCTGTAGCTTGTGAAATGGATCTCTTATAACATGTATCATACAAATCTAACAAGCTGATGTGCAGGAAGGAAGAGTTCTAGGGTGTACACCATGATTTGACAAGGCAAGGTGCATGGGAAAGGTGCCTAAGGTATAGTAGTAGGAGTTCTACCTTAACAAGGGGTATGTTTATGAGTTGGAAATGTTTAGACATGTTGATTTAATGGTGAAAAGTAAAATAACTAGTTCTGGAAGTGTTTGGAAGGCCAAGATCCAAGAAGCCCTAGTTTTGGAGCAATTTATTGAGGGTTTTGTGTTTAAGAGTCTTAAGGGTATCATAGGAGTCTAGGACCTTGAAAATCCTTAGTTTGGAGACATTTTGAGACACTGTAGAAAGTTTCATAACCTAGAGTTAAGATTTGAATAGGGTTGCTTTGAAAAAGAGGGCTAATTAGGCCTTAATTTTGTGGAAACAACAGATCTTGGAGGGATTGATCCAAAACAAGTGCCATCAGGGTTTTAGTATGTTGTGTAGCATCACAAAATACAATTGAATCAGTCATAAATTTTGGGAGTCCTTTGGAAAATTTGTGAGTAAAGTCCAAAAAACAATCGCTAGAGGCCTGGTTGGGCTAGAAGCCTAGTCAAGGTGAAAAAGTGGGTTTTTGTCTAAGTCAGAGGATTGGGACTTTGAAATCATTCAAGAAAAGTGTAATTGTGTTCCTTAAGAGAATTCCTAGGGTTTGGGTCCATAAGGGAAGGAACTAAGTCATATGTGAACCACTAAGGCCTTATCTCCATAAGGGTGCCTAGAAGAAGGTTTAAGAGTGCATCATTGTAAACCCTGAAGCATTGTGTTTTTTTCCTAAAGTCCCATTACCTCTGCATCACATTGCCTAGAGCTCATTTCTCAAATACAAAATGAAGACTCATTGTCTTACAAAAAGAGTTTGAATACATCCAAAGATTTGAACTAAGAAAGTAGCATTTAAAAATGCCTGATTACAGTTCTGGTTAAGCACTTCAATCACATTCTTGACCTTTTGTCTGATTCTTCTCTTCTACTTTGTCTGCTTTAATTCACATCTCAAATCCTTTTATGCACAAGTGAAACTATGCACAATTTCTCTTCAACCCTTCTAAATTTGGCAACACACAACAACACACTTAGTACATTCATCAAAATGATATAATCGATCGCTTAAATATATCCACGACTAAAGATTTTTGGGTCCTCACTATGTTGTGGCTGACTTTGGTTGGTGCACATTAAAAATTAATTGTGGATTGAGCTGACAGTTTGTATATATTTTCTATTTTGTTGAAGCCAACATGTAGTGATTAAATCAACATGCTCGAACACAAAAACACTTAAACAATTACTCCTTGAATATCTGCAACATGCTACATTCACCAAGTCGGCCTTCTTACACTGTTAAATAGAAAATCAATCAACTGGATCTTCTAACTTTCACATGGATCGATATGAGGCTCTAAGATTCAAGGATAACATGGATCATATGCTAAACAACCTTCCTTGAGATTCACAACTCAAAATGATATTAGAAAATTTGCATATGATGTTGAAGTTGTCAAATTCAACTTCTGAGTCCAAGAACACCTGCATGCAAGAATACCTATCACAAGGAAGAAAAAAATGGAGAAAGAGAAAAAGAGATATTTTGCTCTGTGAAATTGAAAAACTATATTCTCAACAACTGAATTAGCATAATTACATAAAAGATCAATCCTTAAGAAAGGAGATCAACAAAACCCTAAAAGGATAATACATTTAATAATTAATATAATTATTTAATGTCTTATTATGCAAACTAAGGTGAAATGTTAAGAAGGAGATAAAGGTAATTTAATTAACATGATTAAATTTAAACCTTTACTCTAACACCCCCCTTAAGATGAGCAAAAGTGCAGCTACAAACATATGCAAGAAAGCAAAGGTAACTACAATGCAAGAAAGTAAACTTGGGTCCTGGCAACAAGGCCAGATAAGGTACCCAATTACAACCAAATCTCTGTAAAGTGGAGAAATAGAGAAAACCTCATGGGAAAAACTCTACTCCAAAAGAGAAAAAAGCATGCTAAAAAACATGAAAGAAGGAAGGAAGGCCTCACTGAGACCCCCCAAGGATAACTTCCTTCACCCCAAGCATGGAGCGCAACTGAAGATAGCGCGGCGATGCCAAAGGTTTAGTGAAGATGTCTGCAACCCGCTCCTCTGTAGGAATGTACTCCAAGATGAGAGAACCATCCTGAATCAACTGCCTGATGAAGTGCATGTGGATTTCAATGTGCTTAGTCCGTTGATGCTCCACTGGGTTGCGAGAAATATGAATGGCACTCTGATTGTCACACCAAAGCATAGTGGGACTATTAGGAGGAAACCCAAACACTACCATCAACTGTCGAAGCCATAAAACCTCCTGACTAGCTAACACTGCTCCTCGATACTAGCCTCTGTAGATGATAATGCAATAGCTGACTGCTTCTTGCAAGACCATGTAATGGGACCAGAACCAAGGCAAAAAACAAAGCCAGAAGTAGACTTCCGATCATCAACATCACCAGCCCAATCTGAGTCAGTAAAGCCAACAATGTGAGGGGATCCTGATGTGTAGTGAATGCCATAATGAGTGGTGCCTCGAATGTACCTCAAAATACGTTTGGCTACTTGCCAATGACTCTCATGTGGATCATGTGAGAATCGAGAGACAAGGCCAACCACAAAGGAAAGATCAGGATGAGAGTGTGTCAGGTACAACAAACTGCCAACCAACTGTCTATACAGAGTAGTATCCACGGAAGGAGTAGTACAAGTGGAAGACAAGACAACACCTGACTAAAAAGGTGTGGGGGCAGGCTTGCAATCAAGCATGCCAAAGCACTGGAGCATATTAAGAGCATACTTCTGCTGAAATAAGGAAATCCCATCCGAAGACTGAATAACCTGCAGGCCCAAATAATAGTGCAAAAGTCCAAGATCTGTCATCTCAAACCGCTCCATCAAAGCTCGCTGAACATCCTGAATCATGGAAGATGAGCTACCTGTAATGATGAGATCATCGACATATAGCACAAGAATCAAAAGATCACCCTCCTGACGCCAAATGTACACTGTGTGATCAGAATGGCAACGTGTGAAGTGAGTGGAAAGCAAAAAAGAGTCCATCTTCTCATACCAAGCCCGAGGGGCTTGTTTGAGACCATACAATGAACGCCGAAGTCTACAAACCAAAGAAGTGTCCTGCACAAAACCCTGAGGCTGCTCCATATAGATCTCCTCATGTAGGTCACCATGCAAGAAGGCACTCTTCACATCCATCTGAAACACTGACCATCCCTGTGAAGCTGCAAGTGAAAGTACAAAGCGAATAGAATTCATCTTAGCAACAGGGGCAAAGGTCTTGGAGTAATCAATACCCTCCACCTGAGAAAAACCCTTCGCAACAAGACGAGCCTTATACTTATCAATAGAACCATTTGCAGCATACTTGGTACGGTACAACCACTTGCACTGAACCAACTTTCTTCCCTTAGGAAGAGGACAAAGATCCCAAGTATGATTCTTCATCAAGGAAGAATACTCCTCATCCATAGCCATATCCCACTCAAGGTGACCTGTCGCCTCTAAAAACTTTTGAGGATCATCCAAAATGGCATGACTCAGAAGACTAGAACCAGATGTCTGAGCACGAGTACGACGAGTATCTGAAGGATCACCTGCCAAAGAACCAGCTGCATCAACAGTGACACGGGCCCACCTAGGCAAAGACGGAGCACCTGGTGGTGGTGGAGAAGGTGGATCATCATCTACATCATCCTCAAGAGATAAGTAATCCTCAAGTGATGAAGAGGGAGGAGTAGGCAATGAGGGAGAAGCTGGTGATGGAGAATCCATCTGAGGATAGCGCTCATCAAACTGGACATCTCGCTGAAACAAGACCTCTCTGGAATCAGGATCAAACAACCTGTACGCCTTAACATCCTCACAGTAGCCAACAAATATGAGTGGTCGGCTCTTCCTCTCCATGGCTTTCCTCTGAGCATCAGGAATAAATGCCCAAGCCTCACTACCAAAAACTTGGAATGTAGAAACATCAGGCTTGATATGGGTCCAAGCCTCCTCAGGAGTCATATGTCGCAATGCCTTATGAGGCATCTGATTCTGAATATAATTGGCACAATTCATTGCCTCAGCCCAGAAGGAAGAACTCATAGCTCGAGACTGTATCATACAATTTTCCATCTCCCATAAGGTTCTATTCTTTCTCTCAGCGATACCATTCTGCTGAGGGGTGTAAGGGACCGTAAAATGATGCTGTAAACCATGCTCAATGCAAAAATCTGTAAAAGCCTGGTTAACATATTCCCCCCCATTATCTATGCGTATCCTCCTAATAGAAAGTCCAGATTGCTTCTCCACAAATGTCTTAAAAATCTTGAATGAGTCAAAGACATCAGACTTGTACTTAAGAAAGTACACCCATGTACGTCTGGAGAAGTCATCAATAAAGGTGAGCACATAGCGGGCCCTTGAAAAAGAAGGAGTCGGAAAGGACATAAGATCACTGTGTACCAACTCTAGGGGTGCCCTAGCACGAGTGGCTCGACCCTTCGGAAAAGGATCTCGATGATGTTTGTGAAGAACACAACCTCGACATACACCATCAGTACAAGAAATCTGTGGGAGCCAAATCACAAGTGCCTGAGTACTCATCTACTGTAAATATCTATAATTGACATGGCCAAAATGCTCATGCCAAAGCATGCTCACTGAATCTGCATGTGCGATAAGAGAAGAACCAACAGTGTCTAAACTCTGAAAGCCATCAAATATGTATAAGCGAGATGCAAAATCCACACTCCTAGTAGCCACAACCAATTCAGGATCGTGAAGGTCTCGAATAACCACATCATGTGGTGAGAACTCAGCTGTCTTACCATAGCCAGAGTGGCAAATTTGATAAACAGATAGAAGGTTTGTCAAAATTTTAGGAACCAGAAGCACATCCTGAAGACAACCACCATCCAATGAAACAGTACCTGAACCCTGAACTAAAAGTTGTGCGGAGTCACCAACTGCAATCTATGAAGTAGCACTATGAGCAAGTGCAGTGATTAAATCCTGTGAGTGTGAGATATGGTGCAAAGCACCAGAGTCAATAATCCATGTGGATCCTCAAGAAGAGGCTCATGCAGAAAGAGCATGACCTTTCCCCGTGGATGGAGAAGGAGCCTGAGGTGAGGAAATGTGATGCTGCTGCATGGCTTCCTCCAAAGCCTCTAATCGTTTCCAACACCTAGAAACTGGATGTCCTTCCTTGCCACAGAAACTACATGGATCACCTGGATTCTTCTTTGTCTTGGAGGAAGACTCACCAGACTTAGAAGATTTACCCTGTTTAGGATTGGATTGTGGTTTTGAATTTGTTTTAGGTGGTGGCTTGGAGGAACTCTCACTGCCAACTGAATCTGTCTTCGGCTTCTGTTTCTGCTTCTGTTTCCCTTGCGATGTTTGAGCAACCAATGCTTTATTCTTTGATCCAAGAAGAGTATCCAACTGTGTGAGCATGGCCTGCTCTCGTGTCAATCGATCACAGAATACCTCAAGAGAAGGCATGGTAAAATGTGGACCCAAAGCATCCATGGTGGAATAGAAGGTAGAAGAGAAAATCTGGAAGGATCCTCGAAGCTTAGATAGAATCAGGTAAATACACTCAGTATCTATTTTGTTTTTACCACAACCCTGTAACAAAGATCTAAGAGATTTGAATTTCATCAGAAAATCCTTAATAGAAGGAAAGGAATCAGGTACCAAAGTGGTTAATTCTGCCTCAATCTGAAGTGCTCGGAACTGATTAATGGTGCTAAAAAGTGTTTCAAACTTCAACCACATAGCTCGAGGAGTTGCACAACCCTCAAGATGAAAGAGAAGACTATCTGAAACATGCAAGGATAACAACCCCATGGCCTCATCCATTCTGTTCTTGTGCTGAAAGATCTCATATTGACGTTGCAACTGAGGTTGAGCATCATCCAAACATGACCATAAGCCTTTGGACATGAGAAGTCTTGTCATATGTGCCTTCCAGGTATGATAATTATGTGGGGAAAGACGCTCAACCGAAGAAGAGTCTGCCATTAAACCCTGCACCTGTGATTGCTTGTTTATTTTTATTATTATGTGATCTTTCAGAATAGACAGAAGATGCAGAAGGGTTTGATTGTTTTGAGAGTTTTGGTGTTTTGGTTTTCTGATGGAAAATACAAAAAGCAAGAAAAAACACCCCCCACAATACGAGAACCCAAACCCTATTACAATTTTTAAAGCTGAAAAGCTTGAGAAAGCAAAAAATGCTTTAGACAAAATTCTGTGTACCTGGTAAATTTTTGATGAAAAAAAGTTACTGTTCTAGAAAGAGCATGAGAAGAGCTTTCTGACGCCTACTCGTTTGCGAAAAACGGACTCCGTGTGCAAAAGATATGGCTCTGGGAGTGCAAAAACAAGTTCTGACTTTGACTGGCAAAAACGACTACAAAATTGCAAAATTAGAAAAAATATCCCCCATCAATTAGATCAGACTCAGAACCAGCTTTCCAATGCCTCTTTTTTTTCAAAAATCCGAGCTAAAATGAGCAAGATACGCCCTATTTTGTGAAGGTAGCTACAAAAAAGGTTTTTAAAAAATACATAGCCCTCAAGGGCTAAAGTCTTTGGCTCCTGGGCGCAGGCACCAGTCGCATGGAAGGCCCTCAGGGGCTGGAGGCCGGCGGTGGGCACTAGTGGTTTGCCGCTGGCAGTGACCACTGGTGGTTGCCGCTGGCGGTAACCGCTGGTGGTTGCCGCTGGCGGTAACCGCTGGCGGTGACCGCTAGTGGTGATTGGTGGCGTCGGCGGCTTAGCGGTGCCACGGCCGGCGGTTGCCGCCGGTGGCGGTGGCCGAGCGGTGACCGCCGGGTGGCGCAGAGGTGGTGCTGCCAATTTAAATGGGTGGTGCAAAAACCTAAACCAAAAAAGTGTTATTTGAATTTTTTTTTTCAATTTTCACCTCGTAAAACGTGCCCTGAGGCTGTACAGCCTTGGGGCCTAAATTTTTTTGCCTCCTGGTGCAACTGTGCTCAAATAGGGCATGCCATATATATAAAAATATGGGTTTTTGGGCGCTCTGAATCCAACTGTGAGGTCTGTTTGAGCCCAAAATGCACCCAACAAAAGTAGTAACCCAGATCCACACAAAAATACCCTGTAAACCTGTGAAAGCCAGATCCAACCCTTTCAACCCAAAATTCTTCAAAATCAGGAACAGGCTACAGCAGGTCTGTGCTCTGATACCATGTTGAAGTTGTCAAATCCAACTTTTGAGTCCAAGAACACCTACATGCAAGAATACCTATCATAGGGAAGGAAAAAATGGAGAAAGAGAAAAAGAGATATTTTGCTCTGTGAAATTGAAAAACTATATTCTCAACAACTGAATTAGCATAATTACATAAAAGATCAATCCTTAAGAAAGGAGATCAACAAAACCCTAAAAGGATAATACATTTAATAATTAATATAATTATTTAATGTCTTATTATGCAAACTAAGGTGAAATTTTAAGGAGATAAAGGTAATTTAATTAACATGATTAAATTTAAACCTTTACTCTAACATATGAAGTGATGAACACAATTATGTCAGATGCTCTTTTCTAGTTTGACAGTTAATTACAAAACTTCGATCTAACTCTGGTATGATCAAATGCTGACGTGTGGATTAATTCACTGACTAGGGTTGCCATGAATGACAACACCAGATGACATGTGCAGTGTCTCTTGCCAACAGTGTATTCTTTGGTGAAGTATTGAGATAATAAATTAGGAGAGTTGCCATGCCTTTGATCCAAAAATCTCAAGGTTTTGTCATTGTGTGTTGTTTTTAATAATCTGTTTTCAATCGACACCTCAGAAAGGCCTTTTTGCCTCCTTGGGAATTTAGGAGATAAGATTATTGTCCCTTTGTTGTTTCTCATAATTTACTTTTCAGCCTACACCTCGGAAAGGTCTTGGTACCTCCTTCAGAATCCTGAGATATAAATTACCATAAGGATTACTTGAGTGAGTTCTATTTCAGTATGAATCTGGGAATTCAGAGCCTTTGGATGCATCTTGAGAGACCAATTCAACCAAGTGATCAAACCATCCATTCCCACTCCTATGCCCTCATGCTCTGTTAATCTTGAGGAAATAGGATGGATTAAAATCTAGTTTAGTCGTAGTTAAGATATGTCAAAACTAGAGAAAAATCTTAGCTACGACACGTGTTTATGCACCCTTGTGTCCTACCGCTGAGTAAAAAAGATAGGATAGTAGTTTACTCTCTTTATTCTTTCCTTTACACAAAAATCAACAACAAGAGGGATCTTCCCCTCCCAATTTGAAGAAGTAAACACTACAAACTTGCAATAGTTGACTGTTTCCAATAAGCACTCTAGAGGAGCTAATTGAAACGCCAACAATTTTATGGCACCCACCATGGGGCAACAAGGCACAAAAATTCAAGAAAAGCTAAGGCTTTTATGTCACGGGAATGACTATTTGGCATCCTTGGGCCCCAGTAAAACAACCTGATCTTGCTCCAACAACTCTCCAACCAGATATTACATACATTGAAGGAGAGAAATTGGACATCATCAACAGTATACATATCTTCATCTTTGAAAAGAATGCATCTCCTGCTTAATGGAGAGATTTAGCTATTACTCTAGACATAGAAGAAAGGCTAATCTTGTAGCCGAGAGGCTAGTATTACCACCTCCTGCGTGGCAGTAAGCATCCTAGCTCAGTGAGTATATACGAGGAGGAGGACCAATCCTCTTTTTCAAGAAGACGTCGGAGAAGCATCTGACATAGGGCAAATCTACCAAGAGGTTCGAGAACACTTTCCAGAAGAACCACAATGAGAACCTCCTGCTCAAGCAATGGATAACAATGTTAATATCAACAATGGAAATGGCCACAATAATGGTAACAATGACAATGACAATGGAAACAACGAGAATGGTAATAATGACAATGACAATGATCTTTTCGGCAATGGCCAAAATCCAAGAAATGTGAGACATCCTACTCCATTGCCATGGGGTAGTGACATAGGTCCTTTGGCCCTACAAGGTCACCATGAATTTCCCAAGATTCTATGGTGATGGGGCCCAACACCCCGATGAGCATATTTCAATGTTCACAACAACTTGTTCTGTTCTATTCATACCACATGAAGATATCACCATTTGACTCTTTGTCAAAACTCTTGAGGCAAATGCTACCAATTGGTTCAATCACTTACAACTAGGTATCATCAAAAACTGGGAGGACATGAGTGAGAAGTTCTTGGAAAGATTCAAACCCGTCGAAGCCAGCCATCAATTATCTTCCTAGTTATCTAACTCTAAGATTGAGTCCACGAAACTAATGAGGGAATTCGTAGCAAGGTTTAACCGCCTCATTACACATCTTTCTCACACTCTCAATCCATCAGATGAGATTCTGATGAGTAGCTTCATCAACACCCTTCCCTCAAAGATATCCTTTTTTATAAAAGGTAGTCATGAAGAGGACTTGCTAGTTGTAGAAGGCTATCGAGCTTGAGGATCACATGATCACCATGGGAAAGATGAAGGACAATGCTATCAGACCATTGGTCCAAGCATTAACAGATCCATTGCTACAAAAGATAGCAAATGAGGTGACAATTCTCAAGAGATAGTCACCCAACCAAGGGCAGCAAGCACTTCCCACACCACTGCTGTACCAACAACAACAGTACTAGCCTCACCAGCAGTGCCAACCTCAACAACCATATCAACTGAAGAGGAATAATTTCCAACCTTTCAACAACTCTAAGCCTATATTTTTAGGACCTCCACCAAGACAGGTAGAGACTAAAAAAGTCTAATGTATTATGTTGTTTCCATGATTCAAACAAACACACCAGATCCACATGCCCCAAGAATCAAAGGATGAATCAGATCAAGGGATATGTCGGGGATGCAACTCCAAGTTCAAGTTCCATACCTTCAAATGCGAATGTTTCCCACCACAAATAAACTTTGATGGTGACTCAAAAACGGGATACTTTCATAGTGAGCTCGTAAATCAAGAAGAAGACTACCATTAGTACTCTCTAGCTATCAACCATGAAAACATCTCGATGCCTATGTTTACATGTGCCCAGCACTTCAAAGCACAAAAATAAGAAGAGCAGAGATAGAAGTCAAATGAGAAGGGAAAAGAATCTTCCACTTCTAATCCCAAGAATACACATGAGAACATCACATCAAATTCTCAAGATCTGCATTCGGTGAATTTTGACATCATGACATATATGATGAAGATGAAGGTACATATCTCATAGCTTGATTATCTCCAGGATCATCCCAATGAACTAGATCAGATTCTCAATGTAGTACAGAAGTTGGCTGTCATTTAGCCCACATTGCTAGAATCTTATGTACCAGCAGGAGAAAAGCTAAAACCCTTCTACATATCTTTGTATATGGGAGGGTATAAGCTCAAAAATTGCATAATTGACTCAGGGGCATCGGACAACGTCATGCATTTACAAATCATGAACTCATTGGGGTTATCATGCACAAACACTCACAACAAGTGTTATTCACTTGAATCAAAACCCATGCCATTGGTAGGCCAATTGAAGGATGCTCAAGGGAGAATGGCATCCTACCTAGAGAAGAAAATCATGATGACCATCCTCGTAGCTGACATTCCAATTAGTTATGGGATGCTCCTGAGCAAAAGCTTCTGCAAGGATCTCAGAGGAGAGATTCAATCGGATTGGTCATATGCAACAATCCCACTAAAGAAAGGTAGCTTCAAGTTGGAACTAGAGGCTAAGTTGAGATTCACGGTGGTGAAATCTCATGACCCCCAAGCTCAAGTGTTATATCAACACATGGGTCCTAGAACATATGCCATGTTTTTTGAAGCAACAAAACAAGAGAAAATTTTTGCATGCGCCACACAAGCATTGAATGGAGATTCAAGAATGTGGAGGATGCAATTCAATGGGAGTTACTCAATAGTAGGCTTGGGAGCAGGAGTAGTCATCACTTCTCCTGAAGGAACGTTGTACCCACTTGCTTATCACTTGCAATTCAATAACATGAACAATACTATAGAATACGAGGCACTTCTATTAGGCCTAAAAAATGCAAGGGATGTGGGTATTAAATTCATCCAAGTCAAAGGTGACACAGAACTGATCATGCAATAGGTCAAAGATCGTTACCAAGTGAAGACAATCCACCTTCAATCTTAGTGACTGAGGGTATGGAATGCAATTGACCGGTTCAAAGACTTCAACATCAAGTTCATCCCATGAGAACACAATAGTAGAGCAGATGCCCTTGCGATATTAGCAACCCTTTTCATGCCAAATTATGACTTTCATCAGAATTTCTTTTCTATTGAGCTCGTGTATAGACCAGCTATCCCTGATAATTGTGACAACTGGCAGGTCTTCAATAATGATGATCAAATTGAAGAGTTCCTCTACATAGAAGATGACTACGAAGATTTATTCTTTGGTAGTCCTTCTCCCTTCAAAGAATCCATAGCAGAAGATTTTGAAGCAATGGAATCAAGCATCATACATTTAAAAGGAAACAATATCCCCAAGGGTTTAGTATTCTTAGAGGATATATTTGATAGACATGACAAACATGTCCAAGATCAAAGGAATTCAACCAACAAGTCAACATCAACATAGAAGATAAGCCTTGGTTTGTCAATCTAGGAAAATGTTGCACTATAGAGGAAAGCAATAGCTTCATCTCCCTATTCAAGCAATATCAAGATGCCTTCGCATGGTCCTATGAAGATCTAAAAGCATTCAACCCAAAGGACTTGTCTCATACAATTCCACTTAAGTCTGATGTCAATCCTTTCAAGTAGAAGCAGAGACATTACAACCCATGTGTCCAAGACATAATCTATGTGGAGGTAAAAAAGATGGTGGATGCCAAAATCATATTTCCAATCCACTATTCTACCTGGGTGTCGAACATCGTTTATGTATGCAAGAAGAGCAAAGAAATCTAGATCTGCATAGATTTCAGGAACTTGAACTAGTCATCAATGAAGGATAATTATCCTTTGCCTATCATGGAGCATACATTGCAAACAGTAACCGATTCAGAGATGTTGTTACTTGACAGTTTTTCCAGATACAACCAGATTGTAGTGGCCAAAGAAGATCAACTCAAGATGGTGTTCACCACCCCTTGGGGAATGTTTTCCTATGAGAGGATTCCTTTTGGCCTCATCAACATTGATGCTACTTTTCAGCGAGCCATGGATTTGGTGTTTGGAAACTTAAAAGACAAACTGATAGTAATCTACCTTGATGACCTTATCACATTCTCAAGGAGGTGGCAAGATCATTTTCAACACTTAGTGAAAGTGTTTGAGAGGTGCAGGTATCACCATATATCATTGAATTTGAAAAAGTCCATCTTTGTAGTGACAAAAGGAAAGTTGCTAGGCCACATCATCTCCAAGGGACTTGGATAGACCCTAATCGGGTTAATGCAATCAAGGACCTAACTCTCCCTACAAACAAAACAGGGATACACTCCTTTGGAAAGGTTAATTTCATACAGATATTTGTACCCAACTTCTCGGAGTTGACCAAAGATATCTCAGCAATGATGAAGAAGATGACTGCCTTCAAATGGAACGAATAAGGAAGAGAGGCATTTGAGAAAATAATGGAAGCCATCAGTAAGGCACCAGTTTGGTTTGACCTAATTTTGATAAAGAGTTTATTCTTTATTGTTATACATCAGAATACACTCTCTCAGCCATATTGACACAAAAGATGAATGAGGAGACTGAGTCACTAATCACTTTCATGAGCATTCACTTCAAGGATAGCGAGTCTCGGTACTCCCAGATAGATAAAAATGCATATGCAGTGGTGAAGGCAATAAAAAATTTCAGATTCTACATCTAAAACTCCCACACCACTGTATACATTATAGACCCCACGGTCAAGAGTGTCCTCACTCAACAGGAGATGGGCACCAAAAGAGGCAACTCGGTCGCAAGAGTCCAAGAATACGAATTGGATATCAAGCCTACCAAGCTCGTTTGTGAGAGAGGTCTATGTCAAGTCATGGCAGAAGGTGGTGATCTAAAGCACCAAGTTGTTGATGGTGTCCTAGGAACGGAATGGATGAAGACCTCCCAATGGTCTTACTAGTTGAATCTACACAAGAATGGTACACATAATTGTGGTACCTCTTGACCTACGAGGAATGCCCAACACAATTGGATAAGCAATAGAGAAGAACTTTACAACTACAAGCACAAAGCTATGTGCTTAGAGGGAATGTCTTGTACAAGTGTGGGCTTGATGGAAAAGTTCCTACTATGTGTCAGTAAGGACCAACAATGATGGTTGTTGGAAGCATTTCATAACCAAGCCTATGGTGGAAACTTCTCATCAAGGGTCACCACGTTCAAAATCCTACAGGCATTGTTCTTTATGCCAACTTTGTTCCACGATGCATATTGATGGGTGCACAAATGCACATTGTGCCAAAAATTTGTTGGTAAACTCAAGTTGGCAGCCCTTCCACTAAGGTTGGTGGTGATAGATGCTCCATTTCAACAATGAGGCATAGATTTCATAGAGCCCATCAATCCACATTCCAGTAAAGGACCTGTCTACGTCCTTACAGAGATAGAATATTTCACTAAATGGGTTGAGGTGATCCCTACAAAGCAAGGTACTTTTGAAGTAGTGTGTAACTTCCTCAAGGAAAACATCATTACACGCTTCGTATTACCAAGAAAGATCGTGACCAATAATGCTACAAGCTTCTCATCAAAGGAGTTAGTAGAATTCTGTTTCGACTACGACATCACATTGTCCCACTCTTCAAATTACTATCCAAAAGGCAATGGACAAGCCGAGTCATCTAATAAGAACATAGTCACGATTGTGCGCAAGATGGTTGATTCCAATCAATGGGTTTGGCACAAAAAGTTGTACGACGCTCTTTGGGCTGATAGGATCACACCCAAGAGAGCTATCAAAACTTCACCCTTCACTATCATGTATGGCACAAAATTTGTATTACCCATCACTCTAGAGTTGTCTGCTTTGCAACTGGCATCCACAATAGAAGATGAGGAATTTAGAGACCCCATTGAGAAATGTATCTTGTGTCTAATGAAACTTCAAGAAGAGAGGGTGGAGATAGTCGATAAAATCACTCAACACTAAGAGTGAGTGAAGATCTTTGACAAGAAGGCTCAGCAATGAGACTTTGAGATTGAAGATAAGGTCCTGTTATGGGACAAGAGACACAAACCAAAGGGAGTGCATGAAAAATTTCACTCCCTTTAGTTGGGGCCATTCTTTATTCATGATATTGTAGGAGAGAATTCCTACATTCTCTCACATTTAGATGGAAGGCTCTTTCCACTACCCTACAGTGGGTAGTACTTTAAGGATTTCATCCCTTTGGGGATGGGGTGAGTACCTTGTAAATATTTATTTTGCTTTCACATTATGTTGTTATGTGTTTCCCCGTTCAATAAAGTATCATCGTGTTTTATATGATTTCTTCTTAAGTATTCTTGTTTTAGGTGAATAAATTGGTGAGCCCAATAAATAGGTAAACTCTAATTTTTAGTTGTATTAGGAAATAAATCCTGACTCCATTACCCAACTAATAAGAGTACTAGTCTGCGAAACTAGAGATTCCTAGTTCTCCTATGCCGTAGGTATCTGACATGGTCACCAAATGGAGCCTAATGTTGTACCCAAAATAAATTTTTGGCATTCTGCTTAAATTGAGCTAAATCATGTAAAAATGTTGTCGAAAGTTTGTTTAAGTCAAACCAAACATAAGGTCTTTGTGGGTTTATGTCAAGGAACATATGTGTAAAATTCTAAAAAATTGAAAATTAGGGTTTTAAACCCCTATTTTCATGGAAATTCCTGAACATAGGACGTTCCCAGAAATGAGTGAAAATGATTTTGATAGGACTAATCAACTTGACGATCACACTGGTCAAGTCAAAATTATCAAAAGACATGTTTTACTCTGGTGGGTCTATTTCTATTTTTCAGGAACAGAGTTAGGAGCTTTGTAGTCATTAATGGCAGATTGGCCAGTACCACGTGCTAAAAGCTAAGCTTCAAAAGTTTCAATGATGCAACCATGGTGGAAAAGGATAAAAAAGATGTTTGATGGAGGATATTTTTGAAACCAAAAAAGGCCAAAATTTGGCTAACTCTCAAAATGGTACCTAGGAGAACATAGGTCAAAATGCCAAAAGCGCCCCTACTAGAGAGACATACCCTTGGATCTCAAGGGCCAAATGTAGTCACCAGATTCATCCAAAGCAATCATCCTCTTTGCGTTCTTGTTGGCTCGACAATGAAACATTCAGCGAAATCATCTGATGAAGTGATCATCGAAAAACATCAATAGAGTATGAAGAGGCTATTAACAAAGAACATCCAAAATGGTTGTCTAGCATAAAAAGGAGCCCCTACTGAAGAAAGGTTCCCTTGAATAGGGTGATGAAGATGGTAGCTCCTAAAAATGCTTGTCTTTGTGAAATCTCTTCAACTTCAGCCCAGATTTGCAATGAACCTGTCAGCCAGCCTGCAAAACAAATCAAACAATGTCAACGGTTAATTGTCAAAGCATACAAGATAGAAGGTGAATCAATAAGCTTCAAGGAAAAAGTTCCCCTACTAGCCAGGGGAGCCCTTTGATTCAAGGCACCTCATAAAGTTATCAACAACTGCTTTATACAAGGCATTTGTTTAACTCCTTCCCAGCTTCACGATCAATCCAACAACACGTTCACAAGAACTATCAAACAGTCAAGAGCTAAGATTAAGCAGAAAATACCAAAGGAGAGAATAAATGAAGAGCATGAGAAAATGGCTAAGAACCTAGGGAAAAGTGCCCCTACTGAAGAAAGGCACCCAATCTTTTGGGCATCTAGATGCAGTCTATTCTGAAGCTCTTGAAATGTTCATATCGTTGTGACTGGGTTGACGTCTTGCTGACAAGTCTATCACTGTGACTCTCTATGTTCAGCATGACCTTTTGTCGAAAGAATAACTCTGGGCGACAGGTTGATCTTATCGGGCTGACTCACAGGTGTCGGGGAGAAGTCCCAATGAATGGTGTAAGTCTCACTGACGTCAGGCTAACATAAAGGTCGTGAGGAGATGTCTCAGTGATGAAGCTAAGTCACACCGACAGGAGTATTCACATGGTGTCTTCGCGGTGACAAAAAACTTTGCTGAGAAGTCTTGGCGACTTGGATAAGTCACACCGACAGACTTCGGGATAACTTTGGGCACTCAGAGAAACATCTTGGTGAAGGGCTTAAGTCTTGCCAACTCTGTAAGATTTGATGGAACTCGATGAAAGGTCACAGTGAAGATTGAAGGTCTTGCCGACAACAAATAATCATCGATGTAACATGAAGGTTCGGTGAGAGGTCTTGGCAAGATCGGTATGTCTTGCCGATGGAATGTCTAATCGTTGTGACTTGTGTCTTTGATATGAGTCTCACTGAAGATCAATAGTCACGCCGAATGGAAAACACACGACGACATGACTTAAAGATTTTGACATAAGGTCTTGGCGATCTATGGAAGTTTTTCTGATGGTTTCTTTGAGTTAGATATGACTTGCAAGCATCGGTAAAACGTCTTGTTGATGGAGATATCTTATGCCGACAGAAGCGTGTTGAATATCAATGGACTCGGTATGACTCATGGTGTTCGTTGAAACCTCCTGCCGACTGTTGGAGACTTAAGCCGATATCGATATGAATACTTTGTGGCATCGGGGAGACACTGTTAGTGTCTCACTGATATGCCAAAAAAGCTTGATCGCCTTTGACCGTGTGACCATCCTATGTGGCATCCCGCTGGACCAATCAGAGGAAGCAGATTTCAAACGGATGACGATTGGATTTTTGCATCAGTTGCAATGCTGGAGAAAAACTGCATGCAAGGAAAAATCTAAAAAGGGATGGAAACTTTCTTTGATGGAGCATTGGTGGATAAGGATCAACAAGAGAATAAAATTAGAATGTGTTAAGAATTATGTAATGAGTTTTTTGAGTTGTTGAGAGCATTTTATGTGAAAGAGATTGAACAGTGAAAACTACTATGACTAACACTAGAGAGTTGTCTTTTTGATTGTTTGTAATTTGCTATTACTGAAATACAAAGAGATTCAACTTGGTGTGGTGGGTTTTTCCCCGATAGGGTTTTCCCACGTAAATCTGTTGTTCAGTTGTCTTTGTGTATTTGTTCTGTTTTTGTAAATCTTTCATGTGTGTCTTAATTTGATTGTAATTTGAAAATTAAAATCCCTTCATTGCATTCTTCCTT
Source organism: Sequoia sempervirens (assembly GCA_007258455.2). Lineage (NCBI taxonomy): Eukaryota > Viridiplantae > Streptophyta > Pinopsida > Cupressales > Cupressaceae > Sequoia > Sequoia sempervirens. Next base: position 2,204,681 of record VDFB02056351.1, on the reverse strand, counting down.
GTGGATTTGATGCTAGGAAAGTGTTTCCATACCTTTGCTTTCCTTACAAGTGGTATCAGAGCATGACCAGTTGTGCTATCCTTGTGAGTGGGTTGGGTTTTTGTGTCAATTCTTATTCAATGGGAGTCTAGTAGAGGTCTGATAATTTAATTACAAATTAAGATGGCAAGCACATCCAAAAGATGGAGATAGAGAAGTTCAATGGTAGCAATTTTGAGTTATGGAAACTCAAAATGGAAGATTTTTTAGTGGACTGAGATCTTTGGACTGCTGTGTCTGAAATGAAACCTCGAGCCATGAAGCAGGAAGATTGGGACCTGGCAAATAGAAAATCAAAAGGGCTAATAAGGCTCTGTTTAGCCGACTCTGTTCTTCTGAATGTGCATGAAGAAAAGACTGTAGCCTCTTTGTGGACAAGACTAGGTACTATTTATCAGGGCAAGTCCTTGGTGAACAAGCTGTTCTTGAGGAAGAAGTTGTACAACTTGAAGATGCAGGATGGAGTTGGTGTTGCTGATCACTTGAATGCTTTCAACATGTTGATTGCTTAGTTAGCATCTATTGGTGTGAAGATAGAAGAAGAAGATCATTGCATGCTACTGTTATGTTCTTTGCCTGATTCGTGGGATCATCTGTTGATGGCTATTGGGAGTACAACATCCACATTCAAGATGCAATATGTTGTTGCTTCTATGCTATCAGAAGAAATGAGAAGAAAATCTTCTAAGATGGCAAAGGAGGCTCTTGCTGTCAGAGGTAGACCGAAGGAGAAAGGCAAGAAGAAGGACAAGAAATCCAGATCGAAATCAGAAGGGAGATCAAAGTCTCCTAGAAAGAAGTTCAAGGTGAAATGCTAGAATTGTGGCAACCTAGTCATGTCCGAAAGGACTGCAAGGAGGAGAAAAAGAAGAAGAAGAACTCTTCTAGCAATGATTCTTCTCAAAGTGACTTAAATTCCTTCATTGCAGCTTTGGCTACACGGGCATCAGATGATGTTTGGCTGATTGATTCTGGAGCATCTTTCCACATGACATCTCATAGAGATTGGTTCACGAAGTATGAAGAATACAATGGTGGAAAGGTGTACTTAGCAAGTGATTCATCTTTGGAAATTGTTGGTCGTGGAAGAGTCATAATTCAATTCCCTAATGGAAGAGTGAAGGGAATCAATGATGTAATGCACATACCAGGTCTAGCTCATAATTTACTTTCTGTAAGTAAGTTGAATGATATTGGAGCATAGGTCACATTCTCTGGAAATGGCTGCAGGATGACTAGAGGCTCTATGGTGCTGGCTAGGGGTGCTTGAATTGGTACCTTGTACAAGCTAGATGCACAAGCTATTCAATGCAATAGTGTCTCTGCGAAGTCACAGAAAGCTACTCATGAGGGAAACGTTCCTAATGGAGTAAATGCCATGGAGGTTAAACTTCCAACAGAGAAGACTATGCTTTGGCATCATAGGCTAGGCCACATTGGTGAGAAAGGTTTAAAAACCTTGAAAAATAAAAACCTGGTAGAAGGGCTTGAAGATTGTAACCTTGAATTTGAATTTTGTGAACATTGCATATATGGAAAGCAACACCGTGTTTCATTTTATTCTAGTCCTCACAAATCTTCTGGTTTGCTTGATTATATTCATTCTGATGTGTTTGGTCCAGTGAATGTCCCTTCTTTGTCTAAATCAAGATACTATGTGTCGTTTATTGATGACTATTCAAGAAGAACATTTGTATATTTTCTGAAAAGCAAATCAGAATTGTTCAGTCAATTTAAGGAATTTAAAAACCTTGTAGAAAATCAGACTAGTAGAAAAATAAAATGTTTAAGGATTGACAATGGCGGTGAGTTTTGTTCAGAAGAATTCAAAAGGTACTGTAAGGATCATGGGATTAAAAGACATAAGACTACACCTTACACTCCACAACAAAATGGAGTTGTTGAAAGGTTCAACAGAATAGTAATGGAAAGAGCACGAAGTATGCTGAGTAGTGTTGGTTTGGAGGAGAAGTTTTGGGCTAAAGCAGTCTCTAGAACATGTTACTTGGTAAATCGTTCTCCTAACTCTGCTCTTGTTGAGAAGACACCTTTAGAAGCATGGTATGGAAAGAAGCCCTCTCTGAGACATATTCGTGTCTTTGGCTATGAGGCATATGCATATGTACCATTTGAGAAAAGATCTAAGTTGGAAAACAAAGTTGTAAAGTGTATTTTTATTGGCTATAGTGCTAGAATAAAAGGATACAAGCTTTGGAATCTTGAGACAAAGAAGGTTTTGTATAGTAGAAGTGTTATTTTTCGTGAGCTGAACCCTTCTACATCAGATCTACAGTCAGAGAAGAAATCAAAAAATGAAAAGGATGTAGCAACAATTTCTTCAACACCAGATAAAGAGGAATTGAAAAATCAAAATGTACCTAATACTGAGGAGAGCTCAAGTAGTTCTGAAAGTTTTGATGAAGATGAAGAACCACCTCAGCCTCCGCCTATGAGGAGGTCAACTCGTGAAAGAAAATAACATGAAAGGTATGGGTTTTCTTTAATTGAGTCTACTTGTGCCTATGCTTTAATTTCTAGCATTGATGAACCTAGGACTGTGAAAGAGGCATTTAAAATGTCTAATGCAAACTCTTGGTTGGAAGCCATGAATGAAGAAATAGCATCATTACACAAGAATGATACCTGGAGTTTGGTGCCATTGCCTAAAGACAGAAAAACTATGGGCTGCAAATGGGTGTTTAAAAAGAAAATAGGGCTGGATAGTAGTGTGGAGAAATATAAAGCAAGGCTGGTTGCGAAAGGTTATTCTCAGGTAGAGGGAATTGATTATGGAGAAATATTTTCTCCTATAGCTAAGCTGACATCTATTAGATTTCTTTTGTCATTTGCAGCAGCATATGACTTAGAAGTTGAGCAGATGGATGTGAAGACAACATTTCTTCATGGTGATCTTGAAGAAGAAATTTATATGTCCCAGTCGGAGCACTTTGTGGAAAAAGGTAAAGAAAGACTGGTTTGCAAGTTGAAGAAATCTCTGTATGGTTTAAAACAGTCCCCTAGAATGTGGTACCAAAATTTTGACATGTTTGTTTTGTCTTTGGGATTTGTAAGATCAAAATGTGATCATTATGTATATTACAAAGCTGAAAGTGATCAAGTCCTTATTATTGCTCTCTATGTTGATGATATGTTGCTCATAGGAAATAGTAAGCTAATGATTTTTAATCTTAAGTCTCAGTTGTTTTCAAAGTTTGAAATGAAAGATCTTGGTGCAGCAGGGTATATTCTGGGAATGGAAATAACCAGGGATAGGAAGAATAGAAAGCTTTGGCTCAGTCAGAGTAAGTATGTCAAGACTGTTTTGGAGAGATTTTGTATAACTGATTGCAAACAACTAGTTGTTCCAGTTATGCAGGGAACACAACTATCTGTTGAGGATTGTCCAAAATCTCCTTCTGAGATGGAGGACATGACCAGTGTGCCTTATGCAAGTGTAGTTGGCAGTCTCATGTATGCAATGGTCTGTACAAGGCTAGACATTACCCAAGCAGTGGGAGTTCTTAGCAGGTTTATGACTAATCCTGGAAGGACACATTGGAATGCTATGAAGAGAGTGTTTAGGTATCTGAAGGGCACTTCAGACTATGCTTTGTGTTACCATGGAAACTTGGTTGAATCACAGAGGACTCTCAGTATTCGAGGTTATGTGGACTCTAATTGGGCAGGGGACATTGACAACAAAAGATCCACTAGTGGATATATTTTCATGATGAATGGTGGTGCAGTGAGTTGGATGAGCAAGCGGCAAGCTGTAGTCGCTTTGTCCACAATAGAGGAAGAATACATGGCTGCAACACATGCCTGTAAAGAAGCAATCTGGTTAAAACGTTTGTGTTCTAACATTGGTTTTGATGTAGGAAAGATTACTATTTACTGTGACAGTTAGAGTGCTATATGTTTGGCAAAGAATCCCACTTTCCATGCTAGGACGAAACATATAGATGTACAGTATCACTTTGTACGAGATATGGTGGAGGATGGGAAGGTATCTTTGGAGAAAGTAGATACTTTGGAGAATGTTGCAGATGCATTGATGAAGCCTGTCAGCATAGACAAGTTCAGATGGTGTGCCAGTTTGATGGGCCTCTTGGCCCATGAATTTTAGTAGTTTTGTTATGTTTTGGAGGTGTCAGTAAGATCTTCGTCAAGTGGGAGCTTGTTGGAATATGTGCCTCAATCCTTACTGACATGAAACTCCTTTAAGGAAAATTCGGTGTGACATCATGGATGTCTGGCCAACTAACTGTTCTGAAGCTCTTGAAATGTTCATATCACTGTCATAGGGTTGATGTCTTGCTGACAAGTCTATCGCTGTGACTCTCTATGTTCGGCGTGACCTTTTGTCGAAAGAAGAACTCTAGGTGATAGGTTGATCTTATCAGGCTAACTCACAGGTGTTGGGGAGAAGTCCCAGTTAATGGTGTAAGTCTCACCGATGTCGAGCTAACATAAAGGTCGCGGGGAGATGTCTCAGCGATGAAGCTAAGTCACGCTGACAAGAGTATTCACATGGTGTCTTCGCGGTGACAAAAGACTTTGCTGAGAAGTCTTGGCGACTTGGATAAGTCACGCCGATAGACTTCGGGATAACTTTGGGCGCTCAGAGAAATGTCTTGGCGAAGGGCTTAAGTCTTTCCGACTTGGTAAGACTTGATGGAACTCGATGAAAGGTCACAACGAAGATTGAAGGTCTTGCCGACAACAAATACTCATCAATGTAACATGAAGGTTCGGTGAGAGGTCTTGGCGAGATCGGTATGTCTTGCCAATGGAATGTCTGATCATTGTGACTTGTGTCTTCGATATGAGTCTCATCGAAGATCGATAGTCATGCTGAATGGAAAACACACGACGACATGACTTAAAGATTTTGACATAAGGTCTTGGCGATCTATGGAAGTCTTGCCGATGGTTTCTCTGAGTTCGATATGACTTGCAAGCATTGGTAAAACATCTTTCCGATGGAGAAATCTTATGTCGACAGAAGCGTGTTGAATATTGATGGACTCAGTATGACTCATGGCATTTGTTGAAACCTCCTGGCGACTGTTGGAGACTTAAGCCGATATCGATATGAATACTTTGTGGCATCGGGGAGACACTGTTAGTGTCTCATCGATATGCCAACAAAGCTTGATCGCTTTTGACCGTGTGACCATCCTATGTGGCATCCCGCTAGACCAATCAGAGGAAGCGGATTTCAAATGGGTGACAGTTGGATTTTTGCATCAGTTGCAACGCTGGAGAAAAACTACATGCAAGGAAAAATCTGAAAAGGCATGGAAACTTTCTTCGATAGAGCATTGGTGGATAAGGATCAACAAGAGAATAAAATCAGAATGTGTTAAGAATTTTGTAATGAGTTTTTCGAGTTGTCAAGAGCATTTTCTGTGAAAGAGATTGAACAGTGAAAACTACTATGACTAACACTAGAGATTTGTCTTCCTGATTGTTTGTAATTTGTTATTATTGAAATACAAAGAGATTCAACTTGGTGTGGTGGGTTTTTTCCCGATAGGGTTTTCCCATGTAAATCTATTGTTTAGTTGTCTTTGTGTATTTTTTTTGTTTCTATAAATATTTCATGTGTCTTAATTAGATTGTAATTTGAAAATTAAAAGCCCTGCATTGCATTCTTCCCTGTGGATTTGACGTTAGGAAAGTGTCTCCGCACCTTTTCTTTCCTTACAAATCAGGCTTAAGACATGAGTTGGCGCCCAAACTTCAAGGATTCAAGCTTGAAACAATATAAAGAAAATCTAGGCATCCCTTTTTCATTATCTCATTTGTAGGTTGAAGATCAAAACAACAATTTCTCTCAAGGATGTCTTTTCAAGATCTGGCAAGGGTATTTGATCGTTCTTCAATATTTTTTGAAGATTAGAGGCATAAGAAGATTTATTCTTAGAGGTTGAATTTAGAGGCAGATTTTCTCAGGGGGATAGCTAAAAACTTCCAATCTACCTCTTGTCTACTTCCTCTTTTCTTGTCTTAGGTTTTCTTGCATGTCGCATAAATCAATAGGCTACCATAGATCTAACCAACTGGGTATGATCATGATAATTTTCTAGTAAAACCCATCGTGTCAAATTTTCCAGAAACAGCAAACTTGCTGCCCCTATTTTTGGGGGTTTTTATGAAAAAGTCTCAAGATAAAAAATACAAGGAACTGGGTTTGTTCAACATTGAAGCATGAACAAAACCCATGTGCCATATTTTTTTCTAGAAAAATACTTCTCGACAAGCGCTATTTTTAGGTGTTTTTGAAAATTGTCAGAACAGGGTCATGTGCACAGTCAATCTTTATGTTTTTCAGGATGTAGTACTCTTAGGTGCAATAAAAGACCAAGACAACCTTGTACCATGCTTTCCTAAAAATGACTGACACAAAATTGCTTCAGGTGAATCTAGTGGTCGATTTAAAAGATTTGGAGGGCATGAATCAAATCACATTACAAAACATAGAAGAATCTGGATTGCTTCAAGCTGCATCTATCCCCATCACATTATAGAGTGTGGGGCTTGTAATCGCTTGCATTAAGAATTCCAATCCTGCCACGAGAGAAATCAAATCAGTGGATGGGAGGGTAATCTAAAGTTTGAAACTAAAGGACATTGAAAAATGTTTTGATATTTGACCATGCCCTACCAAAATGGTCATATCAATGACATAATGCAATAGAGCATTCGAGGTAACCAAGGATAAATGCCAAGGAATAATGGCAGAAAGATGGTTGAAGGTAAAAAAGGCCATCTTGCCTAAGTTGGTTGGATGAGGAGAATTCAGAGATGAGTATACTGTTGGCATATGGCTCAAGGATATTATTGGTATGGCTTCTAGTGTTGTCATTGATGGCAACTAAAGTCACTATTGTGGTCCACAGATCAAAATCTGGTCATACCGACAATTAAAGTTAAGTATAGTGTTTTACCGGCATAGAACATGATGAACATGGTATCCGGTTAGTATGTCAATCTTTATGCTTCACCAGATCATCATCTTGTGTTGTGTATCCCCAAGATAGGTTGTTAAGCATGTATGGTACCTTATTGGTAACTTTTGTGATGTTGCATTAATCCGTGTATGAGTAAAGAGTCCCGATAGAATGATTTTTTGTTTATTTGTTCATTATGACCGACCTAATCAACGAAGCATGTTGTGGATGTATAAGGGATGATTGTTTAATTATTTCTATGTTTTAGAATTTTGTTTTGGGTCTTAGCTATGGTTTGTCCAATGTATGTGGGCACACATCAAAAATTATTTATGATTTGAAGCCGACATGTAGAGAATATTATATTTTGTGTGAAGCTGACATATAGTGTTTGAATTCTTGCTAGTGGTTATTTATGCGAGTTCGGGCAATTCATTTTGTGTGCATGAGATATATGAGAGTAGTTTTAGGGTAGAGAAGTTGGGTAAGTGAATATCAAAAGATCTGTTGTGAGAATTTTGCTGGTACAAAAGAGGATTTGGTGATAGAGTAGAAGTGAAGTGCAGAGTCTGACAGAAGGTTCAGAACTTGATTGATGAGCTTCACCAGAACTGAAACTAGGCATTTATAGATGCTATCTTCTTAGTTCAAACTTTTTTTTAATCTCTAACATTTTGTAAGGCAATGAGCCTTGTTTTGAGCAGTGAGCTCTAGGTAGTGTCCCTTAATGCATGTGCATTCCATTTTCTTCATACTTTTAATAGAGTATATATTGTGGACTAACATCCACCGTGGTTTTTCCCCTAACAGGGTTTCCATGTAAAAATATTGGTTTTATGTTGCTTTGAATATCTTGTTCATGTGCTTGCATCTTTATTTCTATTTAGGTGTTGTTAATGGCTTAAGATCTGAATTTAAAGTTTAAATTTGTGGAACGCTGATTCACCCCCCTCTCAGTGTTCCTTGAGTCCAACAATTGGTATTAGAGCAGGTTCCTCTTTGGAAGCTTAACAGCTTGAGGTGGATATTGAAGTACAATGGACTCTAGTAGTATTCAACAACAACTTATGGTAGCACTTGATGATCTTGGTCAGTCTAAAGCAGAAGTCCTAGAGTTAAAAGAAAATCTTGTGGATGCTAAAAAATTTATTCAATCATTGAAGGATAGTGAGTCAAGAGAAAAGAGGAAGGAACTGTGTGATTAATTGAAATAGAAAGAAAATAAAAGCTTGGAAGATTCTCACCTGAATCAGACCATAAAAGAAATAACTGAAGAATGTGAAAAGCCTGCTAAGGACAATGCTACTCTAAAGCTTGAGATGGAATATGTGGCGATAAAGCTAACTAAGGAGATTGAAGAAAGAAAGAAGAATGAGGAGAATTTGGCTCATTCCTTGAAAGATAAATTTGAAGAATGTAGTAGAGTTAATAGTGGATTCATTTAGCTGGAGATTGAACTACAATAATCCAGAAGTAATGAACAAGAGCTTGAAAGACATATAGTTATTCTCAGAGATGAGCTCTCTACTGCAAATGAATACAAGGAGAAGTTTAGGATCAGTTTTGCTAAGCTTAATGAGATGACTAAAGGAAAGAAGGATGCAAATGATAAGCGAGGTCTTGGATATGAGAAGGAAGAAAGCTCTGGATCTAAACACAAGGATCCCAGACAAATAAATTAGATGAACAAAGGCAGAAGGTATTCGGTAAGACAACCCAATGCTTAGAAGTTTAATGGTTACTGCTTTACTTGTAGTAAATTTGGTCATATGGCTTCTCAGTGTAGAAGAAAAGTAAATTCAAGTAGTCCATCATTTCCTAGTCAATGTTTTAGTTGTAATAAGTTTGGTCATAAGTCAATTGAATGTAGAAGTATGGCTGTCATTATAGGGAGTGTAAAATGCTACACCTATGCAATATTTGGACATGTTGCTAACCAGTGTAGATCAAGGGGAAGTCAATGGAATGAATGGAATAGACAAGGAAATCTAGTGTGTTACAATTGCAACAGATTTGGTCACATTGCAAGATTCTGCAAGAACAAAAATATGGATAGAAGAGGACTAGTATATCAAGAAAGAAATTCACCGAAAAATGACAAAGGACAAGGAAAAGTGACTGTGGAAGAGATAAGAGATTAGATGAAGAAAACATGGATAAAGAAGAGTGAATCTGATAAGCTCGTACCAGAAGCTTCCTCTGGTAATTCCTCTAAAAATTGATCTCAGGCCATTGGCCTAGGGGGATTCTTTCAAGTAAAATCCTTTGCCCCCCCTATTAGTAGTTGGCACTGAAATATAGGAAGTTGTAAGTAGTTGTGCCATCAGCCAAAAAATGTATTTGTGATCACTTGTTCTGTAAGTTGAGATCTTCAAGGCCTGCAGATGGATTCTTCTCTTGGTGTCTGAGAGAGAAGTGTAACCGAAACTCCTAGAGCAGAGCATTTATTGTGGTAAAAAGTTAAGTGTGTGAAGTTATAAAAGGATACTTGGAACCCTTATTTGCTACTTTGCATTGAAAAAGAATAGTGAAAGAGCTTCTGGAGCATAATTTTGAAGGAGTCAAGTTGATTCGGTTGCAAATTCAACAAGTATTCCATTCGCTTCTAGAATTTCTAAATTTGTGCTTAGTAGAAAAACCTTGTTCGGTATAGAAAATGAAGCAAATCAAGGGAATTGTAAGTTTGGATGAATACAGTAGCAGGAAGATCAGGGATGTAAGAGATATATTGTCTTCCAAAAAATTGAAGTGGCTCAAAGGAGCGAAGCATAGGAGTTTGGACATTTGGAATGAATTTCCTTATTTTGACAACGTGGAAGTGGTTAGGTTCATCTTGAGCAAATTGAATGAAGATAATATAAATTTGGACAAACCCTATCTTATTTCGAAGGAAGTGATTAGAAATTTAACTGGGTTATGCAATGTTGGAGATATTCTAAAGAAGAAGTTGATGTGAAATAAGGAAGTTGAAACCCTAACTAGTGTAACAAGAGATCAGAGGGCTCTGGTAATTTTGATGATCAAAGATCCATTGACAAGGTACATTACATATGGAATTTCATACAAAATGTTCTTCAGAAATAGGGAAGGATCAACCTTTGCAGGCACAGTTTACATTTCGCATAAGATGATAATGGAGGACCAAGACTTTGACCTGTGTAGTTTGCTAAAAGATCAACTAATGGAGAATGTGCAATTGACAATGGATATAGATTATCCTTTCAGGTTTGGCACTTTGATCATATGTATCATGATGTGTTTTCTAAATTGCTTGCCATAGAATGATCATGTTGTATGGAAGGAGAGTGAACCGGTCTGCAAGAAAATTTTTAAGCATTTCAATACTCTGGAAAATTATGAGCAAGTTTATGCAAATTTATTTAGAGAGTTGTTAGGAAAATTTGGAGTAGTTGGTATTTCTCTTCCAGTAAAAATAGCTGAAGTTGGATCATCTTCTGGTAAGACGGAGACGAAGCAGAAAAGAGCAATAGAATTTATTGATGATTCTCCTCCAGTACTAGAGTCTCCTAAAACTGAAGGAAAAGGAAAAGAACAAATAATTGTGGACATACTTGATGAAGACCTTGATGAATACACCCCAAGAGATGAACTGGAATCAGTTGAACTAGATGAAACAATGGCTAAAGCAAATGAAGAAGAAGGCACTTTATCCAAAACAAAGATACTACAAATAGTTCAGGAGAAAGATGAAATGCAAAAGATTGTTGACATGTGGTTAGATCGACCCTCATATGAACAGGATCTAATTGAGAGTACTTTGGGCAGATACTTTGTGTAGAATAACATTGAATTGGAAAGTTTGTAGAATGTATTCCTTGAAGAGTTGATTGAGTGTATTAAGGAAGTTGTTGCCTTTCACTCTCAGGATAAGAAAGAGGAAGAAATAATCCTACACTTGAAGGAGCAATTTAGACTATCCCTTACAAAACTGAAAAATAAAATGAATGTGTTGAGATAGTGCATCAATTCAGCTAATGACATCTACAATTTTTGTCTATGTTGGCCTCATGTTGTTGGAAAATACAAAGTCAAGCTAGAGAAAATTGAAAGTGAATTGAATAAAATTGGTCAGGACTACAATATGGTTCAGGACCAGGATGGAGTAGTAAAGAACAAAATTCATAAGTTGTAGGTAGAAGCAATGGATCAATCCTCCCAAAGGGATGCGAATGCCAGGAAAAACAAGGGGAAGAACGTAGGGGTTATATGTGGAGACAACCACACACACACCTGAGATAGTCATGGGAATTGCTACCCCCAAGCCAGTGATCTAGATAGTCACTGTAGAGATAGATCCAATAGCAGAAACAGTAGTAGTAGAAATGGTGCCTATGATAGAAATAGAGCCACCTACATCACCATCATCACAACAGTCGCAAGTCCCCATCGACTTGGACTCTCCACCGAGAGGCATCACTCCAACATAGTCTCATTCATTAGGCATTCAACAGCCCAATTTTCCTCCTTCTAGCGAAGCAAGCTAGGATTCTATCTGGCTTGAGGGTTTCCTACGAAGGAAGAGGGAAAGGCCTTCCTATACGTTTGACTTCACAGAGTTCGACCATGTCCCACAAGACATGCTGACAAATCAATTGAAGAAGCAAGTATATGTGGAAAGGAATGCAGAGAATGAGTTCATCATAGAGATTGTTGCCCCACCTGATGACAGAAACATACATGAGGTACAAGTTGAGGACTTCACATTTTCCAAACTTAATCTCAGAAAGACCACATGTCAAGTGGAGGTAGACCTTCTCGACATTGCCTGAGTAAGCATTCAATAGAGGATGGCTAAGGATGGAAAGGACAAAGTAGCCTTAAAGGATGAAAATAAATAGTTGAGGATGTATATTTCTAGCTTAATGCACGACACCCTGAACATCTCAACCTTACCACAAGAATTGTTGGATCTTCCTGCATAGCTTAACCATCATTAGTTGATGACATATGGAAAACACTTGAGAGATAAAGTGGAGCAATTTGTTCTGAAGGGATGATGTATACTAGTGAGTCTATACTAGTTAAGGGATAGAGCACATGGAATCTACGCAGAGATTCAACAATCAAAGCAAAAGATAGCAGAAAAGAGGCCAAGCGATGAAAGTACAATTCTAGACTTGCAATTGGTGTATCAATCAGTCTTCAGTGAAGAGAACAGGCAACATCTTTTTTCTTGGAAAGAACAACTGACATACAAGGTGAAAGCCTATGATACCAATTTAGTAGAACTGATTGACTACTGAGGGGTTCTCACCAATTTTATTAACTTCCCAAGAACGTTGGTAATATCCTTCCGTCACATAGAATATTTGCATGGGGGAGGAGAATACATTGAGCTAGTTGTAGTGCAAAATAAATTTTGAGATGTCATCTGCTACACCTTTCTCAATGATCTAGATGGTTGAAAGTTGGACAAGGTGGCAACCTTGTCTACCAATTTAGATGACGCAACTACCCAGTGTATTGAATTTCAGTAGTAGCTTGTGATAAGCGAAGTAATGCTAAAGTGCCATGTCATCATCTTGCAAAGCATTAATTACCCAGAAGCTAAGGAAGTCAATGAATGGATAGAGACACTGTTGACTAGTGGTGAGTTGTAAAGGAACCTCAAAAAAGGATGTCCTACCCTCCAGAAAGGCATTAAATGTGATTGGAGTTAACTTGATTCCCCTTTCCAAGTTAACTCCACGTCCCACAGATCATGCATTTTCAGATCCCACTAATTTAGGACATCTAATTGACTTCCATAATTTGTGGATCTCAAATCTCCACTAAATGTGGATGTCTATTTTGGAGGCACACTTTGTAATAAATTTCACCTTTAGTTTAGTTTCAATCAATTGAAGTAGTTTCCAGTTGAGTATTTGTTTAGTTTCAGTTAACTGAAGTAGATTTCCAGTTAACTGATTGCTCACCTACTTTTAGACATAGGAATAAATCTTGTTGATTGAAAAGAATTGTTTGTTAACTCAAGGAGATTTTAGGGTTTCCTACTCCTTTGAGTTCTATAAATAAGAGCCTTGGGCTCATTATTTTGTAACTTTACTTCACGGCAACAAAACATTGAGCAATGTTTCCTTCATATTGTTCACTTAGTATATGTTCTTGGATCGTATTTGTTGTAGTTAAGCACCAAGCACAGATTGTACTCCCTCTACTCAGATAGGTGTGTCCAATCTTTGTTCATGTATCATTGGTTTGATCACAACATGTGTGATTGTCTCTTTGACAGAAGTTGTTGTCCCAATGTGTATTCTTTGGTGAAGTATTGAGATAATAAATCAAGAGAGTTATCATGCCTTTGATCCAAAAGTCTCAAGGTTTTATCATCATGTGTTGTGTTTAATAATTTATTTTCAATCTACACCTTAGAAAGGCCTTGGTGCCTCCTTGGGAATTTAGGAGATAAAATTATTGTCCCTTTGTTGTTTCTCATAATTTAATTTTTAGCCTACACCTCAGAAAGGTTTTGGTACCTCCTTGGGAATCCTAAGATATAAATTATCGTAAGGATTACTTGTGTGAGTTCTATTTCAGTACAGATCTAGGAGGTCAGAGCCTTTGGATGCATCCTGAGAGACCAATTCGACCAAGTGATCGAACCATCCGTTCCTGCTCCTATGCCCTCATGCTCTATTAATCTTGAGGAAATAGGATAGATTAAAAGCTAGTTTAGTCATAGTTAATACTTGTTGAAACCAGAGAAAAAGCTTAGCTACAACGCAATGTGTTTATGCACCATTGTGTCCTATCGTTGAGTAAAAAAGATAGGATAGTAGTTTACTCTCTTTATTCTTTCCTTTACACAAAAATCAGCAACAAGAGGGATCTTCCCCTCCCAATTTGAAGAAGTAAAAACTACAAACTTGCAATAGCTAACCATTTCCAATAAGCACTCCAGAGGTGCTAATTGAAACACCAACAGGTCTTATACTACTTTATGTGTTGGTTTTATGTATTGGTTATAATGCTTTAAAGTTTGTACCATATTATCATATGCTCCTTATTATTTTATGTGGTTCACTTAAGAATAATGCTCTATATTACGCTTAGAGATTATCATTAATGGCTTTCAAAGTTATATTATATATATTGTCCTTTAATATACACACACACACATATATATTAATATATACATATTTCACAAGGCTTAACAAATACAATGATTATTGATTATTAAACATATATTAATATATGTGTCACTATATTACTTTCCACATATATATTAATATATGTATATACTATATATATACATATACATAATGTTATTACAATATCTTTATAAAAAACTTATACTCATAACCTTTGATTGACATATATATACATAGAATTTACATATACATATATGTCACCTTAGTCCAATTGGTATTCCCATGTATATGGGTAATCTATCCATGAGCATGCATAGGTACATCTACTTGTGTATACTCAAGTACGTATTCACTTACATGTATGAGTTTACCATAGACACATACATATTTACATTTAATGCATATATCTCATTGATATAATAGTAAACACACAAGGATGGACTTCAACTCATTCCTCATTCCAAACATTCATAAAACAAAATTGCAAACCAAAATAAACATTCACAATCAAAATTAAAGATCACTTACCCATTACCTGAATTGACTTGACTTAACTAATACCAACTAGGGTGTGAATGTGTGAATGCTTAGTAAGGCTGAATTAAAGGTTACCAAACCAAATTCTTCTCTTGAGTGATACTTCCCCTCTCCTCTAGAGGTTTGAACTTGTTCCTGCATTCAACTTAGTTCACCATAATAGTAGTTAGTTGAATCAATACATTCATATACATCACATACATGTCATATTCATAATATATATTTCATATACTTAATCATAAATAATTTAATTGAATCAAACATTCCTTCATCATATTTCCATCAGAATTCATAAAAACACATTCACATATATTAAAGAAATTTACTAAAGTAGGTAATAGTAAATAGTTAGTAACACACGGGGTGTAACATATTCCCCCCCTTGTGAATCATCATCCCCGATGATTTTTTAAGTATCAAATATGATCATAGTATAAAGCACAACATCACAAAACACCATTTTTTTCAAGAGTTTTTAAAATCTAGCAAGACTTGTGGAAACTTTTGCTTCATTTCAGCATAGTCTTCCCATGTGGCAAAATCTTCTCCATACTGATCTTACTAGACCTCGCATTGCAGAACCTCTTTGTTATGCAAGTGGAGGTTACATGTTCTGAGAACCTTGAGACGCTCGATCATTACCACCCCTAGGTCCTACACCTATAAAGAATTCCAATCAATAACATGGTTATTTCTTGGTATTTACTTCTTAAGATATGAGACATAAAAGACATTATGCATCCTAGCAAGAGTTGGTGGCAAGGAAATTCTATACGCAACAGGGTTGATTTCCTCAAGAATCTCAAAAGGTACAATGTAGTGTAGATCTATTTTGGATGACTTTCTAAAATTTATAGAACTCTTGTGAGGTTTAACTCTTAGCAATACTTTATCCCCTACTATGAAATTCCTAGGTACTCGCTTAGAATCAGTGTAACTTTTTTCCTATTGTTAGATTTTGCTAACCTTCGCTTGATAATGCCAACTTGTTCCTCCATTTTTGATATCTCTGGACCAAGGCTTATCCTATCTTCTAGTTTATCCCATCTAATAGGAGTTTGACACTTCCTACCATATAATAATTCAAATAGAGCCATCTTGATCGTAGAATGATTGGAATTATTATATGTAAACTCTACCAAAGGTAGGTAATCCTCCCACTTGTGTTGTTGATCCATACGATACATCCTTAGTAGGTCTTCTAACACTTTTTTTATCCTTTCAATTTTCCCATCCATTTCTGAATGATATGCAAAACTTATGTTCAATTGTGTCCCAAGCGAAGTAAACAAGGTTTTCCAAAACCTAGATGCCACTCTAGCATCCCTATCAAAAATGATCTTTTCAAGAATCCATGCAATTTAAATATCTCTTGAATAAACTTTTATGATATTACAGGAGCTCCATTAGTCAAATTTCCTAGCATGAAGTTAGCTACCTTTGTGAGCTTGTCAACCACTACCAGAATGGAATTATGCTTGTTCCTTGACATAGAGAGACCTTGAAAACAATCCATTCTAATAACTTGCCACTTAATTTCTGGAACTTCATGTGGATACAATAGACCTATAGGATGATGATGCTTTTCCTTCACTCTTTGGAACTCTAAACAACTTTCTACAAATCTCGTTACATCCCCTTTCATAACCTTCCAAAAATATAATGGATTTACATCAACTAACATCTTAGTTACACTTGGATGTCCTAAATATGGTGAATTGTGAACTTCTTTCCACACCATGCTCCTTAATTCCCTAATGTTAGGTACATAAATCCTTCCCTTAAATCTCAATAAACCATTAGGTTCAAAGTGGTATCCCTCATACCTTTCATCTTGTGGGTTGTCCACTAGTGCTTGCCTAACTTGCTCATAGAACTCATCACCTTTAGATTTTTGCAACACTTGATTCTTGAAGTTAGTTTGGATTGATATCATAGAGGAGATATGCCTCCTATGACTTAAGGCATTGGTAACCTGATTTTCTTTTCTCTTGATATAACTAATGTTGAAGTCATAGTCAGATATCAACTCCAACTATCTCTTTTGTCATGCATTCAGATTGGGTTGGGTAAAAAAATACTTTAGACCATGATGACCAGTCTTTATTTTCAATGGTTTTCCCAATAGATAACATGTCTCCACATCTATAATGCATGGACAATTGTTACTAACTCTAAATCATATGAAGCATAATTTTGTTCATAGGGCTTCAACTTCTTTGATTCATAAGCTATGACTTGCCCCTCCTACATTAATACTCCACCCAGTTCTTCTCTAGATGCATTTGTAATAACTACAAAGTTACCATCTGGATCTGGTACTTTTAGTATTGTTGTTGTGGTCAACTTTTCCTTAAGTTGGTCAAATTTTTCTTGACACTTCTCATACCACTCAAACTTATTCCCCTTCCTTTGCAATGACATGATGGGAAAAGCTATTCTTGAAAATTTTGTGACAAACTTATAGTAATACCCAACCAAACACATAAAACTTCTAACTTCCAACACATTCTTGGGCACCAACCACTCTAACACTACTTTTATCTTTTTTGGATCTACCTCAATCCCATCAGCCAAAATTACATGACCTAAATACTGTAATTTCTTCTAGAAGAAGGTACATTTTGAGAGTTTTTTGTATAACTTATGCTCTCTCAATCGTTGGAGAACAATCTCTAGATGCTTGAGATGTTATTCTTCATTCTTGGAGTAAATTAAGATATCATCCAAGAATACCAACATAAACTTATCTAAACATTCCCTAAATACATTATTCACTAGGTTCATGAATGTTGTTGGTGCATTCGTCAACCCAAATGGTAGGACTATGAACTTGTAATGTTTGTATCTAGTCTTGAAAGCAATTTTGAAAATATCTTCATCCTTGATTCTTAGTTGGTTATATCCAAAATGTAGATCAATCTTCAAAAATACTGCTGCTCCTCACATCCGATCAAAGAGATCATCGATACATGGCAATGTATTCTTTTTCTTTATCATTGCTTTATTAAGCAATCAATAATCAATACATAAGCATAGTGAACAATCCTTCTTTACATAGATCATTGGTGCTCCCTAGGGTGAAACACTGGGTCTTATCAATCGTTTAGATAACAAATCTTCTAGTTGTGACTTTAACTCCATTGATTCAATTGTGGTCATCCTTTAAGGTACTTTTGATATAGGTTCTGACCCTAGTACTATGATGATAGAGAAACAAAATATCCTCTTAGGTGGTAATCTAGGTAATTCTTCTAGAAACACATCCATAAACTTCCATAAAATAGGATATTTCTCCATATATATATTTATAGATTCCAATACTTCACGTTCTAAGACATCTTGGGAATCTTTGTTGAATAGGACAACTCAGAGGGGGGTGAATCATTTGTCACAGATTTTAACCTTTAATTCAATCACCAGAACTAATACTTAAAACTGCTTAAATGATTAATCATCAAATGCCAATGCAAAAACTCAAATCCAACACATAATCACAATAACACAAAATTTACATCGAAAAACCAATGAGGGAAAAACCACAATGAGGATTAACTCACACTATAGAGAATATCAAAACTGTTTACAAAAGACTCACTACCTGAAACAAGGCTCACTGCCTAAGATAAGGCTCACTACCTGAAACAAGGACTCACTTTCCAACAAGACTACAACTCGGAGGGCTCACTTCCATATAGATACAAAGAAGACAAAGAAGAATTGTTATAGAGAGACTACAATCCCAATTCAACAAAGGATTCCACCACAGTCACTTGATCAACTTACATGAATGATAGATTTTTCCTTCTGCTCACTACATCTAGAAACTCAACATTAAGCTTCACATTGATCTGCCATGCACAACTCACACACAGTTTTTGAATAGCATCAAGGTTTTGTAAATTTTTCATTACTAGCTCATCACGTATTTATACTATCTCCAAAATTGAAAAAGATCCAAAGTTGTCCATCCAACTTCAAATTCAAATTAGGTCGGTGCCAAAACATTATAGGGTAGAATTAGAATGAGGTGACCAAAACACATGCTTCACTGGGACACAAAATAGATCCAACACGCTTCATCAACTTTGAAGATAATGCTTGACACAAGGTCGGCCAAACCAGTGTAAAACACAGAACAATTAAGCTCAAAACTTCTAGAAACCAAAAATATCTTCAATACAATTAGGGAAACACAACTCTAGAACAAAGAGAAATCCGAACAAGCAACTTTTCTCTCGGACCTCAACTAGAACACAAAAAAGCATAGTTCACAACGAACCAACAACCAAAAATCTAGACATAGAAACCTTCAACGACCATGACCAACATATCTGAACCACACAAATATAGGGGAAAATACCAAATCATTACCTGGAGCAACAACTGAATACCTGTAAACTTTCTTTAATACAATTTTCTCAATATCCTCAACATATGCATCCAACAACAACTAGTGGATAACTAGTTGACCAGTTGATATAAATGAAAACGCATTCATTCCTTTTCACATGCTTTCTCTCCCTCTTTGACATCAATGGAAAAGGAAAAATAAATGTTAATTGAATTTTCCTTTGACATGAAAAAAGAATACTCATAATGACGACACCTGAAACTACCTACTCCCCTTGAGAGGTAGTCACCAAAACATCAGTCAAAAAGGATGGAACTATGAATCCACCAGACTGATGCATATCGAAATGCATCTTAGTTTATGAAAGGAGGGGAAATAACCCCTAACTTCTCCTTGAGATACTCAAAATTATCTTTAGGAAGATCGTTTGTAAATGTATCAGCAGTCTGATCCTTTGTCAGAACATACTCAAGCTTTAATTCATTATCCATGAACTTCTCTCTCAAGAAATGATATATGATAGATATATGCTTTGTCCTCAAGTGCATCACAAGATTCTTTGAAATGTTAATTGCACTTGTATAATCACAAAAGATAGAAATAAGATCATCATATAGCATTGTGATATCTTTCAATGTTTATTTCATACATAGAACTTGTGTACAGTAAGATGCAACAACAATATACTCAACTTCAGCAGTAGATAAAGAGACTGAATCTTGCTTCTTACTCAACCATGCCACCAATCTGCATCCAAGAAAGAATGCACCACCACTTGTACTCTTTATGTCATCTACACATCCAACCCAATCTGCATCTGTATAGGAACTAAGTGTAAAGTTAGTATCTTTAGGATAGCACAATCCATAATCTGAAGTTCCATTGAAATATCTAAATATTCTTTTAACTGTAGCAACATGTGTTTCCTTTGAATCTTCTTGAAATCTAGCCACAAGAAAAACCACATGAATAATATTAGGTCTAGTAGCAGTCAAATACAGTAATCCACCAATCATAGATCTATATTTTCTCTAATTAGCCTTAGGTGAATCAACATCTTTACCCAATTAGGAACTAGTCACCATAGGAGCACATACCGATTTGGAACCATCCATCCCAAAATTCTTCAACATCTCTCTCACATACTTAGACTGTGAAATGAAAATTCCTTTCTCTATTTGATTTAATCTGTAGCCAAAGAAAAAAATTCATCTCCCCAAACATGGACATTTCAAATTCTTTCTACATCTCTTCCACAAACATCTTGCACATCTTTTCATTTCCTCCAAAGATAATGTCATCAACATATACAACTACAATCAATATTTTGTCATTTTCAATCTTAAAGTACAAATTACTATCTATCGTACCTTTGTTAAATCCTTGCTAAATCAAATACCTGTCTAATTTTACATACCAATCTCCAGGAGCTTGCTTCAATCCATATAAGGCTTTCTTCAATCTACACACCATATCTAGTTGATCTGTTAACTGAAATCCTTCTGGTTGTTCCATGTAAACTTCTTCCAGCTCGCCATTTAGAAATGTTGACTTGACATCCATCTGATAGACTTTGAAATTTTTATGACCAGCCAATGCCAAGAAAATCCTTATAGCTTCCATTCTTGCTACTGGGGAAAAAGTCTCCTGAAAATATATGCCTTCTGCTTCTGAGTAAACTTTACACAAGCCTCACTTTGTTTCTGACAACTCCATTCTCATTCAACTTATTTATGAATACCCATTTTGATCCAATGATATTTTTATCTGCCAATCTTGGGACCAATTCCCAAGTCTGATTCTTCTCAATCTACAAAATTTCTTCTTTCATTGCTTCTTTCCAATGTTCATCTTTACAGGCTTCAATTTCTTTGGCTCAATCTTAGAGAATAAACACAAATTTACATCAACAGTATCTTTGCTTCTGGTTAACACGCCTTTTGTCTTGACTCCAATAATCTAATTTTTTGAATGATTCCTTTGTACATACTTCAGTGTCCTAGGGGACATCACTAAAGCATCTTCTTCTCTTTCATCTTGTTCATCCTAATTCTTCTACTCATTTTTATCATGTTCTTCCATAATTTCTTCTATTCTTGCACAATCATGTTCATCAGACACATATCCATCAATATCAATAGAATTCTTCATTGTCTCATCAACCTTCACATTCAAGCTCTCTACAATCTTTCTCAATATTTTATTGAAACATTTGTATGCCTTGATTTTAGTACAGTATCCAAGAAATATGCCTTCATCACTTCTTGCATCAAACTTACCCAGAGTTTCCTCATCTCTTCTAATCTAGCATTTGTTTCTGAATACCTTGAAATATTTAACTGTAGGAGTTTTTTCATGCCATAACTCATAGGGAGTCTTTGTACTATTTTCTCTTGCTTGAACTCAATTGAACACATAAACAACAGTATGAATAGATTATTTCCAGTGAAATTCTGTTAAATTGGCTTCAATGATCATTGATTTAGCAGCCTCTTGAACTATTCTAATTTTCCTTTCAACAACTCTATTCTGCTGAGGAGTTCTCAGAGTAGATAACTATCTCTTTATTCCATGCAATTCACATAACATATTGAACTCATGAGAGGTGAATTCTCCACCTCTATCAGATCTTAAGCATTTTATCTTCAAATTCACTTCATTTTCAACCATTGCGTTGAATGCCTTGAATCTATCTAATGCATCTGATTTCTCTCTAAGAAATGTAACCCATGTATATCTAGAATAATCATTAGTTAAAAGCATAAAGTAACTTTCACCAAGTAGACTTAACACTCTTACAGGACCACAGAGATCTGTATGAACTATATCCAGTAGTCCGGTAGTAGATTGTTCCTTTGATCTGTAATGATTTCTTGCTTGCTTCCCAAACTGACAATTTCTAGAAATAGCATTAACAAGCTTTGTAATTCTTGGTAAATCTCTCATGGCCTAAACAACACTAATTTTTTCCAAGTTATCAAAATTCATGTGACACATTCTCCTATTCCATAACCAACTGTGATTTATCTGAGTCATAAAGCATTGTCTATCAACACCCTTAAGTTGGTAGATATTCCCTTCAGATTTCTATCCTGTAGCAATCAATGTTCTAAATCCTTTCTGGATCTCACATTTCTCATCCTTAAACACATGATCATATCCTTTTCTACGTCACATCTGACCAATGCTAAAAAAACTATTCCTTAAACCCTTAACATAGTAAACATCGTTAGTATGATGCTTGCCATCAAAACTTACTAAACCTATCCCACAAATTTTAGCACCAGTATCATCTCCAAACATAACCAAGCCTCCATCATATTTATAAAGTTTAATAAACTTAATCTTATCACCAGTCATGTGATGTGAACAACCATTTTCAACTACCCAAAAATTCTTTTCTTGTTTAGCATGTAGGGCAGAGATAATCGTACCTTCATTTTTCTCCTTCTCCTTCTCTAAAGGGCTTTCCTTTACCTATTTTTCTAAATTAGTACAAGTAGGTTCATCCTTAATCACCAAGAACATGCATTCATTATCATCTAGATCTTCATATTCTGAATCTTCATAAAAAATACTAGCATTCTCATTCACATAGTAAGCTTTTTTAATCTTCTTTCCTTTCTTTTCTTTCTCGTATCTTTGTTTATTTCTTTTAGCTCTTTTTGGACATTTTGTAGCATAATGGCCTATTTCTCCACAACTAAAGCATTTAAAGGGAAACTTACCTTCATACTTACCAGAACCTTTTCTCATTCTTCTTAAAAAGTTAGCTTCTATTTCATCAAAGTTATCTTCTTTTAGATCTTCAACTTTTGTAGTTTTAAAGGCAGTCTTTGATTTGCCTCCATTTCTTAGACTCGGCTTCCTCATCTCATAAGATGTCAAAAATCCTAACAACAGATCCTTAGTACAATTCTTATAATCTATTGTCTACTCAATAGCACTCACCTTCTCACTGTAAGCATTAGGAAGAGTTCTAAGAATCTTCTTTACAATCTTGTTTTCATCTATAGTAGCTCCAAGTGATTGCATTCTAGCCACTACCTCATCCAATATTTGTACATAAGCTTTAACATATTCATCTTTGGACATATGTATAAGATCAAACTGTGTTTCCAAATTCTATAATTTCACCTCTTTAACTCTTTCATCACCATCATGTGCTCTTTCTAAAGCATCCCAAACTTCTTTAGTTGTCTTCAAATTTTGAACCTTAATCAACTCAGAATGTACTAGACTATTCTTCAAGATGAACTTCACCTTATTGTTAGCTTTATGTGCTCTAATCTCTTCAACTATACTCTAACCATTAGCAGGAGGAGTGTAAGGATTCTTGTAAGCTTTCTCCACATCATATCTACAATAGTCTAGATATTCTTCCATCAATACTTTCTAGATACAATAATTAGTTCCATCAAACCTCAGATAATCAAAGACCATCTTGCTAGCCATCTTAGACCTTCCTCAAGCAATTAATCTCTTCACCAAGGAACCAAGGTCTAATACCAATTTTTGAATAGGACAAATGAGGGGGGTTGAATTAGTTGTCACAAATTTTAATGTTTAATTCAATCACTAGAACTAATACT
This sequence comes from Sequoia sempervirens, assembly GCA_007258455.2. Classification (NCBI taxonomy): domain Eukaryota; kingdom Viridiplantae; phylum Streptophyta; class Pinopsida; order Cupressales; family Cupressaceae; genus Sequoia; species Sequoia sempervirens. Next base: position 2,181,091 of record VDFB02056351.1, on the reverse strand, counting down.
TAAAACTGCTTAAATGATTAATCATCAAATGTCAATGCAGAAACTCAAATCCAACACATAAACAAAATAACACCAGATTTACGTGGAAAACCCAATGAGGGAAAAACCATGGTGAGGATTGACTCACACTATAGAGAATATCAAAACCAATTACAAAAGGATCACTGCCTGAAACAAGGCTCATTGCCTGAGATAAGGATCACTACCTGAAACAAGGACTCACTATCTAATAGGGCTACAACCTAGAGGGCTCACTGCCACAAAGATACAAAGAAGACAAAGAAGACTTGTTACAAAGATACTACAATCCCAATGCAACAAAGTATTCCACCACAATCACTTGATCAACTTGCATGAATGATAGAGTTTTCCTTCTGGTCACTACATCCAGAAACTCAACATTAAACTTCACACTGATTTTCCACACACAACTCACACACACTTTCTGAATAGCATCAAGGTTATGTCTACTCTTTCACTTATCTTCCTTATTTTCTCTTATATATTTTTCATTACTAGATCATCCTATATTTATAATATCTCTAACCTTGAAAAAGATCCAAATTCGGCCATCCAACTTCAAATTCAAATTAGGTATACACCAAAACATCCTAGGATGGAATTAGAATGAGGGTGACCCAAACACACACTTCACTAGGACCCAAAATAGATCCAACATGCTTCATCAACTTCAAAGATAGTGCTTAACACAAGGTCAGCCAAACTAGTGCACATAGAACAATTAAGCTCGAAACTTCCAGAAACCAAAAATATCTTTAATGCAATCAGGGCAACACAACTCTAGAACAAAGAGAAATTTAGACTAGCAAATTTTCTCCTGGACCTCAACTAGAACACAAAAAAATATAGTACACAACTCGTGAACACAACTCAAACTTCACAATGAACCAATAGCCAAAAATATGGATATAGCAACCTTCAACAACCATGACCAACATATCTGAACTACACGAACATAGGGGAAAATACCAAATCATTACCTAGAGAAACAACTGAATACCTATAAACTTTCTTTAATACAATTTTCTCAATATCCTCAACATATTCAACCAATAGTAATTAGTAGATAACTAGTTGACCAGTTGACATCAATGACAACACCTTCATTCCTTTCTTCATTCTTGCAACAGTCTTGAGGTACATAATAATACTATATCATCTTGAGAAATGAATTCCTTGCATTCCTCAAGTTTCTCCATTTTTACTACAAAGAGTTGACAACCTTTCTTCTTTTCCCTATGCATCTAAACAATGGATATCTATCGTAACTTAAACTCTCTAGGTGTTCCTTGTATTGACACCCACTTACCTAGATTTTCTAAGCATTCAACTATTTTAGCATGACAATCTACTTGTCCCTATGTTTCCATAACAAATTTATCCCTATTATGACATCATAAGAACCTAAGGGGGCTACATACATATTTACTTTCATTGAGAAACTTGGAAGTTCAACTCTTGCTTTGAATAGACATTGACTTACTTTAGATTTTGTTTGTTTTGCATATTCTACAACCCAAGACTTTTTCATGTAGCCATATTTTCTAGACATTTGACTTGCTACTCTAGGAGAAAATATTTTTTTGTTGAACCAATATCTATTAAAATTGAAATAGGAATTCCAGATAAAGTACCTAAAACTTCTGCTGGAGTAATTTGGTACCCTGCTTGCCAATTATCCACAAAGCATGAATCCTTTGTTAGAGATAAAGTACCTAAAACTTCTGCTGGAGTAATTTGGTACCCTGCTTGCCAATTATCCACAATAGCATGAATCCTTTGTTAGAATGCAACTCTTTGAGGTGCAAGAGAGTTTCCATGTGGTTGTATCTGAGATGGTTTTCTTGAACAATACTCACATAGTGATCCCCACCACATGTAAAACATCCCTTCACTAGTCCCCTTCTTTTTGCAGTTCTTCCAGAATTACTTTCACTTCCACTAGCATTGATTTTTTAGTTGTTGTTGAAATTATTGTTGTTTCCTCTTCAATCTCTCCTTGGTTCACTCCAATTATTTTGGGGTACCTTATCCCCTTTCTTTTGAAATTTTTTCCCTTCACTAGGCTTCCTTGGAGCTTGATTGGTTTGCATCCAAACGAGTTTCTTTCTCTTTCTCTCCTGATAGTTTGAGATAGACTTAAGCCTTTTTTCCTACTTAACTGCCTTCTCGTACACCAAATCCATGGTAGATAGTCTATGTACATCTACCTCACCACTTGTTTGCACATTTAGACCCATGATAAACTTCCTTATACAAAATCACTTTTCCTTCTGGTACATAGGTATGTACTTTAGGAGTCGAGTGAACTTCTCCCAATACTCATTCACTGAGGAGTCACCCTACCTCAAGTTTTGGAAGTTAATGAGATTTTGGTCATAGAAGAGTTGGCACAACCTTTGCTTTCAAAAAATCTCCACAAACTCACTCCATGTGAGACCTAAAGAACTAATCCCAAGCTCCATTTTCTTACTCATCCACCAATTGGATTCTTCACCAACCAACTAAACTATTGTACAAAGGAGAAAAAAAAGTATTTCTTTGATTTTGAATTTGATAAATGCTCTTAGTATGATCTAGATGCCTGTGTCACTATCATGGCAATGCATGAATCACAAGATGTGTGGCTTATAGACTCAAGTTGTTCTTTCCACATGAATTCACATCGAGATTGGTTCTCTAAGTATGAAAGTTATGATGGTGGGAAGGTGTACCTAGGTGATGATTCTCACTTGGAAATTGTTGGTCATGGAAGAGTTAAGATAAGATTCCCATATGGTAGAGTGAAAAGGATCGATGGTGTCTTGCATATCCCTAGTTTGGCACAAAACCTTCTTTTTGTAAGTAAGTTGAATGATGTGGGTGTGCAAGTTGTCTTCTGCAATGGAGGATGCAAGATGAGAAGAGGAGCTATGATGCTTTCTAAGGGTGTTTTGATAGGAAATTTGTTTTAGTTGGATGCATTCATGGTTCAATGCAATAGTTATTGTATGAAAAAGAAGAAAAGAACTTGTAAGTCACTATCCTCACCATTGGGACCAACATCAAAGAAGAAAGTTGCATCCACTTTTGATGGTCATGATTTTTGGGTACCTAAGGGTGCTCATGCTTTGGATATGAAGTTACCTATTGAGAAGAAAATGCTTTGGCACCAAAGACTTGGTCACATTGGTGAAAAGTGTTTAAGAAACCTGAAAAATAAATTCCTTGTTGAGGGGCTTGATGATTGTAACCTTGAGTTCAATATTTGTGAAAATTGTGTTTATAGAAAGCAAAATAGTGTTTAGTTTTATCATAGTTCTCACAAATCTTCTAGGGTTTTGGACTATGTTCATTTTGATGTTTTTGGTCCTATAAATCCTCCTTCATTATCCAAATCTATGGATTTTATTTCATTTATTGATGATTACAATAGGAAATTTATTTATTTTCTTAGAAGTAAATCTAAAGTCTTGAATTGGTTAAGGATTTTAAGGCCTTGGTGGAAAATTAGACTGATAGGAAGATTAAGTGTTTGAGAATTGACAATGGTGGTGAGTTTTGTTCCATAGATTTGAATTTTTGTAAAGAACATGGGATTGAAAGGAATAATAAAAATCCATATACTCCTTCGTAGAATGGATTTACAAAGAGTATGAATAAGACATTGATGGAGAGAGCTAGGAGTATGCTAAGTGGAGCTAGCCTTGAACACAAGTTCTGGGTTAAAGCTATTGTCACTGCATGCTATATGGTTAATAGATCTCCTACATCAACTATTGTTGAGAAGACACCTATGGATGTTTGTTCAAGAAAGAAGCCCTCATTGGGATATTTTCATGTGTTTGGTTGCAAGGCATATGTTCATGTGCCAAGGGAAAAAAGGTCAAAGTTGGAAAACAAGGTTGTTAAGTGTATCTTTGTTGGATATGGTATTAGTGTGAAAGGGTACGACCTTTGAGATCTAGTGGTTGAAAAGATTATCTACTAGAATATAGAGAAAAGGGGGTGGGATAAGAACCTTAATTCTCCTTTGATGTAAAGGAGGATTTATGGTTTAAAGTCCCTCTTCTCCAAGCATTTCATTAAGAATGCAAACCAATAAGGCCAATAGATTAACTTTCAACCTCAAAGGTGAGTCAATCAAGCTTAGGTTAGTGATTCTTTAATGACAAAAAATAGTTAGGAATTATTTAAACTAATGCAACTAAATGAACTATATGACCTAAGATGTAAATTGCATATTCTAAATGTAGAGAAACTAAAACAATAATTTGCAAGCAAATCTGAGAAGGGTTTGATATCATGCACTTGTTACCAAAAGATTTTTTTGAGTAGTGCAGAGGGATAGGTTTTCCCCTAGGTGAAGATAGAGGGGGTGGGGCAACCTTGGGATTGAATTGCTCTTGATCTGTAATAAGGATCTTGGTATGGTATAATAATGATGAATGAACACTTGTTGCAACTCTTCTCCCTGAAGCATCTTTCTTACTTGGAAATGCTTGGAAGGATCCAATGCAAGCCTTCAACACCAATAGGATCTTGAACTTTCAACTCTCAAAGGTGAGTCAAGCTTAGGTTAGTGATTCTTTAATGACAACTTAGGAATTATTTAAACTAATGCAACTAAATGAACTATATGACCTAAGATGTAAATTGCATATTCGTAAATGTAGAGAAACTAAAACAATAATTTGCAAGCAAATCTGAGAAGGGTTTGATATCATGCACTTGTTACCAAAAGATTTTTTTGAGTAGTGCAGAGGGATAGGTTTTCCCCTAGGTGAATGGGTCCTTGATAGGGCTTTTGGAAACACTTTTTATAGTCCTCTGGTCTCGGATCTAATATTTTTTTTCCACAGGTCCCACTATCAGAATATCATAAATAAATTATGCAACTTAGTTTTTGTGTCTTGGTAAAAATGATGACAAAAAATGCAACAATACAAAATTGCTCTTCAAGATCTCCTCAATCCTTCTTCAACCTATAATCTGCACATACACAAAGAGGGAAAAATATTTGTTTTGTTTCTATGGGGCTTTATCTTGGTCAAACCCCAATTTTCTAATTAAAACTAGATAAAAATATAATAAAAGGAAGGAAATGATGAATGAACACTTGTTGCAACTCACCACCCTTCAATGGATTCCATGAAGGACTGAAGTCATACACATCTCTTCAAAGGAATTGGATCTTTCTTACTTGAATTACTTGAATTCTTGGATGCTTGGATGCTTGAGGATCTATAATGCATGTTAGCCTTCATGAAAACACATAAAATTGGACATGATGTTAGGATCTTGATTGTTGCTATAAATGATTGATAATATTGCTTTTGAATGCTCTTGACAACAATATTTTCTCTTGAAATTGCTCACCTCTTGATTCTTGTTAAGTGTTAGCTTTCAAATCATAAAAATACTATGTATTTATAGGTGTTTATCAAATTTCTCGAAAATTAGATTTTGAAAGCCGACACTTACAATTTGAATTTGGATCATTAAAAGACAGCCAAAAAAATATTTTAAAATAGGTCCTAGCACATAAAGGGGACCCATTCACCCATGGGTGAATGGGTCTTGGCCTAAATTTCCAAGACACTCTTAATCCATAGCAATTAAAATATTAAATGCATTTATTTAATGTTGGTTCTCCTTTCAAAATTAAGGCTTTAGAATGCATAACTTGGTACATTAGAAGCTTGATTAAGTCCAATAAATTAAGGGACCCAAACATAGTGTGAAATTGTAAAGGTATACAATTTCCTATACTACATTTAGCCCCCACTTTAGTGAGAATATGAACTTACACTTAGACTCACACTATAGTAGATAAATATATGTCAAGATAGGTCTAATTGCACAATTTTTAGAGAGATAAGATGACAAAGGATCAAGGAGGATGATAATCCCCCAAGATCTATGATCTCATGACAAACCAACAAAGGCACAAAAGAACACACACATGTGCATAGTAGTAGAACAAGGTACACAAACATCCAATGTCAAAGTTAATACAAAAAGAAAAGGGATGGATCATGCCTAACTCTATCCATAAAATATACTCACAAGGGATAGTGCAATTTGATATACACTAGGTGAGCCCCAAGGACAAAAAGATGAGAAAAACACACTTAAGTCATCACAAGGTGTGTATCCATATGTCAACCACACCAAAATTTATACTCCCTAATAAATTTGATAAGATGACACAAATGATCAAGATGCTATGCCAATGCCACACTAAGTTCAACTTCCAATGAACAAAATGAATCCCAAAATAACAAACATGGCTAGCAAGTTATGTTGAGTTCCATGAAATGAAAAGGTTTAACATCTTAGCAGATGAATTGATAACCATGCCTCATGGGGTGTTATAAATAATGACACCACCAAAGGGGGTATGTCAATAGGTCAAACATCACAAGATGAAATAGATAAGGGTAATATATTCCCCCCACTTAAAATTTCAACATAATTGCTATGTTGGTATTTTAAGTAGAAAGAGGGGAAAAGGGGATCCATGACAAGGATGCACACCTCCCAGAACTAGTTATCCTTACCCTTCAATCATAAAGACAAGGATAACCGCACCAAGAATTATCATGTCACTACCATGAAACCTATGGTTGCACTTAAGATTGTACCACCATGAATGGAAATGATCAAAACACATAAAGCTACTAACACCACATAGTGATTAGCAACATGATAGGATGAAAATTATTATCAATTAGAGGAAGTAAATGCATCAACACAAGGAAGAGCACCACAATCCTTAAGATATTGTATTTTAGTACTCAAGGCCTTACATTCATTGGTAGAATGAACATGGACTCGATGATATGCACAAAATGAGATTTTGTTATAAAATTTATTTCTTGCTCTTGGAGGGAGAGATATCAAGCGGGCTTGGAGAAGCCTCGACAAGGTGCTTTTTTGATCAAGATTAGAAGATATTCCTTTCTTACTACAAGATGTCATACATACAGAAGAATTTTTAGGTTTAGATTGTGAGATTTTGTACTCTCCCATAAAGGAGAGTGTAAAATCTAATGAACCCCAATCGTCACTAAAGCAATTGTTTGAAGATGAAGCACTATCCTGACCATTATTTATATTTGTCCTAGGAGTATTTTGTGTGGTGACATTGATATTAAGTGAAGATTTATTTGATGCTTTTATTTCTTTTCAAGGACAATAACCAAGACCTCGTGTTATTTCCTACATGCTAGGCTCGATAGGGACATGGATGTTAGTGTAATTAATATTTAATTACACTTACATAACTTTACTTAGGTAATATTTAATTTCCTAGGTTAATTATTCTCATCCTTATCTTGTTGAGCTATCTTGTTGCTCAAGATAAGATTAGGGTTATGCATCTTTGCTTTTATAAAGCAAATCATATCTTGTAATTATGAATTCCTGAATAATATTATGTTGCACCTCTTTTTGCAATATCTTTGCTTTTTCTGTTTTTCTCTTCTGTGGAAGGATTTTTTGGTTTGCATTTCAGATCTATGTTTCTAACATGGTATTAGAGCCTTGATTTGCATCCCCTTCTCATATTTTTTGAGAAAATCATTGTAGAGTTCATTCGGGATTCCTTGAAGGCATCATGCCTTGAGTTCATTTATGAGGCATTTTGGATAAGATCCAGCTTCACCATTAGATTTAGAGCACTGGAAAAAGTAAGGATTGGCTTTATTTTGCAGATTTTGGCCATTGTTTGCCAAATCTGTGAGGGTTTCAGGCTTGGAGATTTTTTGCAAGCTCTGGGGGCAGCCAAATATTCGGAGCACTTTGGGCACAAACAGAGGTCACCATCGCATTTGTAGTGGCCAAAAACACTAAGAATGCCCTTTGTTTCATTGATTTCTGAGTAGTTGGTCCAGAAGGCAAAAAAAATTTGCCTGGGCGGCCGTACGACCTCCCCAGCACGCTCCCTGAGGCACGAAAATAAAAAAAATGGTGTTTTTCAGTTCCCGTGCCAATGCTCCCAATATAAAAGCCACCCGCTGGCTGCTTAGCCAAGTGGCGCCGCCAATCTGCATAGCCCCCGTGGGCCTTCTTTGTAGGGGTTGTGGTCCTATTGAGGACCGGGTACTCTGCACCCAGCCCCCATCGAGCTTAGCCCTCAGCGGTGGTCACATTGGTGACCGGGGGCCGCGCTCAGCCCCTGGCAGCCCCTTGTAGTAGTTTGCAGGTCTTATTCAAGACCAGTTGCATCCGCACTCAGCCCCAGTCGAACGACTAACGAATATTCTAGCGATCCAAGAATATACCGACAGCCGAAAATTTTTCTCGACAGGGGGGGCATTTTTTTTCCCTGATGGCCTCCAGGCCATCAAATTTTTTCCTGTGAAGTGCTAATGTCATCCGGCCGTACGGCATTCCAAGCCCCCTCCTAGCCCTAATTTTTCCTAAAGGAGCACTTTTATTCTTTTTGACATAACTTGGGCATACAGTATCAAAATCGGGCAAACGAGATATCGTCGGAAAGCTGGTTCCAAGCACTTTCCAATGGTGTAGTTTATTTTTTAGTATTTTTCTATTTAGCTACTATTTTTTTTGTTTGAAGTCAAATGTTCATTTATGGCTTCTGAGCTCATAACTATTTGTCACAATCTCTGATTTTGCCATCTTTCCGGCGTTGGAAAGGTATTGAGGAGCTCTATTTTGCTGTCTATGCACTTTTTTTGTATCTGTCCCAAGTTTATTGTTATTCCAAATTTGTCTCGATGGGTGTTTTGGAGATTACTTGGATGTTTTAGCAGTTAGAAAGGTAAAAATTGAATATTTGTACTTCATTTCAGTACCACATCATCTTATTTTCTATTTATGCACATCTAGCATTCTCTCCTTTTACAATTGTTGGGTTATTATAATAAATGAACTGAGATAAAGTTCCATCAGGGGGGTTTCTTGCATAATAATCTAATTAGAGTGTGCATGCACTTTGATCTCCATCTTGTTTTGATGGCAACTCGTATGGGTTATCTGGTCTCTTAGTTTCTTTTGGCCACATCTTGTCTTAGCTTGACACATATCAGATTCACATCGGTTCACAATTTAGATTGAGAGTTCACGGTTCTTGATCCGCATTGGTTCAGATCTTTCTCAGTTTGAGGGCCATGTTTTTATGGTTAATGTTCCAGAGTCTTTATGGTACTTGTTCCTATGGAAGAGTTTTAGTCTCAGTTTGGCATCGGCATCGAGATACACAGTTTCTAGATTCTGTCATCATTTCATCTACTGTTGCTTCATAGATTCCAGGGTTGTTCCAGTTTGTGAGTTTTCTAGTGTTCCATGGCATCGGGTCTGCTGTCACATTATTATTATTTTGTTTTTGGTTTCTTGAAGAAAAAACTATCTTTCCTTGCTTATCAAATTGTAGTTCCAGTGTTACTCCACAGTGTTCTTCCAGTGCTTCCTTGCAACAGTCATCTCATTGTAGGGGGGTTTTGTCCCAATAGGTTTTCCTGATCAGGCCTTGTTGTCGGGACCCATTCATGCTTTCATGCATTCATCTTAGTTTTAGTTGCATGCTTTTTTAGTCTCCCTCAGTTCCACTTATGGGGGGGTGTTAGTGTAATCAATATTTAATTACACTTGCATAACTTTACTTAGGTAATATTTAATTTCCTAGGTTCATTATTCTCATCCTTATCTTGTTGAGCTATCTTGATGCTCAAGATAAGATTAGGGTTATGCATCTTTGCTTTTATAAAGAAAATAATATCTTCTAATTATGAATTCTTGAATAATATTATGTTGCACATCTTTTTGCAATATCTCTGCTTTTTATGTTTTTCTCTTTTGTGGAAGGATTTTCTGGTTTGCATTTTAGATCTTGGTTTCTAACAATGGATACCTTGTTCTCTAACACCACATCCTTTTCCATTATAGCCAAATTGTTTTAAAATCTCATAACCTCTTCCATAAAGTGTTTTCATCTCTTTCAAAGAAGGTGGATTTTCATGTCCATCTTCATCATAAGTGGATGTGTATTTTATATCTTCTTCCTTGCTAAAATTTGTGGAATCAGATGATTTTGATGATTTAGTTGATGTCATTGCCACTTCTTTCTCTTTTGCTGACTTATGTGTAATCTTGTATTCTCCCATTAATGTAGGTGTAAAATATAACGATCCTCAATCATCTTCTAACCACATTGTCATGGGTAAGGCACCTATACTTATCCTCATATTATAAAGGTTCCACTTTTGCAGTTGGTGTTATGTTGTATGAGGATTTATCATTCCTATTTCAGTTTATAAACAACTCTTAGGTTTAGGATTGACTTTTATCGTATAGACCTTATTGTTATAAATGTATTTCAACATACGATGTAGCGTTCAAGGAACTGCATTCATTTCATGAATAAATGGTCTACCTAAGAGGAGATTATATGAAAGATCACGAGGCATGATATGGATAGGATTTTGTAATGTAACATTGCCAAATTTTATAGGTAATGTTATCACACCAAGAGGTTACATTTTCCCATACTATCAAAACCATGAATAGACAACTCAACTGGTTGAATTTTAGTCATGTCTGCTCCTATTTTATCCAAAATATTTCAACTACAAACACTGAGGACCAAACCATTGTCAAAAAGGGTACATTTAATTATAAACTTTCTAATAATGGCCACTATCATGAAAGCATCATTTTTTTTTTTACATTTCTAAAGGAGGTAATTTACTTTGATGAAAAATGATGTCCAAATTAGGTTTATCCATATTCTCAATCAAAACTTCCACATCATTTGGTTACACACTAGGAGGGATGAAATTTTTTTGCAAGGTATTTTGAAGCATACCATGGTAAGTTGGTGATGATTAGATCAAATCCCAAAGGGAGATCTTAACAGGAGAGTTACAAAGTTGTTCAACAAGATAAAATTATTTACCACTATTGTATGGAATGTTAGGTGTGGGTGGGAATATGATTGAGGTGATGGGATGTATGGTGGATTTTATCTTGGTTGCTTATTGTTTCTAGTGTTATATGTGTGAGCTATAGTATGATAACTCGGTTGTTGCGACACATGATTACTAGTAAGTTGTTAGGATATGGCCAGAGGGTTTAGGAGGTCCTATAACGAGAATTGGTTTAGGAGTCTCAAAAGGAATATTAGGAGGCCCAATGATTAGAGGACTCTTGGGAGGTCATATAATCAAGGGAGATCTAATGGTCAATTGTGTGTTCATAACCTCAATGGATTTAACTTCTTGTTGATGATCTCTTAACAAGGGGGAATCTAAGATGACTTTAGCATGTTCATGTAAGCAATCCATCTTGTCATGTTTTGAAAGAAATGTCTCAATGAGATCACCTTCTTGTTGAACACTATCTTCCCAAGTAGGAGAATTAGGGGAAGAGGGACAAACAAGATTGTCATGGTGCTCAATGATTGGATCTTCTAACAACAAGATACCTTCATCACAAATAGGAGAGATATTGGGAGAAGAAAAAATATGATTGTCATGATTGTCTATGATTATATCTAATGGAGCATCCAATGGTGTAGGGAAATATTGCATCACCTAGAAAAAAAATTGTTTTCTTTATTTTCTTTAGTTGTTTTGAGTCTCATGATGGCACTTATGGGTTGTAAGACAGTCAAGCGTCAAAAATAGTGAAAAAAGGGCACTTACTATTTTTAGTAAGTCAGCCTAAACATGCTCGTATGGACGTGAAAATTTACCCCAAGGAGCAGAGCTGAAAAACATTTCCAGTCGCAAAAGAATCACCTCAATACCCTACATGGTTTAGGAGAAATTAAAGTTTTTTTCCTAAGAAATTTCTCCAATGCAGCTTCAAATTCAGATATAAAAATTTAGAGGCCCCAAAACGGGTTAAAAAGTGGTTGAACCAACCTACAGTAGGTTTTTTGTTGTAGAGCTCGTTGAGGTATTTCCAACAATATGCAATAATAGAAAATCAGATACCTGGATCAAAAGTTATGGCCCCGCGAAGTTGATCCTCTAAACAGTGAATTCCATAAAAAATTCTTCCTAGGCCAAAAATCAAACGGCGGGACTTTTGGTGCCAAAACAAAAAGGGGAAATTTGATCTTTCAATAACATTCTAGGGTGGTTATTGGGGAAAATAAAAAGGGTTAAGTGGGGGTTGTAGAAGGTGGCCCTGATAGTGTAGATTGTGGTTTCGAATAGTAGATTTTTTTTTAGAGTTGAATTTTGTTGTAATGAATCGAGCCCATGAGGCTGTAGCATGTAAGCTTTGAATCCATAATTTCATTTTCTGAAAATAATTGAAAGTGAATCATTTTTTTGTCTCACATCTTCTGTATTGGTATTTTTTGTTGTGATTTTTGTGGGTTTTTGGCAGTGTGGCCCTCATCAAGTGGTATCAAAGCAAGAGTTCCTAAGAATGCAATAGAGCGCTGAATGTGAGGTAGTTGCAGCAAGACCTGTGAGTGTGGGTTGAGTTCAAGATGCCTCCAAGAATTGCCTAGTATGGAAGAGGTAGAGGCTGAGGTCATGGAGGAAGAGATCCACCAAGAGATGAAATCAGAGCCCTTAGAAGGCAATTAGAAACCCTGCAACAAGAGGTTCGAAGAAGAGATGCACAACGACATAGAGATGACAGTGAAGATGAAATGAAAGAGGAAATGGAAGAGGAAGAGCAAGATCTAATGGATCTTGGAGAAAGAAGATTGTTGTGAGTGATCTCAAGCATTGGGAAGAGACCTAAATGGAGGTTTCAACTTTTAGTGGAAATCTGAATCCTGAAGAATCGATTGATTGGATCAATGACATGGAGGAATTTTTTGAGTTTGAGGAGATTGAAGATCCTCACAGAGTGAGGTTTGCAAAGACAAAATTGAAAGGTCATGCTAGTATATGGTGGAAAGAGGTCTAGTTAGAAAGAGGAAAAAAAGGGAAAGATAAAATTTCCAGATAGGACAGAATGGTGTCAAAATTGAAGAAACAATTTATTCTAGTCAATTACGAATTAGAGTTGCTCAAGAAGATGCAGAGCTTGAGGCAAGGGACAAGGATGATGAAAGAATACACAGAAGAATTTAACAAGGTCCTGATTTAGATAGGACATTCTGAGGTGAATAAAGAGAAAGTTTCCTATTATATTAACGGGTTGAAGTAGAGCATACAAGAAGAATTAGCACTGGTAAGAATGACCACTATTGAGGATGCTTATCAGTTTTCTCTAAAGGTTGAAGAATGACTGAACAAGAGGTTTGAGAATAGACAACAAGGTGGAGGCTATGGAGGAAAGACCAGTGGACGATCATATGGAGGTCGAAATGAAGATCAAAATAAGGGTGAAGGATCTAGTAGTAACCAAAACCAAAAAGGAGATAACACCTACCTGTTGTGCAGTTTTTGCACACACGCCCCACTTGGAGTGGGGACCCTCTTTTTTTGGTGTCTTTGACCTTTGGTTCTATTGGATTTATCATTTTCGGGTCTTGACATGTTGATCTTGCTGGCTTTGACCTTGCCTTGAGGTTTGAATTGATTGAAAATGATTTTTTGGCCAAGTCCGGGTTTTCGCTTGGATCCAGGATTTTCCAGCTCTGGCGGATTTTCCCGGGCCTGGTTCCTTGTCCGTTTCTGGCAGGATTCTCCGATTTCGGGTTTCTGCCTTACTCCAGGATTTTCTGGTCCTGGCGGATTTTCCAAGATTCTGCCAAAATCCCAATCTTCCTCATTTCCCCGGTTTCTGCATTTCTGCGAAATCTGTGTTTCCGCGCATTCTGGGATTTTCCAAAATTTTGCTTGGGGCTCGGGTTTCCGGACTTGTCAGAAATGTCTTATCGCACATTAATGGTTGAGGTACCTTTGCTCAGGTGGGTATAAGGGTGGATTTAGGGCTTTTTCAATGCCATTCTAACTTCATTTCTCCCTTGCTAATTGCTCTGGCGATTGAGATTTTTGTTTGAAGCTTTGAGAATCGATCTTAATTTGTTTGCATGAGGATTGCTTGAGTGCTAGTGTTGGTGTTTTCATTGCTTGGATGTGTTTGCTGCGAAGGTCGCCTTTTCAAGCTCGAATTTCTTCCACTTCGATCCATGGTATGTAGTCATTGCCCTTCCGTTTTGCTTGTATGGTGATTGAGGGTTTTGCATTGGATATTGTTAGTTTTGGGTCGGCCCTTGATCGATTTTGATTTCATATTTATAGAGTCAGGGTTTGACCTATCTTATGTTGTAGAACCCTATTTCCCTTGCCTTATGAAGCTCTATTTATCCATGGGATGGCATATGTATCCTTTAGAAGGGGGTCCTCAATTAGATTGCTTGCTTTTTAGTGCGAAGTTTGATTTTGTGCGAAGTTAGGGCTTCCCTCGGTGTTCGGCCCAGAACGAAGGTTTCTTTTGTTTGATCGATTTTGTCCCTGTGTCTTGTTGACTTCCCCGTCTTGCAAAGATTCGAGTGCTTTAGGTAAATCCTTAGCTGATACTTTAAACCTTAAAGCTTGCTCTAGTTTTAATGGCGGAGATTTGATTATTCGATTTAGGGCACCATCGTTTTGATAGGGGAATTTTTCCTTTGCAAGTTTCTGGGACTTTGGGATCCTTTGCGCTCTAAATTTTGTTGATTGCCATCGGTTCTGTGATCATTCGAGCTTAGGTGGGGAGGATCCCGTGGTCGTTTGAGTTTCGGGTCGCGTTTCGCCGTTCTTCGAGTTTCCGAGGTTGTCGCAGAATTTCCTCACTGTCGGATTTTCCCGGTTAGGGCTTATTCCACGGACTGGGGTTATTTCTGGAATATTCTAAGTTGTCCGCAAAAATTTGTTCCATCCAGATTTTTCCAGATTTCCTGTCTGATTGTGTCCTTTCAAATGTTTCGATGATAGGATTAATGGAACGGTTGTTTAATGCTTATTTCTTGTTGCCATTGAGTGAATTCAATGATTATCCTTTGTTTTTTCATCTGCACTAATGATTTATTTGACTAATGATGCTTTGGTAGCAGGAATCCGTCTGGCTTGGATTTCTTCAAAATTCTGCCCCGACGGTATTTTCTCGGTTTGCATGGTTTTCCCGGACTATCTGATTTCTCCAGATCTCGAAGGATTAGCATTTGGTGATGGATTTTGATTGATTTATATGATTTACGCTAACCTTTCAGATTGGAATATGAGCAATAATTGAATACTAATGAGGATTTTGGATATGCAGGCTGAATCAAGCAAACCTGCTGCTGGAAAGTCCAAGGGTGGCGCAGGGGCTTCATCCATCTCTGAGACAGAATGACTACGACTGGACATGAAGAACCAGCTTCCTGAGAGAAAAGTGTCTTTTGTGTGGGCCGAAGTATCAAATACTAATGTTGGTGCTTGGCGATATGAGGAGTTCAAGCAAAGAACGGCAGAGAAGGACTTGTCCGCCTTGAGGCAAGGGATGATGAATTCCGGATTGGTACATGTGGTGGGGTTCCCTCCGGCAGTTCAGTGTTATGAATTAATCTTGGAGTGCACCCGACAATACGAATTTGATACACAGAGAGTGGTTAGCACCGAGGGAAGAGTCCTGGCCAACTTCAGTCCAGCCTCTATTGCACAAGCTTTCAGCATGCCAGATCTTCCTTCAGTGTGTGCCTTGAATATTGACACTGCTAGGACATACTATGAGAACGAGCCAGTCAAGGCTCAGTAGATAATCAACTCATGGCTAGAGAAGCCAAAATCCCATCATTCAAAGTTGCCCAAACAGCTGCACAGGGTAAAATTCAGGTCAGATGTATATGATGCCATCATACTTTTGAGCAGGGTGGCAGGATTGAGAAGTGCAGGGGTATTGGAGAATTGGATGGTCCATGTGATCACCAAGATTAGTCAAGGGACCAATTATCACTGGGCAGGGCTAATCAGTGCTGAGATTGACAGACAGTTGAGGAATGTCTTGGAGGCCAAGAAATTCACAATGTCCTCGTATGTAGTGTATGTGTTGGCCATCTCCTACCCTTACAAGGGTCTGAATCCGAGGGGAACAAGTGGACACAATATAATTTATGAGGTTTATCCAGAGTTGCATCTGGGGCATAAAGATTACAGGAGGGAAAATGATGCATTCACAATGCATATCACCCGGACACTCCAGAATGCTGAGCACCTCAGATTATCCGATGGAGCTAAAGGACTAATCAAGAACTACGGAGCTTAGTTCATCCAGTTCCCTACCTTCACCTACCTTAGGATCAATGGATGCCCGGTTGCCCCTTACAGGTTGCCTCGGTATCCCACTGATCGCATTGTGCTATTGGAAGTTGTGAGACAAATCTGTGAATTTGATGCAGTGGTGAAGAGGGAGAAGCACAAGACAGGCTTTGGAGGAGACTTCCCTCTTGGGATTGGTGTGGGAGAGATGTGCCCATCTATCCAATCAGCTCACACCGTAGGGGAGGAACTAGCCACATATGGATTCTCCTTCCATTCGAAAAGAATGAATTTTGATATAACTGGAGAGGCTCAGAAGAAAGCTACCCGGGAGTATAGGCACAAAGATGACTTGGAAGACTATTGGGTCAATATCAAAGATGACCTTGAGGTGAGGAAGAAAAGATATTCTAGGTTTCCTGTGGAGGCCATTAGGCAATATAATGTTAAGCTAATTCCAGATCAACTTGATGATGACGGAAATCTGGTGCAGGACCATGCCTATGAGGCAGTGAAAAATAGGCCAACCGGAGATATTAACTGGAATGATGAGATTACAGAACTAGAGGACCTGATGGCTCCTATCATGAAATTCACCCTTTCTTGGGTAAAGCATAAAATCTGTGAGTTGGAGAATGCAAAGGTAGCTTTCACCTTTGAACTGATGGGAAATCTCAACCCCATGTTGACTTCTGAGGAATCCGGGGAAGATGACCCCAAAGGGAAAACAGCAAAAACTTCACCATTCAAGATAAAAGTCAGAGGTCCCAAGGGAGCTAAGCCTGAAATGAAGAGGAAACCTAAAGGGAAGCGAAGGTGGAAGACCCTGATGATCAGCAAGTCCTCTGATGAGGAGGAAGCGGAGAAAGCTGAAGAGGAAGGTGCTCCTCCACCACCTAAGAAAACTAGAACAACAAGGACTACCAGGAAGAAAGATCAAGTTGCTTCGGAGGATGAACCTCTAATTGTCGATGTGGAGAGTTCTGGAGGGGAGAAAACCAAAGTATACACAAGGAAATCAAGGACTCCCTCTCCCAAGGATACTGCACAACAGAAGGACTCTTCCCCAAGGCTACCAGTTGAAGAGCCACCAAAGTCTGTTTCTCCACCGCCAAGCGCACCTGAACTGGAGAATCCGGATGAGCATGAAACTAGCGTGGAGGTAGGACAGTTCAAGGAAGGAACACTTTTCAGTGAGGCGGTTGAGCTTGAGGTAGAAACAAAAGAAAGACACACTTCTCTGTTGGTGCAATATGAGGATTCCCCGGAAAGTGACAGAGGCCGCGGATCACCTGAGACAGAGGAAAATATCCCTGCTAGGACTACATCACCAGTACTTCCAGAATTAGGACTTGAAGAGCCCGACCAAGGTGAACAGCTTCTGGAAAAAGAAGATGATAGGGCAACCGTAGAAGAAGAAAAAGTGACAGAAGAGCTGGAAGATGCCAGGACAGAAGAAATCCGGACTGACCCTGTAGCCCTGGACTGGCTGGAGAAGGAACTTGCAAGGAAGAAACAAGTAATTGTTGAAGATACTCCCTTAGACTGGGATGAAATGCTATCTAAGATTGGTAAGGGAAAGAAGAAGAAAGCTGCCAAGGTGATCTCAAGGGTGGAAAGGGATGAAGCATACAACAGGGTAGTCCACATTGCCACCCCTGCCGCAGATAAAATGAGGGAGGATATTACAAGCCAGGACTATAATGTCCAGACTATCAACCTCAGGCCAGCCTCTATGGAGTAGGATATTGAGGAGTTTGAGGGATCCAGCGCAGTAATTGTGGACAGGTTAAAGAAGGAGACCCAAACCAAGCGCGAACTCAAGAAGGAAAATGAACGGCTAAGGAGGTGTTTGGAGGAGGTAATGAGGCCTCTGCAGTCTCTCCACCCTTCTTCTTCTGCTACTCCGGGTTTTCTGCCTAAAGAAACAATCTCCGGGATTGAGAAATTGAAGGCCTCAGCTCAAGTTGCCACAGATTGGCTGGTGAGTGTGCAAACAAAAGGAGATGATACAATTAAGGAGATTTTATTTGTAGGAAAGGATGCAGTCCGGGCGAAGGAGCTATTAGAGCATATCCTGTCTCAGGATAAGAATGATATGGACCTCCTGTTGCAGAAATCGAAGGTTATCCTGGGGCATGGAAAGGAACAATTGGCTAAGGATGGAATCCTTCCTTCCTCCAGGGTGGATGAACCTTGGGAGTGGTTCGAGGCACTGCAGATCAGGCAGAAGGCCATGAAGAAAATTTTGAAAAGAAAGAAGCTAATTGATGGTGAGCTTACTTCAGTCTATGATGGATGCATTGCCTTCTTTGAGGTAATGACAGGGAGGAAGAAGATAGCTCCCAAGTATCTGAGCTTGGAACAATTGAAAGAGTGGTGGCATGAAATTTATACCTTGGATTCTGATGGAGCTGTCACTGGCCACCTACTTGATGATGTGGCTACATACTTGGCGGTGATGGATAGATACATGGACAACAGGGAGGATTGGAATAAAATTGTTGAACGATCCAATGAGGAAACAAATTCCATTAAATGCCAACTCAGGGTTTTGCCATTTCCACCTATTGCTGAGTTGGATGGAGTATTCCTGAGGGTCCAAGGGTCGTCGGTTCAGAAGAAGGATAAAGGGAGTAGCAGTTAATGCTCATTTCAAGATTTGTGCTTCCCTATTATCATAGGGCATGCATTGGACCGGACTTCCTTGGGGACTGTGTCAAAGCCGACTTGGATGATGGCATTTAATGTGTGCCTTAGTTCATTTTTCCTTGGCCGACCTGTTTTGGCAGATTTTTATTATCTTGTAAAAATGTTTGGCTGGGCCGACATACCTTGGGATTTGTTATTAATAGGAATTCTTGCCTCATTGTAAAGAGTTAGACATTAGCTAGACAGTGATAGAGAAGTGAGAGCAATAGTTAGAGCATTTTCCTTAATATTCAGTTTCTTGAAGCAAATTCTGTATCAGAACAGTTGAATTGTTGTAGCATCTTGGTGATTAATACAATTGAAGACATTGTGGTTTTCCTGGTGCAATCTCTTGTGTTATTTCATCTTGCGTGGTTCTTTTGTTCTATCTTTCAAATTGCTTGGAAATCTAGGGTTTAGTATTTAGAGATAAATCAGTTTCAGTTGGATGTATGATGTTTATGATTTCATATTTGGAATGTTTGTAGCTATCTCTGGTCTATACTCCCAGTAACTATCTGATTGTAGTAGGCTGGTAAAGTCAACCTGGACCATACATATTTAATGTGCCTAAGTTCGATTGTAGATGCAAGTCTATGATTTGAAAATTTAAATACCTTAGAAGATTGCACCGTTCTTGTAAGATTGCATTGTGGGTCGATCAGGAACTGGTTAGTTGAGATAGGTCCATTCCAAATATTTTTTGTTTACATTGTTCATTCTAGGAGTAGTTTAGATTCTATTATATCCTCACACCCTTATCTTTTGCTATTTCTTTATCATTTGGTTAGATTTAGGATTTAAGATCATCATATTGTCATATCTGATAAGTTGAAAGATACAGTTTGCTTGTCGTAAGGTCCCTTTGTGAATACCAGCATTTTCACATAATTATCTGAGCTGTTTATGCACTGTTATGACCTAACACCCGAGAGACCTTGGGGTGATTTTCAGTAATTTATTGTTGAGAATAACCTTTCAAGAGAGATAGAATATTGCATTCTGTCTGAGTTGTTGCTGTGCAGAAAACACCATCAACACTACCGTCCTCATGATCAGAATAATGGAGACCAAAGAGGAAGAGGAGGCTTCCGTGGAACCTATTTCCAGTGTGGAGAAGAAGGACATAGAGCCTATGAGTGTCCTCAACATCAAGGAAGGAAAAATAGAAGACCTAAGGGTAATGCATGAGTTGCACATGTAGATGAAGATGCTGAGTCTTCACATTCTGAGGATGCAGAAAGAGGAGAGGTTCTTGTTACCAAAAGAGCCTTGTTGAATGAGGAGAAGGAACCAACTCAAAGGAAGAATTTGTTTCACACCAGATGTAAGTGTTAAGGTAAAGTTTGCAATTTTATTATTGATGGAGGTAGTATTGGTAACCTTGTTATAGAAGAAATGGTTAGTAAGTTGCAGTTGGAGAGAATAAGGCATCCGAACCCCTACCAGATTGCTTGGTTGCAAAAGGACCATAAAGCCTTGGTAAATGAACAATGTCTAGTAAAGTTCAAGATTAGAAATTACCATGATGAGGTATTATGTGATATTATTCCTATGGACGTTTGTCATATGTTGTTAGGCAGACCGTGGCAGTTTGATCGACGAGCAGTACATGATGGACATGCCAACAACTGTTCTTTGACAAAGGATGGGGTTCATCATAAGTTGAAGCCCTTGAAAGAGGTAGAAGAAAAGGAATGCAATAATGCAAGAATTCATTTGGTTGATGGAAGAAAGTTCCTAAAAGGTATGAAGCATGAGCATATGTGTTATGCATTGATCCCTAGAGTTGATAAAGAAGATACCACTAAGGTACTTGTAGAGGTTTTAGATTTGCTGAATGAGTTTCAAGCTATTATTTCTTATAATGTACTGAAAGGTTTACCTCTTGTAAGAAAGATTAGTCATCAGATGGACCTAATTCCTAGATCCAATTTGTCGAATAAGGGAACTCATCGTATGACTCCAACAGAGAGTGAAGAGTTGAACAGACAATTGCAAGAGTTATTGCGGAAGGGATTGATCAGAGAGAGTTTGAGTCCATGTGCAGTACCTACAGTACTAGCACCAAACAAGATTGGGAATGTCGGATGTGTATATATTCTAGAGCCATCAACAAGATCAACATCAAGTATAGATTTCCCTTGCCGAGAATGGATGACATTATGGATTGTTTGAGTGGAGATGAGTACTTCATGAAGATAGATTTGAAGAGCGGATATCACCAAATCTGAATTAGATAAGGAGATGAATGGAAGACAAACTTTAAAACCAAGGAGGGCTTGCATGAGTGGCTAGTCATGCCTTTTTGGCTAACCAATGCACCAAGCACATTTATGCGGCTTATGAATGAGGTATTGAAAGAATTTTTAGGAAAATTTGTTATTGTTTATTTGGATGATATTTTGATTTTTAGTAAGAGATTGGAGGATCACTTGATGCATATCCGAAGAGTTTTTGAGAAGTTAAAGGAGGAGAGGTTGTTGATCAATTTGAAGAAATGTAGTTTTGTGAAGAGAGAGTTGGTGTATCTAGGATTTTTTGTCTCAGCAGAGGGTCTTAAAATGGATCTAGAGAAGGTGAGAGCTATCATTGAATGGCCTACCCCAATGAGTGTTATAGAGGTAAGATCATTTCATGGTCTAGCAAGTTTTTATAGAAATTTTATTAAGAATTTTAGTAGTATTTGTGCACCTCTACCTGAAGCGATGAGAGGGGATAGACAAGAGTTTAAGTGGACCATAGGAGTAGCCAAAATTTTTGATATGTTGAAGAAGAAAGTTACAGAGCAACCTGTTTTGGCTCTTGCAGATTTCAATAAGGTCTTTCAGGTAGATTGTGATGCTAGTGGCACTACCATAGGAGCTATTTTGAGTCAAGAAGGTAAGCCTAATGCCTATTTTAGTGAGAAGTTAAATGATGCTAAGAAGAAATATTTTGTCTATTATCAAGAGTTTTATGTTATAGTTTAGGCTTTGAAGAATGGAGACACTATTTGTTGCCAAAATAATTTGTTTTATATATTGATCACCAGGCTTTGTAGTATCTCAATAGTCAAGGAAAGTTGAATCAAAGGAACTTAGAATGGGTTGAGTTTTTGTAGAGTTATACTTTTGTTTTGAAACACAAGAGTGGAAGGTCAAACAGAGTTGTAGATGCCTTGAGTAGAAGGAAAAATTTGTTGATAGAAATGAATATAGAGGTTGTTGGGTTCAATGAACTCAAGAGTTTGTATCTTGAAGATCCAGACTTTGTAGAAGCTTGGAAAGCTTATTTGGAACCTGCTACATTGGATAGGATGAGATGGTTGGATTTCTTAATCCAAGATGGGATGTTGTTTAGAGGAAGCCAATTGTGCATTCCAAGGAGTTATATGAGAGAGAATCTAATCAAGGAGATGCATAGTGGAGGATTGGCTGGACATTTTGGTCAAGATAAGACCATTGCTCTTGTCAATGAGAATTATTATTGGCCACAGTTACAACAAGATGTGAAGAAGTTTGTACAAAGTTGTAGAGTATGTCAAATAGCGAAAGGAACAAGTCATAATACTAGATTATATCAGCCATTACCTGTACCTAAGAGGCCATGGGAAGATATTAGCATGGATTTTGTTCTTGGATTGCTAAGTACACAAAGAGGGCATGATTCCATATTTGTGGTGGTTGATAGATTTTAAAAGATGGTACATTTCATTTTGTGTCATAAGACCAGTGATGTTCATGTTGCAGAGTTGTTTTTCAAAGAGGTGGTGAGACTACATGGTCTACCAAAGAGTATAGTTTCAAACAAAGATACCAAATCTGTTGGTTATTTCTAGAGGACATTATGGAAGAAGTTGAATATAGATTTGAAGTTTAGTTTTGCACACCATCCACAGACTAACAGGAAAACAGAGGTGGTGAATAGGAGTTTGGGTAACCTGCTAAGATGCTTAGTTGGAGATAAGCCCAAGGGATGGGATTTGATTATACCATAGGCAAAATTTTCTTACAATAATTCTATCAATAGGATCACTGGTAAATCACCATTCTAGATTGTATATGGGAGTAGTCCCAGAACTACTTCTAAATTGAGAAAGGTGGATAAGCGGGAGAAGAGTAGTGCTAAGGCTGAAAATTTTCCTAAGCACTTGAAGAATTTAAATGAAGAGGTGAAGAAACATATCAATTAGATGAACTCGCAATTTAAGGTTCAAGAAAATCAAAAAAGAGGGCATAAGGAGTTCCAAGTAGGAGATGAAGTCATGGTTCATTTGTGAAAGGAAAGGTTTCTAGTTGGTACATACAACAAGTTAAAGATGAAGAAGTTTGGACCTTCAAGATCCTGAAGAAGCGTGATTCAGGAAATGCTTATGAGGTAGAGTTACCTAGTGGAATAAACATTTCTCCTGTCTTCAACATTGCTGATTTGATAGAGTATCATGAAGGTGATATAGAGGAGGGGTTGATAAATGAACAGTTGAAAATTCCAGCACCTACCTTAGAGAAGGAAGAGATTGAAGAAATTCTGGATATTCATGTGGCTAGAAGCACAAGAAACAAGCAATATGCAGAGTAATTGGTGAAATGGAGAGGAAGTCCTATTGAAGATTCATCATGGTTATCTAAGGTTGAGGTTAACCATCTTGGTTTCCCTCTAACTCCTGAGAAGTGACAGGGTCACTTTTCAAATTACCCTAGGTGTTTGATGCAGGAGCATCCAGCGGTGTAGAGCAATCTTGCATCACCTAAAAAAAAATGTTTTCTTTATTTTCTTTAGTTGTTTTGAGTCCCATGATGGCACTTAAGGGGTGTAAGACAGTCAGGTGTCAAAAATAGTGAAAATTGGGCACTTACTATTTTTAGTAAGTTGGCCTAAACGGGCAGTATGAACGTGAAAATTTACCCCAAGGAGCAAAGCTGAAAAAAAATTTGGTCCCGAAAGAATCACCTCAATACCTTGCACAGTTTGGGAGAAATTAAAATTTTTGTCCCAAGAAATTTATCCAATGCAACTTCAAATTCGGATATAAAACTTTAGAGGCCTCAATATGGGTCAAAAAGTGGTCGAACTGACCTATGCCAAATCATGTGTTGTAGAGCTCATCAAGAGCTTTCCAATGATATGCAATAATAGAAAATCAGACACCTGGATCAAAAGTTATGGCCCTGCAAAGTTGATCCTCTAAAAGGTGAATTTCATAAAAATTTCTTCCTAGGCCAAAAATCAAATGGCGAGACTTTTGGCACCAAAACAAAAAGGGGAAATTTGATCTTTCTAGAACATTCTAGGGTGGTTATTGGGGAAAATAAAAAGGTTTAAGTGGGGGTTGTAGAAGGTGGCCCTGACAGTGCAGATTGTGGCTCCAAATAGTAGATTTTCTTTTCAGAATTGAATTTGTTGTAATGAATCATGCCCATGAGGCTGTAGCATGTAAGCTTTGAATCAATAATTTCATTTTCTAAAAATAATTGAAAGTGAATCATTTTTTTCTCTTGGATCTTCTATGTCGATATCTGTTGTTTTGATTTCTGTGGGTTTTGGGCGGTGTGGCCCTCATCAGTATCCTCTTGTACCAAAACATTCTAACAAGTGGGAGAGATGTTTGGAGATGAGTTAAGAATAGGAAAAGTGATATTAAGAAATGTGTCAATGATTTCATTCTCTTGCACTAAAGTATTCTCATAATTAGGAAAGAAATTAGAAGGATGGCTAAAATGTTTGGTAATGATCTCATTTCTTTTCCCTAAATTGTACTCATAAGTAGGGAGATTGTACTTATGCAATCCATGCTTAACCATATCAAAACCACATCTTTGAAAAGGAAACATGATGCTACTTTGTTTGCAATGAATTGTAACAACCTAGATTTATGAATTTGTGCAAAAATCAAAACTAATATATCCCAATTATATAGTGCTTCAAAAATGCAAATAATTGTCTTACAAATCTAATGATTTTTAATATTGAAATGCAACATTTTTTTCAAAATTTGCAACAGAACAAGTAAAATGACATCTCTCTTGCACATGCAATAACATTTTTCTAAAATTTTAAATAAGATAATTGGAAAAAGAAACAAGCTGATAATACATACATAAAAAGTAGTGCAAAATCTTTCTGAGACACGTATACAAGGGCAAGGTCACCCAGGGAAGAATGGGTCCTTGTACAGGGTTCTGAAAACTAAAAAATTAAAGTTATATGTTGTTTTTTGATGTTTCTTTCTACGGTTGCAAACAGGTTAATCAGTGGCTACTTTTCCAGATTTTGCTCAATTTAAGACAAGATAATGTAAGATGCAAGTGTGAAACAAAGGTAAAAAAATGTTTTGAAAAATTTTTAGTGCAAATTTTACATCTAAAATACAATAATTGACTGATTTTAAGATGAAAATTTCTGAAAATGATGATTTGATGCAAACTTGAAACAAAACAATGTAATTTTTTCACTTTTTAGGCTTAAATGAAAAATGCAATGAATAATTCCAGATTTTAACTACTTAATGAATGCAATATGAATGTAAATCTAATCTAAATATGAATGAAACAAACCCTAACACAATCTATGATGTAATATGGAATGCAATTTTTTTGAATTTTTATGACTTTTTACAATACAAAGATGAAGCCCTAAATGAAAGATGCAAAACAATTCAATACAAAACTTAGATTTAGGGTGAATTTTCAAAAGGTATATAATGTTAACAGGTTAGGTTCACCAAAATGAAACAAAGAAAAAAGGATCCTAGGCCCTTAATGAAAAGAATCTAAGATTCAATGGTGTCCTTTTTCTAAATTTCATTGAGATGTAGATCCAAGGTGAAAAGATTGAATTTCAACCCTAACGGTGAGACAATAAGACTTGAATCTACATATGAAGGGGGGATTGGAATGGATTGAAAATATTTTAGAATAATTAACTTAATGATCCTAAATGCCCTAATAGAAAAAATGCAAGATCCTAACAACTTACAGACGAAAACAACAGTTTGCAAGTGGATCTGGGAAGTACAAAGGACATCAAACCTACTCAAAAAAATTGCTTTTGAGGTACCTACAAGGAATCATCTTCCCATGGGTGAATGGGTCTTTGTACAAGAGTCCTGATCAACTTTCTGGGTCCTCTGGTGTTAGATGTAAGCTTTTGTTTCCCACTAGTCCCACTATCGGAATGTCATAAATGAATTTTGAAACTTACTTTTTGTGTCTTGGTAAGAATGCTGACAAAAAATGCAACAATGCAAAATTTCTCTTCAAGATCTCCTCATTCTTCAACCTGTAATTTGTTAAACCTTGATAAAAATATAATAAAAGGAAGGAAATGATGAATGAATACTTGTTGCAAATTGCCATCCTTCAATGGCTTCCTTGAAGGACTCAAGTCATAAACATCTCTTCAAAGGAATTGGATCTTACTTGCTTGATTTACTTGAATGCTTGGATGCTTGAGGATCTACGATGCATGTTAGCCTTCATGGACACACATAAACTTGGACATGATGTTAGGATCTTAATCGCTACTATAAATGACTAATAATGCTACCCTTGAATGCTCTTGACAATAATATTTGCTCTTGAAATTTCTCACCTCTTGATTCTTGTTAAGTATTAGCTTTCAAATGATAAAAAGACTGTATTTATAGGTGTTTATCTAATTTCATAAAAATTAGATTCCAAAATTTGACACTTGCAAATTAAATTTGGATCATTAAAAGATCACCAAAAACATATTTTAAAAAGGGTCCTAGCACATAAAGGGGACCCATTCCCCTGGGCGAATGGGTCTTGGCCTAAATTTCTAGGACACTCATAATTCATGGCAATTAAAGTATTAAATGCATTTATTTAATGTTGGTTCTCCTTTCAAAAAACAATAAAAATAAGGCTTGGGAATACATAATTTGGTACATTAGAAGCTTAATTAAGTCCAATAAATTAAGGGACCCAAACATAGTGTGAAATTGTAAAGGTATACATTTTCCTACATTACGTCTATAGTCAAATTTCAAAGAGATGAAACCTTCTTCCACTATTTTGTAGCCTACAGAAGAACAAAAAAGTGAAAATGTGGTTCAGCTTCCTCTTGACCCTAAGAAAGGTGAACCATAAACCAAGAATGGACTTGATGATGAGAGTTCTAGTAGCTCAAAAAGTTTCAAAGAATAAGAAGAATCTCAACCTCAACCATTGAGGAGGTCCACTCGTATCAGGTGACAACCCGAAAGGTTTGGTTATTCACTATTGGATTATATTTTTACTTTGATTGCTAATGCTGATGAACCAAGGACTATGTAAGAGGTAATGAGTATGAGTGATGTAGATTCTTAGATGAAAGTCATGGATGAGGAGATGGTTGTATTGAATAAAAATAACACATGGGATCTGGTACCTTTTCCCAAAGGACATAAACATATTAGATGCAAATGGGTGTTCAAGAAGAAATGTGGTCTTCATGGAAAATTCAAGAAGCATAAATCAAGGTTGGTTGTGAAGGGTTATT
This sequence comes from Sequoia sempervirens, assembly GCA_007258455.2. NCBI lineage: Eukaryota > Viridiplantae > Streptophyta > Pinopsida > Cupressales > Cupressaceae > Sequoia > Sequoia sempervirens. Next base: position 2,153,759 of record VDFB02056351.1, on the reverse strand, counting down.
CACAAGTGGAGGGAATAGATTATGGTGAGATATTCTCTCCTATTTCAAAGTTAACATATATTCAGTTCTTGTTATCACTAATAGTAGCATATGATCTAGAAGTGGAGCAAATAGATGTGAAAACTACTTTCCTTCATGGTGACTCAGAGGAAGACATATATATGCCATAGCCAAAATAGTATGTGGTTAAAGGTAAAGAATGTCTAGTATGCAAGTTGAAAAAGTCTTTGTATGGTCTTAAGCAATCTCCAAGGATGCGGTACTAGAAATTTTACACCTTTGTGTTGAGTTTGAGATTTTTGAGATCTAAATATGATCATTATGTTTACTATAAAAATGTAAATGATTATATTCTCATCATTGCATTATATGTTGATGATATGCTACTTTTGGGAAAGATGAAAGTTTGATTTCAGATCTGAAGTCTTACCTATCAACATAATTTGAAATGAAAGATTTAGGTGCAACTTGGTGTCTCTTGGGAATGGAGATCAATAGAGACAGAGCTAAAAAAATCTTTGGTTAAGCCAGAGTAAGTATGTGAATGTAGAGTTAGAGATATTCAACATGAGAACTTGTAGATAGTTAGTTATTCTTGTGTCGCAAGAGACAAATCTTTCTATAGAAGATTGTCCAAAGTACCCTACGCTAGTGTTATACATGTATTTTGATGTATGTTATGGTCTTTATGATGCCAAACATTTCTCAAGTAGTGGGAGTTGTAAGTTGTTTTATGGATAATCTTGGATGGGTGCATTGGGATGCAGTTAAGAGAGTTCAAATACTTGTGAGATACTTTCAAGTATGCCTTGTATTTTCATGGTTATACTATTGGACCTCGACATTCAATTTGTATTCGTGGATTTTTTGATTTTGATTAGGTAGGAGATATTGACAGCAGAAGATCCACTGTGGATATGTATTCATGATGTTTTGACGTATTTATCACTGGATCATTGGGTGACATATTTTGAGAGTTTGTTGAATACATGGTGAACTAGTATAGATGACTTGTGAATTATTATTTTTCATGTTTATGAAAGGTGATGGTGATATTATGTTTGAAGTGAAAAAACTATTAAGGATTCCCAATATTAAGCCCTAAGCTTGAGTTTATACCATTACTATATTATACTATTGATGATATGGATGGAGGTGTAAATGTGGGAATACAAGGGATGGTTGTGGTAGAGGAAAATTGTTTTCCTACTTGGTTTTGAGCATTGGTGAATGCTTGATTGTACCTAGCTATTGTAAGTATGTTGGCATCTACTATGAGAGATAGACTACAAAACACTTCTATGCCTTGGAAATCATTTATTAACTTTCTAAGGTTGTCCACACTAGGCACTACCTCTCTAGCTAAAGGCTTGATACTTAGGAAGTCTTGAAGACCTTCTAAATCCTTATTTAGTTATTTTAGTTTGTTTCTAGGAACATGGGTAGTAGTGGCATCCAATTCCACATGAAGGTTGGTCTATGATGAAGTTATTGGTAATGTAGGATTAGGGAGGGAATCTAAAATGGATTGGGTAGAGCCAATACCTTGTGTGAAAGAGTTGTAGGAATCAACCTCCACAACAGTTGTGATTGTAGTGTGGGAGGCCATAATTATGAAACTACATCTAACAAGGGTATTAGCTAGAAGACACTAAGTTGTGAAGCTCATATGAGATTAAAAACACTTAAGTAGTCTTACTATGATAGGAAATTACAATACAGTTACAACAAATAAAATATTTTTCAAAAACAAAAAGAAGAACCACACTGGGAACAAAAAAAAAACTTGTGATGCAATTTTTTAGGCAAAATTGACTAGACAAGGGTGCTAGGCATCCTAAATCAATAGGTTATTTATATTAAATTGAAAACATGAATATGGTCTACAATGTCTGAGTGTCCTATTCTATAGTTGTTTAGGTCTGAGAGTTTGAGAATTTCTAGAATTGTATAGGATTATAATTTTGCTATATGTAACACAATAGTGTATGCAACTTTTAGAGTTTTCAAGAAATTAATGTAATTCAAAATGTAATTTTTAGATTACACAGTACAACAATTGACTGATCTTAAGTTGAAAAATCTAGAAATGTGAAATTTTTCTATCTTGTTGCTACAAAAAAAATACAATTGTTTATTTTTCACTATATGCATATGCCTAAATGATCACTTAAACACTTTAAGATTTGTTTTCAGATTTTTATATGACCTAATACAAATTTATCAATACAAGTATGAACTAAATCCACTTTGTAATATTGAAACTAACCTTTGTTGTCTTTTAAATGAAAAATGCAATACAATTTTTAAAATTTTCAATGTTTTTTAATAAAAATATGTATACATAAATGGTGAATTCACACAACCCAAGACTATACTCAGATTTTATAATATTTAAAGTGTAAAAATATTTAGGTTCACCAAAATGTTTGATTGGAAAAAGGGATCTAGGTCCTAGTTTACATTCAAGCTCACCAAAATGTTTGATTGGAAAAAAGGATCTAGGTCCTAAATCACACTTATTAGATAATTAGGGACATTATGAATTAAAATTGATCTCAATATCCACTTGGCTACAAACCTCAATGGAAGATCTAGAATGGTGGGTCCAAGTTTTAATTGCATATTTGTGTGTGTGGTGATGATTAATTGACTAAATTATATGACATAATGTTGTTCCTAGGCTATTAATGGTCCAAATACAACAAACTATGATGATTTTTGAGAAATGTTGAATAGATTGACAAAAATAGATTCCAAAAATGTAGAGGGAAAAAATAGAACTTGATATATAAACTTGGTGTTAAAATAGCTGGATAGGGGTGTGGGGTGCCATAAAATGGCTTACTTCTATTCAAAATATGATTTCATGACCTTGTTGCTCCTAATGTGCAAGTCCTTCTCTCTTAGGATCACCATTTAGGGGCTTTCCTAAGTCAAACCCCATTTTGGTATTTCTACCTCCACAATGACTATGATTATGTATAAAGAGAACTTACCCTCGGTTGAGTAGAGGGTAAATAATAAACAAGTGATAAATTGAAAAAAAGTTGCATCTCATCATTCAGATATACATTTTTTATGGACTAAAGTCATGTACTCATCACCTTCAAGGATAATTTGGTACTGGATTTGAAGAGGGGGGAGGGTTGTGTTGTTTAGGGGCTTTCCTAAGTCAAACCCCATTTTGGTATTTCTACCTCCACAATGACTATGATTATGTATAAAGAGAACTTACCCTCGGTTGAGTAGAGGGTAAATAATAAACAAGTGATAAATTGAAAAAAAGTTGCATCTCATCATTCATATATACATTTTTTATGGACTAAAGTCATGTACTCATCACCTTCAAGGAGAATTTGGTACTGGATTTGAAGTCCTGCAAGTGTTACTATAACTCACAAAACAAATGAACACAACATAAAAAACTTACATAAAATTATGATGAACGATGCTTTACTGAAATAAATGCTACAATAATTTTGATAATTCTACTCTTGATTGCTCTTGGTTGCTCAACAATAGTCTCAATTGCATCCTTAATCATACTAGGATTAAAATGGTGAAAGTAACTTGTATTTATATGTAATTCTTCTAATTTTTTGAAAATCAAATACCGATAGATGACAACTGAAATTAGAAATTCAAATAATAAAATACCAACATCGACATATTCAACTTGGAGCAAAAAATGGTTGGATAAGGGCATGGGGCACCCTAGACTAGACCCATCCTTTTTGAGGCCTTAAACATTAGGGTAAATATTAAATGTTTATTTTCATTCCCATTCTTTGATTTTTCAAAGATATTTATAAAGCTGACAGTTGCATGCATAATTAGTTCCAAGCACATAAGGGAAGCTAAACCTAGTGTGAAATTTTCAAGGGTGACAATTTTTGATGGTACACTAATATAAGTGTGATTGTGATCTAAATTGTGACCTTAGGCCATATCCAAATGATTTTTAAAAATTTATTTGTGTACTTGACATATATTTTACATTTAAAAAATGATGTGGAATACCAAAAGTTGAATTAGATAACATATATACAAATAGACCTAAACCAAACATTTAGAATACTATACCTAGAAGAGTGCTAAACAATTCCAAATTGTAGAAGGGATGAATCATTTTTGGCATTGGATCATTGACGCACACATTTGATTAAGGTTGCATATTGCAAGATTAGGGTCATAAATCCAAATATGAATTAGACATTAAGAACAACCATTTTTGTATTAATCATTATCATAGATGCAAGATCTAGTACTATATTCTATATTGGAGATCTTAGCAATCAATTTTAGCCTCATGTCAACAATTTGAACATAAATACACAAAACTCATATCCCCTATTCATTTTCTACATTAAATAATTTATTAATGAATTATTGGTCTAGGCTCAACATTGAATTCTAGGTTGAGACATTATGTTTCATTGACAAGTAAGAGACACTTTCATAGTGTTTCATTTACAAATTAATTTACCCTAGTCCATTAATGTAGGAAGCATTTTATTCCTCTACAAAGCAACACTTAAGATATAAGAAGTTGAGAATGTAACTTGATTAAAATAAACTAGTAGAACTTGCAATTGAACATGCACTAAAATATAAATAAGATAGTTAGGGTTGTGTACTTTATAATATGAACTTTATTTGAAATATTGTGATAAAAAGATGTATATTGAGATTTGAGATTAGAAATTAGATTGTATGAAAAAGATGATTTATCTATGAGAAGTGAAGAGGTTGAGATAAAATTAAATATTGGTGCAATCATAGTAGGAGGGTTCAGAAAGAACAGTCCAAACCCTGCAGTGATGAGTCAACATAGCGAAAATAACACCAAAAATTGATATGCGAACATGAACCTTTATTGAATTATCAATCTTACATGCAATACATGCCTCGTGGGTGGATATGCAAGGCTCACAGACCTGCCGCAATGGAATTCAACATTACAACTAGCCAAAGGCCTTATTACATGCCCCCGAAGGGTTGATGCGAAAATATGAAGTCTAACTAATCAAGAACTATTAACTAATCTAAATGAACTAAATTCCAAATGATTACAAATGCTTATAAATATGCTTGTCAAGCTCCAATAAAGGCCCACATCAACTACAAGGGTTCATAAACCTGGTGAATGAACATACATGAAGGTTGGCCTCAAAATATGGAAAGATAACTCCACGCGAGAGAAAATAACTTGTGAATCACTTGGATAGGTCCCAATCAACCCAAAATGCTTGTATGATGTCCCATTAAGCTTCACACGATCTATAATAGGTTCGCACTAAGAATATGGACTAGGTCAGTCCTAAATGCTCTAACACAATGAAATTCTAAGAGTGATAGCTTTCAATAGACAAATGCAAATGGTGTGAATCTGGCTATGTGATAGATGTCGATGTGTAGATGCTATATCCTACTCTATGAGCTGAGAAACAATGATGCGGTAAAATGCATAATTAAATACTAAAACTATTACTAAATGCAATGCAAGGAAATAAATATTTTTTTGGTTGATATAGGATTGCTTTACAACTAGGCATGCTCCTGCATCAGAAACTTGAGGTTGGAAGAAAAGTGAGTCCCTCACTTTCTAGGGCTGGGAGGAAAACCAAAACAGTCCACCTTAGCCTAAGAAACCCATGATGAATCTCCACTGATCTACCTTTCCACTTCATAAGATATTCTTTGTACTGCTTATTCCTAGTGCTCCTTCCGGTTCTGGTATCCAAAACTTGTTCAATCTCCTCTAATTCTTGATGTGGCAACTGTTCCTTCAGATCCACTTCACTACTGCTTCTTGATTATCCTTCATGAAACTCATGTATTTATGTGTTGGAAACAAGCAACACTAAGAGGGGGGGTGAATCAGTGTTCTGCAAAAATTAACTTTATTATTCTGACCTTTAATCCACTTACAACATTTAATCAAAAGTAATATGCAGAAACTGAAAGAAAGAAACCACACAACCATAACACAAGGATTTTTACGTGGAAACCCTATTAGGGGAAAAACCACAATGGATGGCCAATCCACAATAAGTTCTGAGTATACCCAAAAGAAGTATTACAAAATGTGAATGCACTTGCATTTAGGCTCACTACTCAAAAGGATGGGCTCACTACCCTTACAATGATTTGGATTAGATCCAAAAGAAAATGAATTGAATGGATAGCATCTACTAATGCTTGATTACAGTTTTGGTTAAGCTCTGATGACGAACTTCTGTCCTTTTGACTAATATTGAACTTCTGCTCTGGTATGCTTAAGTTTGCACACAAAATCCTTATGTGCAAGTGAAACTGTGCATGATATCGCTCAAATGCATTTTGGATGTTTGCCACATACACCAATACACCTTCACTCCCCAAAATGATGTAATCGATCATCTAAATATATCTGCAACTAAGGATTTAATAACTACAAGTCAACTCCATAAAACTTAAGAATATTTGTAACTTGTCGACTCAAATCATGAATAATTTTGATGTGTATTCAAACAAGTTGGCTAGTCCATAGCTGGGACCCATAATTAAAAATTTGAACATGAAAACATCTTGGACTATTTCACCTAACACATCCACAACACGCCACATTCACTGAGTCGGCTACAACAAAAAAATAGACAAAAAGTATCCTACCAGACCTCCAAACTTGTATTGCAACTTATGCAACATCACAAAACTCAATAATAAGATAATCCTTGTGCTCATCAAGCAATTCCAGAGATCCATAACACAAAACGATGATCCGATGAAGCTGTCTGACCACATACCCTGTTCCTCAAGTATTCTGTCGGTAATACACAATATTTTACTCTATCTGCCAATATGATTAGATACTAATCTGTGGACCATGGGGATGACTTTAGTTTCCATCAATGACAACACTAGAAGCCATATGCCAACAATCTCCCCCTTTGGCATTGATGGCAACACTTAGTGAAAAAAATGAGTAAGTGTTGAAACTATTAAGCACACTACCAATAATACAAAATATTGCTCCCCCTAAGCATATCAAGGAATTTTTTACATCACTCTCTCCCCCTTTGACATCAATGAAAAAAAATGGGGAATCCAAAATTACAAAACTGTACAATCATATCCGGAGACTTACAAAAATTTGAAGACATCTACAAAGAAATTATTTATTCCATTTAAGTTTGAGTCCCACACACTTTTCAGACTCTCCAAAATGGTAATGTGACCAAAAAGAAGATATGACAAAGTTTTTGCTACTTCGAGACTTACCAAATCAGGAGCGGTCACAACACCTTCAGCTTCTTTCAGAGCATTCTCCATCATCTCAATATTTGGAATTATTAGCCCCCTAAGTTCACATACTTTGCTAATAATCCTTTCATTTTCAAGCTTTAGATTCTTTATTTGGTTGAGCAAAGATATAACCTGACTTTCATGATGACAAACATTGTTGGTTAATGGATCAAAAGTGTTGGAAATAGTAACCAACTACTGCTCAATATCTCTCACCTACTTCTCATTTTCTTTAGTAAATATTGACAAGACTAAGCAGGACTTGTACACTTTTCCTCCTTCAAATATAGCACCTTGAATATTCCTTATGCAGGAGCCTAATATATTTTTGTATTTGGCAATAAGTTCAATTAGGCTACCAATTCTCTTCCCCTTGAACTCCTTTTGCACTTTAACTAGAGTTGATTTCTCAAAAGATTCAAAATGAGAATCTACAGAGTTTATTAACTTCTTCAACTCACCAGAGGAAGAGCCTGATGGGTCCATAACATAAGTAGGCATCAATCTCAGTAGGACTCCAGATGCAAGTTTTAGCAGTTCACTATCCTCAATGTGAGATTTCAATATCTTCTCATTGGCTTTAGTTTGAGCAATTTTGGTGACTTTCAACATCTGGATTGGAGACAAAGTAGATAGGTTGATTGAACTTTCATCTAACTTGGGATCTGACTCATCCTGTTGCTCCAATAGAGATTCCTTCACCTCCTTTATTATAATTTCTTGATGATTTTCTTTATCAATCTTGGATTCAGATTCATAATTGACTTTAGGATTTTTAGATTCTTCGAGATGCACCTCCTTTTCTTCAACAATCACCTCAATTTGGACCTTAGTCACACCAGGTGTCTCTAAATTTTCAACATTGGGAGATGTCAAAATATCCTTAAATTTTGGAGGATCAGACACATTCATGTTTTCCTCATTCGCATTCCCTTCTTCTGATTCTTTTACCTTCACATTTACTTCCTCTTTGCCTTTAACATGTTTAGTATTGATCTCCTTAATGTTTGTCTTTTCCTTTGACAAGAATTCTTCCAGAATTACCTTAGTTTCATTGATAACAGCATCAGTTTCACCAATCATAAGTTTATTTACTCTTGACTTGCTTTTGAATTCCTTTTTAGCCTTTTGAAGAAATAAGTCCATTTCTTCAATTGTCATTTCCTTGCACAAATCGACAAGAACTCTTTTCCTCAAATTTTCCTCCTCTGTTCTCGCACTCTCTCCTAGATTCCAAAGGATTATACAGGCTTGTAGGCAAGCCAAACATGATTTCAACAAGAGTTTTATTGAAAACATTCAAGTGCTTAACTGTAGCTTCTTCAAGAATCTTCTTACCAGATTCATCAAAAGTCTCATACAGGTCATAGAGTGGCATAAGATTTCCATCTTTTACTGTTGCACTCTCAAATTCCTCAACAGACATACTAGGCTTGTCAACTTTGGCCTTTTTCTTTGCTTCTTCACCTTTACCGAAAGGTTTTCTCTTGTTCAGTTTGACTGCATGAGTCCCAGTAGCCTTTATCTCCCTTACCACTTCTTCTGAATCAGTTTCTTCATCTTCATCTGCATATACAACTTTGTAAGTTCTTGAGCTTTTATTCTTCTTCCTTCTTCTGGAGGCTTTGGCTTGATTTGACTATGCTGCAGGGGAACTCCTAGTAGTTCTATTGTTAGCTGAAGATGTTCCCGAACCAGCTGATTCAACCTTTTCTTTCTTCTTAGCTGTGTCATCTTCATCTCTTTTCTTTCTTATTTCTTTCAGTTTTTCCACTGGAAGACCCATAATTTCTATAAAAGCTTCGGTCTCTTTTCTTACCTTTCTCATAGACATGGGCTTTCTTAATTCTAAATGAACTTGTAAGGTTTTCTTTGCATATGTACCAAACCTTTCTTCACCCTGATCTAGTGGTGAATTGAGCAGATGTTCTGCATACATCCTCATAATGTTTTCATCTACTTCATAACCCATAAGCATGATCCAAACTATTCTTGGATCAACAACTTCCATATAGCACTAGTCAATGTCTATCATATATAATCTTTATACTATTCCTCTATTGTGGTAGGAATTCTCTCTCTGGCATGCATCAAATTTTGATTTTTTTAAAAATGTCCCCACAGAATTGTGTTGCGGGTTTGTCGATCACCAAGTCCACATAACATATCCCAGATCTAAACAACTACCGGCATATTTGTACGCCATTGAACTTTACCAACTCCCAATACCTCACCCAAGAAGTAGATATACAGATAGATCAACAGGTTTCTGAATTTGAATACATTCTTCTTGTCCTTGATTTTTCTCAGATTCTCCAATAGTTGACCTCTGAGCACTTCACATAGATCATAATTTGCATTTTGTTTGATCATTTCATATGTTGTATAGATGGTTGTGTTGGATACTGAATTCTTCCGGCTCGAGTGGTAAATCTTGTAGCCTATAACCATAGATGCAAACTTTACATCAACTTTGGCAATATGATCTATTGTCATTGCCCTTCTGTCCCAATGTGAGCCAATCACTTTAGTAACCTCATCATTATTCACCAACTTCAAAATTGGAAATCTACCGGTGAAATTTAAGCCTATAACTGCACAAATAGCTTGCTTGGAGATTTTGAATGGCACATCTAACCACATGAATTCATCATGGACATGACTTAGTATATATCAAATCCACACATCTTCTTCAAATATAGGAAATTTTGCAAATTGCAAAAAATTCTTATCTTCTAGGGTTTTGAATTTTGGTTTCACAGTAAAATCTTGAACTATGTGATGAGAATACAATTCCAATAACTGTGAACTACCCAAATTTTCAATATTTACGTGCACATATGTCCCAATATCTTCAATGTGCAAAACTTTGTACGATACCGATGAAAATACACCTAAGGGCTCTATATCTACAAATTTATATGGATGCCATTTGAATTTTTGACATGGCCTATCCATAACATTGACTATCAGAGGAGTAGACATAATTGCGAGCACACAAATTTATAGGTTTTTCAATAAATACCTTTTAGAGACGAAACAAAATTTGATCACAGATTCTCCTCTATGATTGAATCTCTTCTCAATTTGTCAATGATCACCTCAGAGCTCTCCAAACCTCTTTCCTCCAAATGCAATATGAAAAATGAGGGTGGAATCCATTCTTTTATTGTCCTCAAACCTAATTCCTTACTTTTGCAATAAATGCCCTTTCCCTAACTCAACCGATTTACTATCTTTTATGTTCTAAGACAGATAATTCTTATGAGGATCTCCAATATTCTTCACTAATGTCATGGATTCATTTCACAATGTCTAAGAAGTATCAAATTTCCTACTAGACTCATCTAAATTCCAATACCAATCACTTAAAGGGGGGGTTTAGGATTTTTTCTTCACAACTCCCCCAATGGCAGAGGCCTAAAATTAATTCCCTAAGGTATTACCAAAAGTGGCTTTTGGTGTGGATCTATTTCCTTTAACATAGGGATTCTTCTTCACCCATTTCTTCTGCATTTGCTTCTTGATCTCATCAATAGTGACTTTCCCTTTTCCTTTAACATCCAGTTGCCTGTTCTGATTTACCAGAACTCTTCTATTCCAGCAGAATCTAGAAGTATGACCAGATTTGTTGTAGTTGTAGCACACAACACTTCTCTGTCCAGTTCAACTGTTCCACTGACTTTCTCTTGATCTACATTGGTTAGCAATATGTCCAAATCTATTGCTTGCATAACATCTAACATCTCTATGAAAGTTGTTCATCATAATTCCGCATTCACTTGACTTATGACCATACTTATAGCAATTAAAGCACTGACCTGAGAATGATGGTCTACTTGTGTTCACCCTACTTCTACACTAAGAAGCCATATGACCAAATTTGTTGTAGACATAGCAATAGCCATTAAATCTTTGAGCATTAGGTTTCCTTACTAGATTTTTTCTGGGTCCATTCATCTGATTTCCTTATTTGAATTTTCCTTGTCTAGAATTCCTTTGTCTAGAGCTCCTTTGACTAGATCCAAAGCTTTCTCCTTCTTCATATCCAAGACCTCCTCGGTCACCATCAGTCCTCTGTCCCTTGATTAGTTCATCAAGTTTGGTTGAGCTTGCTTTGAATTTTTCCTTATACTCATTTGCAGTAGCAATTTCATTTATGAGATTATCAAGCTGCTTTTCAAGCTCCTCTTCACTATTCTTGGATTGCTCCAATTCATTATCTAGTCGGCTGCATTGTTCTGACTTTCTTTCAAGGATTGTGCAAGCTTTTCTTCATTCTTCTTCCTATCCTCAATCTCCTTGGTCATCCTCATCATGATAGATTCCATTTCACGCTTCAAGGAAGCATTCTCTTGTGAAAATTTTTCACATTCTTATGTTTTCTCTTTCAAAGCCTGAATGAGTTGACCACATAATTCCTTTCTTTTCTCCCTTGATTCATTGATCTTGTCTTTCAATGATTGGATGAAATTTTTTGCATTCTCAATATTTTCTTGCAATTCCTAGATCTCAGATTTTGACTGGTCAAGATCATCCAATTCCACCATAAGTTGTTGTTGAAGACTGCTTGTATCCATTGAGAAAAATTTCCAAGATCTCCTCAAGATGTTAGACTTCTTCAGAGGAATTAGCTCTGATACCAATTGTTGGAAACAAGCAACACTGAGAGGGGGGGTGAATCAATGTTCTGCAAAAATTAACTTTATTATTCTAACCTTTAATCCACTTAGAACATTTAATCAAAAGTAATATGCAGAAATTGAAAGCAAGAAACCACACAACCATAAAACAAGGATTTTTATGTGGAAACCATGTTAGGGGAAAAACCATAGTGGATGGCCAATCAACAATAAGTTCTAAGTATACCCAAAAGAAGAATTAGAAAATGTGAATGCACTTGCATTTAGGCTCACTACCTAGAGCTCACTGCTCAAAAGGATGGGCTCAATGCCCTTACAATGATTTGGATTAGATCCAAAAGAAAATGAACTTAATGGATAGCATCTACTAATGCTTGATTACAGTTTCGGTTAAGCTCTGATGATGAACTTCTGTCCTTTTCACTGATATCGAACTTCTACTCTGCTCTACTTAAATTCGTACAAAAAATCTGTATGTACATGATATCACTCAAATACCTTTTGGATGTTCACCACATACACCAATACACCTTCTTCACTCCCCAAAATGATGTAATCAATCATCTAAATATATCCATGACTAAGGATTTAATCGCTATAAGTCGGCTCCATAAAACTTAAGAATATTTGCAACTTGTTGGCCCAAATCATGAATAATTTTGATGTGTATTCAAACAAGTCAGCTAGTCCATAGATAGGACCCATAATTAGACATTTGAACATGAAAAAATCTTGGACTATTTTACCTATCACATCCACAATGTGCCACATTCGTTGAGTCAGCTACAATAAACAAATAGACAAAAAGTATCCTACTGGACCTCCAAACTCGTGTTGCAACTTATGCAACATCACAAAACTCAATAATAAGATAATCCTCGTACTCATCAAGCAATTCTAGAGATCCACAACACAAAACGATGATCCGGTGAAGTTGTCTGACCAAATACCTTGTTCCTCAAGTATTCTGCCAGTAATACACAGTATTTTACTTTATTTTCCAGTATGATTAGATACTGATCTATGGACCATGGGGATGACTTTAGTTGCCATCAATGACAACACTAGAATCCATATGCCAACAGTATGCAATATTGAAAATAGGTGGTATACCCAATGTCTCGAGTAACTCCATATGCATTTCCAGAATCAAACTTTCTTAGAATTTTACACAGTCCAAAATTCCTCATCTTCAACTTATTGTATGGGCCAATTGGAAACCTCTCCTTCCTCAGATATTCCATCACTTCATCTCCAATATAAAACTCTTTATGTCAGATGCTTATCTTCCTTCTCCTTCTACTTACTGTTCATGCCTTCCAAACACTTCCAAACCCAATTATGTAATGCCTCCATGAAATCTGCAAACTCCTCTGCCTCCACACTACTTTTGATCTCCATACTGATGTCTCTTAGTTTTGCTACTCCTCTGGGATGTGTTTCGGTAACGATCTCAAATGGTGTCTTCCCTGTGCTCTGATTAATTGAATTATTGTATGCAAACTCTTCCTGTGGTAAAAATATATCCCAACTTCTTGCCTTATCCCCAAAAAAACATCTCAACAAGTTACCCAAACTTCTATTTACCACTTCTATTTGTCCATTTGTTTGTGGGTGATATGTTGAACTGAACTTCAAATCTATCTTCATCTTCTGCTAGAATATCCTCCAAAAGTATCCAATGAATTTGGTGCCTTTTTCTAAAACAATACTCTTAGGTAATCCATGCTATCTCACAATCTCCTTGACAAATAAGTCAACAACATGCACAACATCATTAGTCTTCTTACAAGGAGTGAAATGTGCCATTTAGAAAACTTGTCCACTACTACCATTATAGAATCATATCCTCTCTATGTTCTTGGCAATCCCAATATGAAATCCATGCTTATATCTTCCCAAGGTTGCTTTGGTACTATCAAAGGTTTATAGAATCCAATATTTTGACTACTCCCTTTTGCAACTTGACAAATTATGCAACTTTGAACATACTTCCTTACATCCTTATATATCTACGACCAAAAATAATGTTGACTCACGAAATATATTGTCTTATCCACTCCAAAAAGTCCTACTAAACCTCCACTATGTTTCTCCTTGATCATATTCTCCCTCATTGAACTCCTCTATATACACAATTGGTTCCCTTGAATAACATATCTTCTTGAATGAAATAGTCCAACTATTGGATCTGGTTTGTCACTACTAGTTCCTTGCATTGCTCTCCATGCTTCACCAAAATTTGCATCATCCTCATACATGTGCTTCAATTCCTCAAATCCCAATACTTCCACCCTCATCTCTATCAGCAAATTTCTTCTTCTACTTAATGCAATTGTAACTTTGTTTGACTTGCCACTCCTATGCTTCAATGCAAATGTGTAACTTTGCAAGAACTCAACCCACCTCATATGTCTTATTCAACTTTCCTTGACTATTAAAATACCGTAAAGCTTGATGATCTGTATACAACACAAACTCCTTAGGAAACAAGTAATGTCTCCACTTCTTCAAGGCTTGAATTATTTCATAGAATTCTTGATCATAAACTAAATATCTTCTTCTGGAATCATTCAACTTCTCACCGAAATAGGCTATAGGTCTTCTTGATTCACTCAACACTACTCCAATTGCATTTCCACTTGCATCACAGTCAACTTGAAATACTTTTTCAAAATCTAGTAATGCTAACACTGGTTGTTTTGTCACCTTTTGCTTCAATAATTCAAAAATTATTTATGCTTTGGATGTCCACTTAAAGTCATTCTTATTTCCTCTCATTGTCTATGTCATGGGTTTACAAATACTACTAAAGCTCTAGATAAACTTTCGATAGAAACTAGCTAATCCATGAAATGATCTTACTTCCCCAATGTTTATTAGTGTAGGCCAATAAAAAATTGCTTTTACTTTCTTAGGATCCATCTTCAATCATTCAATATAAATAACAAATCCAAGATATATTGATTCTTTCTTCATGAAACTATACTTCTTGACATTAATCGGTAACTTCTCTTCCCTCAACCTCTATAATACTTGTCAGATGTGCCACAAATGTTCTTCTCTAGTCTTACTAAAAATTAGAATATCATCCAAGTAAACAATGACAAACTTACCCAAGAATTTATTCAATACCTCATTCATCATCTCATGAAAGTGCTCGATGCATTGGTCAATACAAAAGGCATCACTAACCACTCGTACAATCCTTCATTTTTCTTAAATGTAGTCTTTCATTCATCTCCTTCTTTGATTCTAGTCTGATGGTATCCACTCTCTAGGTCAATATTTGTAAAATACTTTGCTCCACTCAAATAGTCCATGATGTCATCAATCCCTGGCAATGAAAATCTATACTTGATAGTGATCCTATTGATTTCTCTTGAATTTGTATACATTCTCCACTCTCCATCTTTCTTTGGTGCAAGTATAGCAGGTACTGCACATGGGCTCAAACTTTCTCTGATCAATCCTTTACTCAACAACTCTTGTATCTATCAGTTCAACTCTAAATTCTTCACCAATTTCATTATATGTGCTACCTTATTTGGAAAACTTTCTCTTGGAATAAGGTCTATATGACAACTGATACTCTGGACTGGGGGGAGTCCCTCTAGTACATTTTTTGACATGGCATCTTCATACTATACAAACATTCCTACTAGTTCTTCACTCTCTGTGATAGGATTTTCTACCTCTAGTTTACCACCAGACTTTGGAATCAATGAAAAACACATGTTATGGTGCCTCAATTCATCTAGAAATTTCCTTCCATCTATCAAACATAGTCTGGAAGTGCCACCAAATTCACTCTTCTCTTCTTCTTCCAAAGGTATTAACTTGATTCTCTTTCAATTTGATGTCACAGTATAAGTGTTCCTTCTTCCATCATGAATTGCTTTCTTATCATATTACCATGGTCTTCCTAACAGTAAGTGACATGCATCCATAGGCATAATATTACATAATACTTCATCCCTATATGATCCAATATGAAATTTCACCAAACATTGCTCATTCACCAATATCTTATGATCATCTTGAACCCATGCTATCTTATAAGGGTTTGGATGTTTCAATCTCTCTAATTTCAACTTGGTTACCATCTCCTCTGAAACTAGATTATCAGTACTACCACTATCACTGATAACTTTACATACCTTTCCTCTAAACTTACATCTGTTTCTGAATAGACTCTTCCTTTGTGGTGGTTCCTTAGTCCCATCTTCATGCATCAAAGCTCTCCTTATCACCAATGGTTCACCTTTCTCAGGTTTCCCAACTAAATTAGGAGATCCAACAGGTTCTTCATCCACATAAGTTGTTCTTCCAGTATGCTTAGGTTTATTTCTGGTACTTCCTTGATGACACTCAAATTCTCTATGTCCTTCACCTCCACACTTGAAGCAGGTTCCTGTGGATGGTCTTCTCTCAAATATTCCTTCATCTCTCTAGAATCCATCATTATAGTAGGAATTACGACCTACTCTATCACTGTGGTAGAAATTTCTATCTTCTCTTCCTCTGCGGTATGAATTAGCCTCCTTTTCTTCATTCTGGTAGGGTTTTACATCTTTGTTCTGCTCTGCATAGGATCTTCTTTCTTTGGACTGGGGTCCATTCCTCTGGAATCTTCCTCTTGCACTTCTCTACCTTTGTTCAAATTTCTTGTTCAGCTTATCTTCCACCTTTAATGCAAATTGATATGCTTCTTCAACTGATGTCATCTTTACCAGGCTCAATTCTTCTTCAATGTTTGTTCTCAATCTATTGATATATCTTGCAACCTTTTCTTTTCTTGCTTCACTATGGCCAGTTCTGAATATCATCTTGTAAAATTCTTCATTGTACTCTTTCACAGATGTCTCCTTTTGTCTCAGGTTTTACAATCTTTTCAACAGTTCAAGTTCATAGTTTGTTGGTATGAATTTATTTTTCAACATTGTCACCATTATATCCCATTTGATGATTCTTTCTTTGCATCTTCTATTTTGGTCTAATTGAAATTATTTCCACTATAGTGTAGCATGACATTTCAACTTTGTCTTTGCAAACCTAACCCTTTTCGGATCTTCAATTTCTTCATATTCAAAGTATTCTTCCATTTCATTGATCCAATCAATCAATTCTTTAAGATTCAAATTTCTTGTATAATTTTGAATTTCAACTCTAGGTCTTTTTCTAATCTTTGAGATCGCTTTCAAAATTTTCATCTAATCTGATTCTTCTTCTTCTCCTAGGGTATCCTTAGGTTGATTTGCAACATTTTCTACTTCATCATTACTTTGATCTGCATGCCTAGGGGTTAGGCCTCACCTTCAATCTTCTTCAACAACATCTAATTGAACTCGCATCTCATGCATCATTTCTAACATTTAATCCATTCTTCTAGTGACATTCGCCATAGTAGGTGCTCTCCTTGGCATCATATCTCCCCTTGAATTTGGTGCAACTGCCTTAATTTGGTGATATGGTTGTACAAGGGTTTCAACTTCCCCACAATCAGTGGAGTTAAAAAAAAATACAGTCTACCTCAGGTCGACAATTTTTTCACCTCAAGGAATGCCTTCAGGAATTCAAAAACTCACTCTGATACCACTCAGTACAGTCACAGTAGGAGGGTTCAGAAAGAACAATCCAAATTATGTAGTGATGAGTCAACACAACAGAAATAACACCAGAAACTGATATGAGAACATGAAACTTTATTGAGTTATTAATCTTACATGTAATACATGCCTCATGGGAAAATATCCAGGGCTCACAAGCATGCCACAAGGGCATTCAACATTACAACTAGTCAAAGGCCTTATTACATGCCCCTAAAGGGTTGATGCAAAAATATGAAGTCTAACTAATCATGAACTATTAACTGATCGGAATGAACCAAATTCCAACTGATTACAAATACTTATAAATATGGTTCTCAAGCTCCAATAAAGGTCTGCATCAGCCACAAGGGTTCATAAATATGATGAATGAACATACATGAAGGTCAACCTAAAAATATGGAAAGATAACTCCATGCAAGAGAAAAATACTTGTGAATCTCTTGGATAGGTCCTAATGAACCCAAGATGCTTTTATGATGTCCCATTAAGCTTTGCATGATCTAGAATAGATCTACACTAAGAATCTAGACTAGGTCAACCCCAAATGCTCTGACACAATGAAATTTTGAGAGTGATAACCTTCAGTAGACAAATGCAAATGGTGTGAAATTTGGATATGTGATAGATGTCGATGTGTAGATGCTACATCTTGCTCTGTGAGCTGGGAAACAATGATACGGTAAAGTGTGGAATGAAATACTAAAACTATTATTTAATGCAATGCAAGGAAAGAACTAATTTTTTGGTTGATATAGGATTGCTTTACAACCAGGGATGCTCCTACATCAAATAGAAATATTTCTAAGTATATTTTGGTCTTTAGTACCCACAACACATGTTTTCTTGATGATATCTCAAGGAAAAGAGTGGCAATGTAGATGTAAAAATATGGGTCATTCCACACAAGGGTTAAAGTTCTATACTTGTCCATTAGTAAAGACCTAAAACTCAATTAACAATAAAAGTACAAGAGACCATGGATTTAGATGCTAATATAGGTAGAGAGGAAATTATTCTTAATATGTAAAGTGGTTGGATAGATTATGCATGTAGATGTGAATTAAATATTAATTACAATCAATTTTGTATTAGTCATTATCATAGACCCAAGATCTAGTACTAGATTTTACTATAGAGATCTTAGCACTCAATTTTAGTCACATGTCAGGCGGGTGCAAAAAGATGGGTAGCCAATTTGTGGCCAACTTTTTTAAAAAGTTTTGAAAGCTCATAATGTGAGCACGTTATAATGTGCTCGCGTTATGGCTTGGTTTGATGAGCTTAAGGCTCGGCCACAACTAGCCCATAACGAGCTCACGTTATGAGCTATTAAAAGCAAAAAAAAAGAAATTGAAATCATTCTCATTTGTGACTATGTTTTTTTCTTCCCACGACCAAAACCCCTCATTTCCATGCTCATGTTCTCAGAGGATCCATTTTGCAAGATTCTTCATCAAACTATTGTTGTTTCATCACTAGGATGCCACCACATCGACAAGGAGGTCTAAGATGTAAGGATTGTTTATTTTTTGTTTTGAATTTGTTAGTTTTAGGTTGTTTTTTATATTTATTTTTTTAATTTGTAGGAGATGTTAATCAACCTGCAAACCCTCCTCAAAATCCTCAACAAGCACAACAACAACAAGAGGAACAAAATCCTCAACAAAAACAACAACAAAATCCTCAAGTTAATCAACCACAAAAACAATCTCCTCCACCAATCCCTCAACATCCTCCTGGTACTCAGCAAAACTTAGTGTGAAATTGAAAACAATAAAAAAAAATTGAGGATTTAATCAAGAGGTTGAACGATCCAAATGGTTCAACCATGGAAAGAATGACCCTGGAAATTTCACTCAAGGAAATGTTAATACATGTAGAGTCAATCAGCAAACAATTAGCTAGTTGGCAAGTGTGAATGCTTGGTCTAGACCTACCCAACCATGAACAAACAATCAAACATTAGTTAATAAACAAGTCTAAACAAACATTCCCCATGGAAATCATTCAAACACAAGAACATTGAAATCAAAGCGAAAATAACAAGTAAAAGCTAATGAAATTCTATTCTAAATGCTTAAACCAACATCCCATGGGGGAATTGGTGCTTCTTTGATGTGGAAAGAAGCCCTTTCCCAGTTCCTTGATAAAATTGATGATGATTGATTGATCCTTGATGAAAATTATCAATAACCTAGCTATAGATGATGAAATCTATGAAAACTTGGATGAAAATGTGGATGAACTTGCTCAAATCTGTAAATAGTAATCTTGCATGAAGTTGTGGATCCCAAATCAATAGAGAAGTCATCTATTTATAGGAAAGAAGGATGGAGAAATGAGAAATAGGAAGAATGTGGGATTAAACTTCAACAAATGGAATTGTCCCACTTGTCAACATGCTAATGAAGGGAGAGTGGAGCACATTTTGAATAATGTGCATGTTAAATGCATGTAGGTGGAATTTGAAATTCAAAAGATGGCTTGTGGAAGAAGTGTTATAAGAGGAGTTAATGCCAAGTTAGCTCAAGGAGAGGACATGTAAGAGCCTTTAATGCCATGTTGGAGGAAAAAAATCCTTTGGGGGGAGATTTCAAATTGGTGGAATATTCCAAGGATATGCCATATTTGAATGGAAATAGAAGAAATTAATAAATCAAATAAATTGATTTACATGTGCAACTTGCAAAAGCTAGAGGAATGGAGGATTTAGGAGTTAATTAATTTTTTTTTACTTAACTTAGATGGAATTAGTTTATTTGACAATTAATTTAGATTTTTAGATTTATTTAAATCAAATAAGAGGATATTTGGGAGATTAGTGATTTAATTAAATAAATTTGATTTATTGAATTAAATGAAGAACATTAGATTTAATCAAATAAAGTTGATTTATTTAATTAAGAGAGATGAATTTAGGATTTAATTAAATAAATTGATTTATTTAATCAAAGGAGAAACATTAGAATAAATTTGATTTATTTAATTAAAAGAGGAATCTTGATTAATTAATTAAATAAGGATTATTCAATTAATTAGTTAGTAAAGAAGTGATTAAGGAAGAATTGGTGTTAGTGAATCAGAATAGAGTGCATGATATAAATCAAGATAATTTGAACTTCTACAACAAGATAGGAGGCAGGCGACTAGGGCTTATTACCAAGATAAATTGTCATATAAAGATGTAAAAGATCTAAAAATTATAAAATTTGATTTGTGTTCATTATTCACTGACCCACACACAAATGTAAATCTTACCCTCAATGCAAAGAGGTTTCCTATCCATTGGTGCCGCCACCAATAGATTAGGAACCTTTTTTGGGATAGGTGGTACGTGGTTTTTGATTACCCTCCATGCAACAATTGTGAAGTCCCACAATATTTCCTTAGGAAACTATACTGTGAGTTCATCTTGAACAAAATCTTGAATTATTTTGATATGAGGGACTTCCAGGGGAGAGGTGGGGGGTCGGATCAAGATAGACCCGGTGCACAGTAGGATCTTACGTAGCAAGGGAGATGACCTCTCACTAGGATGCCTCATGAGCACATCGTTATCCCTTCTGTTATGAAGGAGAGTGTTGACATAGAGACTTTGGAGGCCATCAGCTCTTTGACCTAGAGTGTTATCTAGCATGTCAGTCTTGTTCTACAGTGCCATTAAGGAGAGTCTTTGAGTAGTGGGCTTTGATCCCATTTTTGTCAGTCTTGTGGGGCGACTTGTTCATATGACCCCAACGACACTCAGGAGGTTGCTACACAGGATACATCTGTAGCTATGGAGATGGTGAGGGCAGTTGACATTTTGAATGAGGCCTATGGAATTGATACTTAGGTAAAAGTTCTAGCATATTCATTGAATTTAATTTATTAAATTTTGATTTTGAAATGCAAGATTGACTAATTTACTTTTATGATTTTAATAAAATTGTAGGGTCACAGTGTTGATACTGGATACACCAACCCTACACCTACTTATTTCTCCATTGCATCTACCATTGATGTATGTAACTAGTAAACAATTATAAATTTATTACATGTTAATAGCATTGTTTTATGAATGGTATTTTAATATGTGATTTTGGATGTTGAATAGGCTAATATTGGAGCTTTTGAGGGAACACCTCCCAGTGCCAGTGGATTTAGACAAACCTACATGTAGGTAATAGAATAAAGAGTTTAACTAATGAATTGCACTTAATAAATTTGTGTAGTTTATATTCATATCATTGATTATGTTGCATTGCACATCTTTCAAACTCAAAGCATTACTTCACATTCCATAACTAATAACTAGCTGTTGATAGATGACAAAATTTCAACTACAATATAGTTGTTTAGAAAGTCAACATAAGTAGTGATGCAATTACTTCACATAGCATAAGTAATAAGTAGGAGAAGCTTCCAATTGCATTTTCTTGTCATGGCATTCCATGATACCACTTTTTACTGAGGCACCTTTTCAAACAATTCACTACCTTGTCTATGTTATGGATGCTTGGAAGGAGTATATGAAAGAATAATAGTAAGCAATAGCATAGACAAGGCAATGAGTTGTTTCAAAAAATGCCTCAAAGAAATGTGATCTCATGGTGATTTCCATCACCATGAGACCCAATTTCTTTGAGGCACTTTTTCAAATAGCTCACCGCCTCTTCTATGCTACCACATTTTCCATACATGTCTACCAAAGCATTTTATCAAACAGTTCATTTCCTCACTGCTATGGATAAAAGCTTAAAAAGGGTGCTTTCCAACAAACTATGGATGCTTGGTAAAAATATATCAAAGTATAATAGTAAGCAATAGCATAGACAAGGCAGTGAGTAGTTTGAAAAAATGCCTCGAAGAAATGCAGTCTCATGGTGATGGAATGCCATTCCATCACCATGAGACCACATTTCTTCAAGGAATTTCTTCAAACAACTCACCACATTTTCTATGATACCACATTTTCCATACATGTGTATGAAAACATTTTATCAAACTACTCACTTCCTTGCTACTATGGCTAAAAGCCTAAAATAGGTGTTTTCCAACAAACTATGGATGCTTGGAAAATTTTCTATCAAAGCATAATAGTAAGCAATATTATAGTCAAGGCAGTGAGTAGTATGAAAAAATTCCTTGAAGAAATGTGGTCTCATGGTGATGGAATGCCATTCCATCACCATGAGACCACATTTCACTGAGGCATTTTTTCAAACAACTCATTGCTTGAAGAATAGAAATGAACCCATTAGCCAAAATTCCCTCCAAATTCTTTTCAAGGTCCTCATCCTTAATTTACCAATCCATGGAACCTTCCACCCTTTATTCCACTTGTTCATGTCCCCACTCCTCCATCTCATAGCCAAGGCCACACTATACCATCCACCTCATCCCAGCATAATACCATAGAGAAGGCAATGAACTGTTTGAAAAAATGCCTAAAAGAATTGTGGTCTTATGGTGATGGAATTCCATGAAGTGCATTTGTTTGTAATGGCATTCCATCACCTTGAGACCCCATTTCTTTGAGGCATTTTTTCAAACAGTTCACTGCCTTCTCTATTCCACCACAATTATCATACATGTCTACGAAAGCATTTTATCAAACGGTTCACCGGCTTGCTGCTATGGGAAAAAGCCTAAAAACGTTTGCTTTCAAATAAGATATGGATAGGGAAAATAGTAAGCATGATAGTCAAAAATATATAGTTTAATAAGTGCTCAAAATTTTGTTCATTATCTAATACATTATAAGTCATGACGTGGATCGCTATTGTAGTTTTTGTGATTAAACAATTTGTTGCTTTATTTTCAGATGTTGCAAGCAGATACACCTTTGAATATTCAAAGGGAAATGGAGATTGATGTTTCATCTGCTATAAAATCCTCGATGGCTCTGACCGGGGAGTTATGAGGAAAATTACTAAATTTTAATTTACATTCGTTGTTATAAATGTTAGTGAAAAATCAAACCATTATTGATTCATAGTTTAATTTCTATTTGGATGGTTTATACAAGGATTCAACATGCCTTAACATGGGAATTTAAATATTCTCCTCATGGAGAGTGATCAGATGGCAGTAAGTGATTATTTTGTTAAATATGTCATTTTTTTAATGTAATTTCTATATATTAATTTCTTTACTTCTTAGTGTAACAGATAAGACTTGACCAAGAACTAAACCCTAGGAGGAGCACCAAGAGCACTCCTCGACCACAGCATAAATGAGTCACAAACATATCGGCATCCAATCGACAAGAAAATGGAAATAGTTTATTTCAAGAGCATGGAGAGTGATGACTTTTGATTCCAGAAGCCTTTGTTGTATGCCTATATGGCATTTTTGTACATAATTTGTATTAAATGTATTTTACATTATATGCCTATATGGCATTCTCATAAGCCCATATGGCTATTTTGTACCTATATTTTATACTTATATCGACATATATTGATGTATTCCTACATGGCTTTTTGGTTAATACAAATCTTTTTTATTGATGGTGTCCATTTTTGCATTATAAATCCATGGTTCAATAGATATGAGTTACGTGTATTCAAGTGTATAGTGTGTATACTTCAAGGCTTACGTATTTCTGAGTACTTGTGCTTCCCTTATTCACATGTACATGCTTGACTTATTCACATGTATACTTATTAATTGGTTAGCCCTAGCATTGATCATTGTTGTCCTTCATGGTTTGCCTTGAATATTAATTGATTGATGCTAAAAAATTTATTATTCGATGCTAAACAGCTTCAATATTTCTAGGAATACTAGTAGAGTTACAAATTCCAAAATTGCACAAATTGAAACGAAAAGATTAACTGTAAATAAATGCATTGATTATTAACTTGATAATTGATTAAGAATGAGTATAAAATATATCAAGAGATGAGCCTTCTAGAATGGTAGCTACCAAATAGAAAATAGGCAAAGCATTCCCAATGCTTTGAAAGTAATAATCCACCCAAAATTACAACAGGAGATAAGGCTAATTTAAGATCCTTGAGCAATGTATTTCCTACTGCTCCCTTGTTTTTACATATCTCAATTCAGTTTAATCCAAAGACTTCCATGAAATGCTTTATCTAAAAGCAAAAAACATGTTTTCAATTGGTATTCCATGAAATTTTTCATAAAAAGATTCCAATATATTTAATCTTTTGATTGGAACAACTCAATTAAGCAAATGATACATAATCTTCACAACACTTGCAAAACATAATATTCATAGTAGATGAAGTAGTTAACTTCTTGACACATTATCATACAAACATTTATCTTGAATAATCTTTAAACATTTTCATCGCATAATCCTCATAGTGCAAAATGAATTGTTATGTTCTTGATCTATCACCATATAAACACGTCAAAAGATTTATATGTCAACTTTTTGCAATATTATTTCTTGTATAGGAAATGGACTCGGGAGAAAGAAAGTTATAATTTATAATAAAAATAAGAAATGGACTCAATGGTGGAAACTTTATATATCACACCAAATAAAAAATGCACGTGAGAGCATCACTTGTTTCTCTTAGACTCCAATTTTTAAGCATAGCAAATCATTGCAAATGAAAATGACAAAATGCTTCACAACCAAAGTTCTTAATTGAGGAGAAATAAAATGTTTCGAAGTTCCACCATTGTACGCATTTACAATTGGTTGTATAGTGTTGTAAGGGAAAGGAGGATAATTGAAAAATTTCTTGTGATTGCTAGACTTGAGGATGATCACATGTTTTTTGTGTGGAAAATTCAGACTTCTCAACTGTCATGTGTATGTTTCTCTTTTCGATTGTTTTGCATTCCATCATAAGGGATCAAGCCTATTGAATGTAGCTTGGAGTGATTTTGCATGTTTAGGTATGAAAGAGGACCATGCCTAGCATTAACAAACATATCGAGATGCATTGGAGCAATTTTTTTGGTCACACGAATTGCAAAACGAAAGTTGCACCACTTTGCAACTTTACACTGCTTGCATTTGACCCTTTTTCCATCAAGTGAAAATTGGACACCATAGGAAAACAACTTTGAGATAACAAAAACTAAGAGAGGTTATTTTAGAGGGGCCTAAAGCAATCTTGTCGGCTCAGACAAAGAGTTTGTAAGTGTTATGGTTTTCGAGTAATAGCCCATCAAAGATTTTTTCCCTTTTGCACTTTGGACCCTTAAGGGATCGAGTTGGTTGAACGTAGCTCAGAGCGATTCCATATGTTTGGGTGTGAAAGAAGACCATTCCTAGTGTAAACATACCCATTCAGATGCGTTGGAATAGTCTATTTGGTCACACAAGTTGCAGAACGAAAGTTGCACCACTTTGCAACTTTCAACTACTTATATTTGGAAACTTTTTCCCCAAGTGAATATTTGCCACCATAGGAAAATTCCTCTGAGATAGAAAAAATAGAGAGAGGTTATTGTAGAGGGGCCCAACACGATCCCATAGGCTCAAACAAGAAGTTTCTAAGTATCACGATATCCGAGTAACAATATGCTAAAGTTTGCATTTTGCACTTTGTACTTTTAAGGGATCGATCCGTTTAAATGTAGCTCGGAGCAATTTCACGTGTTTGGGTACGAAAGAGGACCATGCCTAGCGTAAAAATACCTATTCATATGCGTTGGAATAGTCCCTTTGGTCACACGAGTTGCAGAACGAAAGTTGCACAACTTTGCAACTTTCAATTACTTACATTTGACAACTTTTCCCCAAGTGAAAATTCGCCACCACGAGAAAATGCCTCCAAAATAGCAAAAATCGAGAGAGGCTATTGTAGAGGAACCCAACATGATCCCATAGGCTTAGATGAGAAGTTTCTAAGAATCACAGTGATGAGTCTAGTTTATGGTCTAATTTTGGGTAGAATTTATGATTTATTTGCTGAAGTTGTCATGGACCTTGATGTTAAGTGTTGATATTTTTATGATATTTCCACAAAACTATAGACATTGGGCCTAATCCTATTTCTGCAAATTTTTAATAACATTGGCATGTTATATGGACTATCTATATTAATTATGCATGTGGTTAATGAATGTTCTTTAAGGTGGTTACAAATATGCAATTATTGTGCGTACTAACATTGCCATGCAGATATAATTTGAGGATACTAAATTGAGAAAGACACCGCTAGTTGGGCATGCACCATAACGTCCAGCATGGGAATCGTTCAAAGGTCAAAGGAGGTTGACAAAAGGAGATTCCCCATGCAAATCGAATGTAACCACCTTGTAATGGTCTTTATTGTTGTTGAGCAAATTTAGACGTTAATGTTGTGCTAAATCTACGGGCACATCTAATCAGATTCCATGTGCATGTAACCGCCTCTCCACTTTCTCTGCCTTCCCTAAGTGGCGTCCTCCCAGTTTGTGGAGTTGACCGTCTTACTTAGTTGGTATTATAAATAAGGATCAAATTCTCCTTCTCAAGGGGTTGCGCGATCCGATGATGTACTTGAATTCTTAAGTTTTCAAGAATACAGTTATGATACTCTTTTGTGCTCATGAATTCCAGTGAATAAAATGAAGTTCTAAGTTTGAGCATCTAAGTTCTCATTAGTTTTAGAGATACTTATCCAAAGGGATCCACTTGGTGATTATTTCATCCTTTAGTTAGTATTAGTTTAGTATTAGTTTCCATTTAGTAATTAGTTAAGAATATGACACCGATTGTTCCTACAGCCACTAGAATTACATTATGTGACTATTCCTGCAGACATAGTAGTTTCATATTTGTTTGCTCAAATTTTCATTTTTTTCATGCATTTTAGCTTACTGTAGTTGTTGGTTGATGATCAACATTTATGTTATTCCTTTCCAAGAAATTTACTTTCAACATTGTGTCTTTCTTAGCTATAGAATGAAAATGGCTACTTTGGGTTCCTAGTGCACATATTGTGCCGACCCATTTCAAGATCACGTCCCTAGGTTGACAAGTTAAATGCACCTTCATGATGATTGAAATAACTATTCAGGTTAGATGTCCAATCTCTGAATCATGATTGTAAAGGCTTAGTTGTTAAATCCTTATAGGAGACCAACACATGGTATCTGAGTAACATCATGCTGAAGTTTGCAGCCATTTTGCACTTTGGACTCTTAAGGGACCGATCTGGTTAAATGTAATTCAGAGTGATTATGTGTGTTTGGGTGTGAAATAGGACCATTCCTAGCGTAAACATATCTATTCAGACGTGTTGAAATAGTCCATTTAGTCACACAAGTTGCAAAACAAAAGTTGCACCACTTTGCAACTTTCAACTACTTGCATTTGATAATTTTTTCCCCAAGTGAAAATTCGCCACCACAAGAAAATGTCTTCGAGATATTGAAAACTGAGAGAGGTTATTGTAGAGGGGCCCAACATGATCACATAGGCTCAAATGAGAAGTTTCTAAGCATCATGGTATCTGAGTAACAATATGCTGAAGTTTGCAACCATTTTAGACTTTAGACTCTTAAGGGATTCTACCGATTGAATGTAACTTGAAGCGATTCAGCATGTTTGGGTGTGAAAGAGGACCATTCCTAGCATAAATTTACCCACCTGGATGAGTTGGAATAGTTCATTCAGTCACACAAGTTGCAAAATGAAAGTTGCACCACTTTGCAACTTTCAACTACTTGCATTTGACAACTTTCCCCCAATGAAAAATTTCCACCATCGAAAAATGCCTCCAAGATAGTGAAAAATGAGAGAGGTTATTGTAGAGGGGCCAAACGCAGTCCCATAGGCTCAAAAAATCATTTTCTAAACATCATGGTGTCTGAATAACAGATCGTCGAAGATTGCAGTCAGTTTGCACTTTAGACTCTTAAGGGATTATGCCGGTTGAATGTAACTCGGAGTGATTTCGCGTGTTTGGGTGAAAAAGAGGACCATTCCTAGCATAAAACCACCCATCCATACATGTTGGAATAGTCCATTTGGTCACACAAGTTGCAGAACGAAGGTTGCACCACTTTGCAACTTTGCATTGCTTGCATTTGACACTTTTTCCATCAAGTGAAAATTGGACACCATAGAAAAACCACTCTGAGATAACAAAAATTGAGAGAAATTATTGTAGAGGGGACCAACACAATCTCATCAGATTAGATGAATATTTCGTAAGCACCATATTTTCTGAGTAATAGCTCGTCAAAGATTGTTACCCTTTTGCACTTTGGACCCTTAAGGGATCGAGTCGGTTGAACGTAGTTCGAAGCGATTCCACGTGTTTTGGTGTGAAAGAGGAACATTCCTACCATAAATGTACCTATTTGGATGTGTTGGAATAGTTTGTTTGGTCACACAAGTTGTAGAACAAAAGTTTCACCAGTTTGCAACTTTACACTACTTGCATTTGACACTTTTTTCATCAAGTGAAAACTAGACACCATGGGAAAACAACTCCGAGATAACAAAAATTGGGAGAGATTATTATCAAGGGGCCCAACGTAATCCCATAGGCTTAGACGAAGAATTCTTAAGTATCACAGTTTTTGAGTAATTTCCCCTCAAAGATTGTTGTCATTTTACACTTTGGACTCTTAAGGGATTGATCCGGTTGAACATAGCTCGAAGCAATTCCACGTGTTTCAGTGGGAAAGAGGACTATTCCTAGTGTAAACATATCCATTTAGATGTGTTGGAATAGTCTGTTTGGTCACACAAGTTGCAAAATGAAAGTTGCACCACTTTGCAACTTTACATTGCTTGCAATTGACACTTTTTTCATCAAGTCAAAATTGGACACCACAGAAAAATGACTCTGAGATAACAAAAAATGAGAGCTTATTATAGAGGTTCCCTACGTGATCTTGATGCCTCAGACGAAATGCCCGTAACTAACACATTATCTGGGTAACAAGCCGCAAAGATTGTTTCCCTTTTGCAATTTGGATTGTTAAGGGATTACATTGCTTGAATTACAAATATTTGAGGGAAGCAATAAATTTCAATATTTGAGTAAATCTCATTACAAATATTTATTTCAATAGACTGTATGCTAGATTGATATTGATATATAATCAGTAGGTTGATTTATTTTAATAAATGAAATTTTTATAATAAGTTAGACTATATGCTAGTTATATTGATGCAGAGTGATGAGTCCAGTTTATGGCTCAATTTTGATAGAGTTTATTATCCATTTGTTGTAGTTGTCATAGACCATCATACTTGGATGCTGACATTTTCATGATATTTCCTCAAAACCATAGACATTAGGCATAAGCTTATTTTTGTAACCTTTAAATGACACTAACATGTTAGTTGAACTATCTATGTTAATTTTACATGTGGATTAATGAATGTTACTGTAAGATAGTTACATATATGCAATTGTTATGTGTACTAATGTTGTCATAAAAATATAATTAGAGCCTAAAAATTTGAGGAAGACTCTACCAGCTGGTCATTTGCATAAAGGTCAACAAGGTGATCATTCAAAAGTCGATGGAGGGAAGACTCTCAATGAAGGGAGATTCCTAGTTCAAATCGAAGAATTGTAACTACCTTGTAAATGGTCTTAATAGTTTGTTGAGTGAATATAGGAGCTATTTTTTATGCTAGATTTGCGTTAAGGAAACCGGCTTGACCAAATTCCACGCATGCATAACCTCCTCGCCACTTTTGTTTCTTTCCCTAAAGTGGCGTCCTCCTAATCTGTTGGAGTTGACCTCCTTACTAGGTAGTTAGTTAGTAGCTTTTCTTCCTATAAATAAGACTCGAATGCTCCTTCTCAGACGGTTGATTAATTTGATGTTCTATTTGCATTCTTAGTTTTTCAGTAATACAGTTATGTTGCTCGATTGTATTCATGTTTTCTAATGAATAAAATGAAGTTATAAGTTTGTGCATCTGAGTTTACATTTAATTTAAGGGATACTCATCCAAGGGGGGCCACTTGGTGAGCATTCCACCTTTTACCGTAGTTATTTTTTTGTGCAATTAGTTAAGAATCTGGCAACTATCTATTCTTACAACCACTAGAATTCCATTTTGTAATTGTTCCTGCAACCAAAGGAGACAAAGTAGTTCCATGTCTATGTGCTCATATTTTCATTTATGTCATGCATTTCAACTTAGTATAGTTATTGGTTGATGCTCAACACTTATGTTATTTCTTTCCAAGCAGTTTACTTTCATCATTATGTCTTTCTTAGCTATAGAATGAATATGGCTACTATGGATTCCTAGTGTACATATTGTACTGACCCATTTCAAGTCTACGTCTCTGGGTTGACAAGTTAAATGCACCTTCAAGATGATTAAAATAGCTATTCAAATAAGATGTCCAATCTTTGAATCATAGTTGTAAGGGCTTAGTTCTTAAATCATTGTAGGAGGCCAACATTTTTGGCATCGTTGTCGAGGATGGTGTCAAACTAGGGAGTTCTTTGGGATTCATTGACAGTTTCTTTCCTATTGTAGTATTTCTAAAATTTGATCTTAGTATACCCCTCATTTAGGAAAAGTAATGATCCACTATTCTTTTTCCTATTTTTTGTGTGAGCTGACTGATATTGAGTTGATACCACATGCATAGAGGAAGGAGAAGAGATGCTCACGAAAGATTCCTTCCTAATAACCATAATCCATTTCAGCTAGAAGAGCTTCCAAGTCTGCCAAGAGAAGAAGAAGAGGAGGAGAAGCCACATTCCTTTGCTAATGCATTCCCCAATTTGAGCAGTTTTGAAACCTCTTCTAAAGATCAAAATCTTCTTGAGAACCCATTTGCTTTGGAACTTCATCAGGAAGGCTTGGGTGATGTAAATAGAAATAGGCCCAACAAACCATCTTTTCCATTCCCCATTTCTCATCAGAATGAAGTTGACAATCTCAAAAATATCCCTACTTCAGTCCTTCCTAAGTTATATGGACTTGTCACAAAAGATCCTGATACTTTCTTGTTCAAGTTTGATATCCTCTGCAGAAGTTATGACTATACCACGGATGCTCAAAGGCTTAAGCTATTTCCTACCACTTTGAAAGAAGCTACATTAAGATGGTCTATGAGCCCAGGAAAAAATATTGTGGAGACTTGGGAGGACATGAAGGAAAAGTTCCTTGAGAAGTACAAGGAATATTGTAGGGGTAGTGACCTAAGGGGATATGACATTTTTAGGATACAACAAAAGGAAGATGAGAGCCTACAGGATTACATTGCAAGGTTTTTGTTCTGCCTACAAAAATATCCACACCATACACTCAATGAAGAATCACAAAAGATAATTTTCCTAAGAGGAATTAATGACAGCTACACTAATGCCTTGGACCTGATGGGAGGAGGAGATATTACCCAAATTCCTTGGAAAGATATCAAGAAGATATGTCAGAACTACTCTAGGGTAGCTTCAAAGAAAGGGAGAGCTTACCAATCCTCTATGTGTAAGTCATCTACCAATGGAGTTTCAAGGATGGATATTACTCACTTACTGGCAGATTTCAAACAAGACATCATAAACAATCTAGCTACTCAATTGGATACACTTCAAGCAAAGAAGAAACAAGAGGGGGTAGAGGCAATGTTGGCAAAATATTGCCCTTATTGTAGACAAAAGAAGGACTACAAATGCAAAATGGTAGCTAACATTGATAGTAAGCAGATTCCACTTGAGTTCAAGCCAATCTAGGGAGATGATGACCAGGTCTACTACATTGCACAAAGAAGGCCATGGGCTCCAAGAAAAGGTATGCCACTAGATCCATTATCCTTTTTTGGGCCTTATTTTAATTCTTATGCATTTGGTAACCAATGGAAGCCCCCATATCCATCCACTTATAGAGGTTATCCACCACAGCCTTGGAATAACCCTCCAAATACTTGGCCTAGTCACCAAAACTCTCCACCCTAGTGGCAACAACCTCAAGGGAATTGGCAGCAATTTCAAGGAAATTGGCAAACACCTACAGAAAATTGGTAGAAAACATCGCAATGGAGGGGAGAACAACAATGGCCAAACCAGACCACCAGTTACATGTAGCCACCTTCTCAGCCCCGTCAACCTACTATCATACCTCCTCCTGCTAGTTCAAGTTCAAATACACCTAAAGCTACTTAGCTACCAACTTATCCCACACCTAACCCAAATAACAAACCACAGCAGTAGCCAGTATCCTATGCCGATCCAAATCAATTCCTTGCATATGTTGTGAGTGTAAGTGACATCCACTTGTGTTCAGGAACTACTTTACCAGCTCCTTCTACACCCATCATCACTAAGCTTCCTATGGAAGAAGAGGAGCATATGAAAGTGCCAAGTGTACCTAAAATTCTTGAATCAATTCTAGTCAAGCAGAATGAACAAGAACTACCATTTCCTCAAAGGTTGGAAATTGTGAAACAAAAGGAAGAGGAGGAAACAACCTTTGACATTCTAGATTAGTTGAAACATATATGTGTCAAGATCCCTCTATTTCAGGCCATAAAAAATGTTCCCATATATGGAAAAGCAATTAAGGAAGCATGCCTTAAGAAGCCAGGCAAGAAGAAGAAAGACCCCACTACGGTTCATGTGGTGGGACAATTGGTTGACATCATGCTTGGGGAAGTGATTGTTCCCAAATACAATGGCCTAGGTAGTCCTATGGTAGGAGTTGTTATAAATGAGATCCAATTAAAGAATGCTCTGATTGATCTAGGAGAAGCAATAAATATAATGACCAAGGATATCCTACAACAACTAAATGTTGTAAGCATGACACCTACTCCTACTGTCCTATAGCTTGTTGATAGTTCCACTCTTAAACTTGATGGTATAGTAGAGGATCTTGTGGTAACTCTAGAATCTTGGGAGTATCCAACAGATTTCATGATTCTTTCTCCTAAAGCTACACTAGGCGGGCACCCCATTATTCTAGGAAGGCCATGGTTAGCAACAACAAATGCCTATATTGGATTTCGGATAGGAGACATGACCATTTTTTATGGAAAGAGCACAAAAAATATTGTTCTCTACCCTCCTGCTCAGCCATCCTATGATATGGACAACCCCATATGGCCACATGTTGGTGAAGAGGCTAATGAAGTCAATTCTGTGGCACAACTTATGATCTTAGGCAGAAGTTCCTTCATGTAGATTCAAGGAGAAGATGAAGTATTGTCTAACATAATTCAGAACCATTGTGAGTTGCAAGAAGACTCATCCTCTCATGCATCTAGTTCTGTTGATCCAGTAAAGACACTTATGCCCGTCCTTCCTGTAGCAGAACTTCTTGCAGCAACAAGTATGTCTCATAAATTACAGCCACATGAACTCAAGGTACCAAGCATTAGTGAAGCAACTATGATAGAGTTAACTACACGAGTGCAAGTATCAGAAGGAAAATATCTAAATATTAACAACAAACTGAGTGAAGAACATCAACTGTCATGGACAAACTTACTGAGGACCCACCAATATGCATTTGCATGGGATTATCATGATATGAGTGGATTGGATCCTAAGCTTCACACTCATAGGATATACATCAGAGATTATTGTACACCAGTGAGGCAGCCACAAAGAAGAATTAACTCTGCATTGAGGGAAATTGTAAAAGGAGAACTACAGAAATTGTTGGATGTAGGATTTATCTACCCCATTTCAAATAGCCAGTGGGTGTCTCCATTGGTGATTGTGCCCAAAAAGAGAGGGAAGTGGTGAGTTTGTGTTGATTACAGGGAACACAATGTTGCCACCAAAAAGGACCATTTTCCCCTTCCTTTCATAGACTAGGTTTTGGATTCACTTGCAGGAAAGTAGTACTTTTCTTTTCTAGATGGATTAAGTGGGTATAACTAGATCCAAATTGCACCTAAGGACCAAGAGAAGACCACCTTTACTTTTCCATGGGGGACTTATGCCTACTTAGTACTTCCATTTGGCTTATTCAATGCACTTGCAACTTTTTAGAGGGAATTCATTAGCATATTTTTAGATATCTCTCATGATTGCATGAAAATTTATATGGATAATTTTACCACCTATGGTGTTGATTTCAATGAAGCATTGGAAAATATTAGGAGGGTCTTACAAAGATGTGAAAACCATAATCTATCTTTAGATAGTGAAAAGTGCTTCATGATGATGCAGGAAGGTGTAGTCCTTGGCCACTACATCTCTCACAAAAGAATTCAAGTAGATCCTTCTAAGATTGAGGTGATCACAAATCTTCCTACACCTGCAAAACAAAAATATGTTAGAAATTTCTTGGGCCATGCAGGCTACTATAGGCGTTTCATCAAGAATTTCAACAAAATAGCATAACCATTGTACAATCTTCTCACTAAGAATTTTGAGTTTCAATAGACAGAGGACTGTGACAAGGAATTCTATGATCTCAAAGTAGCTTTAACTCTCCTGTACTCAAAGGTCCCAATTGGGAGCTTCCATTCCACATTCATACAGATGCATTAGACTATGCCATAGGAACAGTCTTGGGGCAAAAAGAAGGAGCTATTAAAAATGTTATTTATTTTGTCAGCAAAAACCTACAAGGAGTTGAATTCAATGATACAGTGATGGAAAAAGAAATGTTGGCTGTAATTTATGCCCTTAACAAATTCAGGAACTACATAATAGGCTATCATATCTTTGTGCATACAGATCATGCAACAATTAGATACCTCATGAATAAACCTCTGATCTCAGGTAGGTTAGCAAGATGGTTATTGTTGATGCAAGAGTTTGACATAACCATTGTGAATAAACCAAGGAAGGCCAATGTTATTGTAGACTTTCTTTCAAGGCTGACTACATCAAAGGACAATCAAGTCATTGATGATTGTTTCCCTGATGAACATTTATTTTCCATCAGTGTGCATACACCCTGGTATGCTGACATAGCTAAATATCTAGTTACAGGGAGAGTTCCTCCTCATTTCTCTCCAAAAGAGAGAAGGGTTCTCATTGAAAAATCTTTACCTTTCTCATGGATTGTA
The DNA here is from genome assembly GCA_007258455.2 of Sequoia sempervirens. NCBI lineage: Eukaryota > Viridiplantae > Streptophyta > Pinopsida > Cupressales > Cupressaceae > Sequoia > Sequoia sempervirens. Next base: position 2,118,302 of record VDFB02056351.1, on the reverse strand, counting down.
GGATGCTTGTTTTACACTGGACCAGACCATGTCATGACAAGATGTGTGAGGGAAGATGAGACATATGATATTTGCATGCATGTCACAATGAACCCTGTGGAGGGCATTTTTCAGCCAAGAGGGCAGTACTGAAGATTTTGAGCATAGGATATTACTGGCCCACACTACAAAAGGATGGAGGGAAATATACAAGGAAATGTGATAGATGTCAAAGGATGGGCCGGCCAACCAAAACTGATGAGATGCCCCTTTACCCCTAGGTAGTAATCACTCCCTTTGATAAGTGGGGATTGGATTTTATAGGACCCATTTATCCTCCATCAAATGGTAAATCCTATATCTTGGGATGCACTGATTATGTAACCAAGTGGGTAGAAGTTAAGGCCATGAAGCATGCAAGAGATAATAAGGTTGCATAATTTATTTATGAGGACATTTTCACATGGTATGGGGTTCCCATAGAGATAGTGACTGATCAAGGGGCTCAATTTGAACCTCAACCCTTGTTACAACACTGGTCAATGAGTACAACATAAGGCATAGGAAGTCTACTCCTTATCACCCTCAGGCTAATGGCCAAGTTGAGGTGACTAATAGGGAAATTGAAGCCATTCTGACCAAAACAGTGGCTATCCATAGGAAGGATTGGGAAACAGGCTGCCAAAAGTTGTTTGGGCATATCAGACTACCTGAAAAACAACCACATGCTTCACTCCTTTTGAGTTGTTGTATGGAAAGGAAGCTATGATGCCCATTGAATTTGAGCATAAGACTCTTAGGACTGTGCTAGACTTAGGGATGGATATCTCTGAGGCACAAAAGGACATAATTATGCAGTTGAATAACTTGGATGAGATGAGGAAGGAAACCTTTCATCACACAGAAGTAGTGCAAAATTAGAGAATAAAGTGGCATAACAAATTCATAAAGGACAAGAAATTCTAGCAAGGTGACTGGGCACTACTCTATGACTCAAGGTATCAAGATATTGTAGGAAAATTGTAGACAAGGTGGCTAAGACCATATGAGGTTGTTGAAGTCTTCCCCAATGGGAATGTTCAGCTCACTACCATTGACCCAGTTAAATTTAAGCTGCTTGTCAACTGTCATTGCCTCAGGTTGTATCACAAGACAACTCCTGAGGAAGAATTCCTACAACAATTCACTCAACATGCAACACCCGAACTTCCTACAGCCGAAGGAAGTGGACCTAGTGTCCCTCCTTCTGGCTACCTAAGGTACGTAATTTGTCATAATAAAGACTTCCACTTTTGTGGGAGTCCACTTCTTCATTCATTCACCCATCTACCCATCCATCTCCACCTTTCTCTCTCTTCCATCACGTCCTCATAACTTCTCTTCATTCCACTTCACTTCATTTCATCTCCACATTCATTAATTGCTCAACTAACTTCTTAAAAGGTGACCGGTACTTCCTCAATATTCTTTGCAAAAAATACTCCATAAATTCAGGTACATGTGCATCAATTTGTTATATCTTAATTGCCTTTTAATACATTCATTTAATTATTGTACATTAATATAGACGTTCTCCATAGTATGTAATTATTCCCTTCCCCTATCAAATCATCATCATCATCTCGCATGTGAGGACACGTGCTCAAATTTAGGTTGGGGGGCGGAAAGTGTGAATACCATGTCCACGTGTTAGTCCATGCTGGTCCATGTCAGCAAAGTTTAAATTGTGCCAATTTGAATTCTGAGTGAGGTGACGGCTCACATGTGAGATGGTATCAACCACCACCATTTCTCTTAATCATATCCTTCATTTTTTACTCCTTTACTACCTTTATTGCCTCTGTCATAATCCTAAGTCGCCAAAAGGTAAAATTCAGATGACATTGGTGTTGGGAATTCAGTAACATTGCAGGAAGGAGAAATTTGGCTTTTAGATAAAGATTACAGGAAGGGAAACTTTGTAGAGTGATTTTTTAATTGCAGGAAACTAAGCAATGGGAGGTGGGTTAATTAGAAATGAACCCATGATTCATGATGTATTACTTCAGGATGCACCTTGCCAGGCCAAGTTCAGAAACTATGGATGGTTAGATTATTTCTTGAAGCTTAATGGTTTTAATGAAGATGTTGTGTTGGAATTTGTGCAGACATTTTCTAAAGGAAAGGCCACAGTAAAAGGGTTGGAGGTAATAGCTACTGAAGAAAGGATTGCAAAAGTTACAAGGTTGTCTTCCGACGATGAACATTGCCCTGCTACCAGAGACGCTAGGTCAGCTAGGGTTGAATTTACAGAACCTAGTGACCCTTCATTGAATGTGGACAAACAAGGTGCGAAGAGAACCTCTCTTCCTGAGCCATGGAAGCAAGTAGTTATTTACGTTATGAAGTACCTTACTTGTGAAGGTTGTCAATCGAATCTACATTATGTGCACTTCAAACTCCTGAATCATATGAGGTATGGGAGAAGAATGAATGTGCCAAACATGTTATACCACCTTCTTTCAATCATGGCAACCGAGACCCAAAAAAGTAGAGATAATTTTGTTTCCCACCATTGTCTGATCAAATTATTAGTAGAGAAGTCTTTGCATGATGTGTCTGATATGACTTGGGAAGAATTCTTGAATATTGATCAATTTAGACCAAAGCATTTGTGACCTAGGGTTTTGCCTCAACCTTGTAGGGCTAGTAGGAGAGTGATTTTTGTTGAAGCCACTCCTGGAGCCTTAACTTCTGGTGCAAGCCCTAGTGTAAACCCTCCTACAATTGAACAAACTATAGAGATTAGTTCTTCTGAGACAAAACATGCAGAAAAGAAATTTCTTCTTCAAGTTCTGATGATGATGTCCCCTTTGGAATCATAATTCAAACTAGGGCACAAAAGAAAGAGGCAGAAATAAGGAAGGGAAAAGCTAAAAAGCAAACGATAGGAAAAGAAGCATCAAACTCTAAGAAACAAAAGGCTAACACTGTTCTTCCTGCAACTAAAGAGAAACATGAGAGACCTCCTAGAAAAAAAAGACCAGCTGGACCAGCCCCTGGTATGCCGGAAGGAATCCCTAGGACTAGAGAAACATCACAAGAGGACACAAAAACCCCAATGGTGCAGGTGAACATTGAGGAAAAGGACATAATTGAGGAAGTGGCAAATATAACGTTGGAAAAGCTTGTTGCCATCACAAAACAAGTTGGAAGTCAATATTATGAGGAGAATTAGGAGCTCCTGCAGCAAGAGCAAGAATAGGAGCCCCTACAGACAGAATTGGGTGAACAATCATAATCCATGCAACCGAGGCCACATGAAAAGCAAGAATCAGTACTAGGAAATTTTTTGGTAGGAATACATAAGCCCTCTGATTTTTCAATGCACATGGTAGCCATGAACTTATGGAATGAGATACAGAGGAGGGAAGAAGAATGGAAAAAGGAGAAACGTGGGCTGAAAGAGGAGATTAAAAAGAAAGATGAAGAGATTGAAGAGAAAAATACATAAATTGTTTCTTTAAAGGAGAAAGTGGACAATATAACAGCCTTAGTACCTCAGATATTGGAGTGTAGGACTCCTCCAAGGGTCTATGCTCTATATTTGAAAGAGAAGAATCTTTCTTTTAAACTAGCAAGGATTGTTTCAGGTTTGAAACCTTCCATTGAGACTCCTCTTGAATTTTTCCAGGCTTATCGGATTGCTCCTCCTGAAGTGAAGAATTTGTTGTGTGAATTCTATTTGCATAATTATGTTGTGACCCAAGATTATGATTGGAATCCATTGTTGTATGTTGAGGATGTCTAATTAAGGGAATTTATGTCCTAGATATAGAATGAAATTAGTTGGGGACAACAGTTTAGGACATAGGCAAATAGAATCCAACACTCCCCTGCCCATCAGGGCTAAATCTAGAAATCCAGGAGACATTTTCAGGGATTGGCACATAATTCTTTACTGACCAAGCTATAGCAATAGGATCTTTCCTGAGAGAAGCAGTTTACAAAGAATATGAGAAGGCAGCAAAAACCACAGGGGAAACTATAATGGGATATCTATCACAAAGGTGGAATAGTCTAACTGATGAGTTAATACAAGTTGAGCCTAACTCTTTGTAGAACTAGGTTGCAACATGCAAAAGGGTTGATAGATATATACAGATTGGAAGGATGAAGGGACAATTTTGGCTTCCATAAACTTTTTAGCCACCTATCCTATTATGGCCTATGCCAAATTTTAGGTATTTTCAATATGATATAGCTGCAGAGAGACATAGATGGAACAGGTTGGATAGATTACAAGGGTTCTATTGGGACCCTAATTCACACACTGCAAGAACTGATGTAGGATAGCTAGTAGTTGCAAACTTCAGGGCATTGACCAAGGAAAAGAACAACCCTTCCTCTGCTGGAGGACCAGCAAAGCCTTAGGTTGGGGGAGTGATGATTCTAATTTATAGCTCAATTTTGATAGAGATTATTATCCATTTTTTGTAGTTGTCATAGACCTTGATACTTGGATGCTGACATTTTCATGATATTTCCTCAAAACCATAGATATTGGGCATAAGCTTATTTTTGTAGCCTTTAAATGACACTGACATGCTATATGAACTATCTATGTTAATTTTACATATGGATTAATGAATGTTACTTTAAGATAGTTACAAATATACAATTTTTATGCGTGCTAATGTTGTCATATAGATATAATTAGATCCTACAAAATTGAGGAAGACTCTGCCAACTGGTTGTTTTCCATAAAAGGTCAACAAAGTGATCATTCAAAGGTCGATGGAGGGAAGACTCTCAATGGAGGGAGATTCCTAGTTCAAATCGAAGAATTGTAACTACCTTGTAAATGATCTTAATAGTTTTTTGAGTGAATATAGGAGTTATTGTTATGCTAGATCTACGTCAAGGCAACCGGCTTGACCAGATTCCATGCATGCATAACCTCCTCTCCACTTTTTATGCTTTCCCTAAAGTGGCATCCTCCTAATCTATTGGAGTTGAATGCCTTGCTAGGTAGTTAGTAGTTTTTCTTCCTATAAATAAGACTTGAATGCTCCTTCTTAGAGGGTTGATTAATCTATTGTTCTATTCACATTCTTAGTTTTTCAGTAATATAGTTATGTTGCTCGATTGTACTTATGTTTTCCAATGAATAAAATGAAGTTATAAGTTTGTGCATCTGAGTTTACATTTGTCTTAAGGGATACTCATCCAAGGGTGGCCACTTGGTGAGCATTCCACCTTTTAGCTTAGTTGTTACTTTTCTGTGCAATTAGTTAAGAATTTGACAACTATATGTTCTTGCAGCCACTAGAATTCCATTATGTGACTGTTCCTATAGCCAAAGCAGATAGAGTAGTTCCCTGTCTGTGTGCTCAGATTCTCATTTCTATCATGCATTTCAGCTTAGTATAGTTATTGGTTGATGCTCATCACTTATGTTATTTCTTTCCAAGCAATTTACTTTCAACATTATGTCTTTCTTAGTTGTAGAATGAATATGGCTACTACGGATTGCTAGTGCACATACTGTGCTGACCCATTCCAAGTCTTCATCCCTAGGTTGAAAAGTTAAATGAACCTTCAAGATGATTAATATAATTATTCAGATTAGATGTCCAATCTCTGAATCACAACTGTAAGGGCTTAGTTGTTAAATCATTGTAGGAGGCCAACATAGAGCAGGGCATCAAAACACTATAACTCACTCAAATCCTAATGAAATCAAATGAGACAAGATTAAAATGAAAGGTAGTTCACTCCTCCATCAATTGCAATGCACAAATGAGCACTTCTAGGCCGTACCAAAACATACAAGTTGTTGTAGCAGCAAAATTCAATGTAGGAAAACGTAGAAAATATTGAATCCTTGTTACTCAATCCTCCAAATGTACATCCAACCACTATTTCAACCATTACAAAGCATATTTAACCTTTTCCAACCATATACAATTGACTAAAAATAACTTTTAACATCCTAACTATTCAACTTCCCTTTTAAATCAAAAATACAAAAGTTGCTATGCAACTTTTTTACAATTTTTGCAACTTTACCAAATTGACTCAAAATGACTCCTCCTAACCAAAACTGACCCAAAACATTGCAACATGGTCTTAAAGACATTATTTCAAAACAAAAACATGACCTTAAACATAAAGACACTATATACTAAACCCCTTTTACAAAATGAAGGCCCATGTGCCCTGCACCATAGGCACAATGCCTTAGGTACTTCGTTCTCATAGATTTTTTACAATGTAACTCATACATTTGAAATTATCTTATAATGTATACATCATAGGTATTCAATATGAGGTTAACTTCAAATGAGTAACTTGAGATTCCCCTCTCTAAGCTTCACACACTCTTTTATAATGGCTTCAAATCAGAAATGAGATTTGTCAAGATCATCAAAATAAGGATGTTGCATTGCTTTTTTGGCTAATATTCTCTTTGATGGCTCATAAATCAAAATTTTTTGCAAGGGGAGACCAATCAATTTTTAGTAGTTTACTTACAAATATACAAAGTAAAAGAAGAAAAAGAAAGAGCATCCAAAATCAAAATGAAATGAAAATAGATGGAAGGCACTTATAGACAACAAATCCACACCATTTGGTTCCAACTTGGGAACAAGGCATAAATCTTGATGTTTCCATTGAGGATAGGCATGCCAGTCTCTCAACTTAGTCACTCCTAGCCATACATCTTCACTAGGAGTTCCAAGATACCTATTGCACACAACAGCTCTCATGAATAGAATAATTTGAAATTTGAGATGCTCTTATAATGTCTATATCATAGGTGCTCATGATAAGGTTAACTTCAAATGAATAACTTGAAATTCCCTCACCAAGCTTCACACACACTTTTATAATGGATTAAAATCATAATTGAGATTTGTCAAGATCATCAAAATAAGGATGTTGCATTGCTTTTTTGGCTGAGATTCTCTTGGATGGCTCATAAATCTACATTTTTTACAAGGGGACACCAATAAATTTTTAGCAGGTTACTCACTGGTGCAGGAGCATCAAGGACAGCTAGGACCACTAGGTGGTCATGTGATGAATTTTTCTTTTTAGTCATGAGTGTGATGTAATAAGGTCTCAAAGGACCATTAGGAAGTGTTTTGAGTCATGTTAGGTTGATAGGTTTATGAAGTTGCCATGTCTTGGCAAATGTTGTCAATGTGATGTAATGAGGCCTTCAATGGCATAAAATGTGAAAATAATTGTAAGGTGGCAATGTAAAGGTAAAATTGGTGTGATAAGGCCATCATAATTCCATTAGAATAGGTTGGAAGTCAGTTTTGCATCTATTTGTGTTAAAAGGTCAAAAAAATGCAAAATTGGAAAAAATAATGCAAAGTTGCACTAGGGAAAAAGGAAGTTGAAAGGTCATTGTTGAAAACAAAGAAGTTGTAAGGTGGTTATGGTTGGTTGATAGGATGGAGATGCCTTTAAAATAGGCCTTGAAAACATTTGAAGGTTCATTGGATTTTACACATTTTGAATTTGTATGCAAAGAAGGCACTGTTTCACCATTTTTAACTATGTATCAGCCTAATTTCTTCTTTTGTATAGGCCTATACGGTCCCCATAGGAACTCCAATGTACATTATTTGTTAGGGAAGAGCCTTAGATTCCTTTTGGTTCAAGTTTGAGCAAATTTCACTAGGTATAACTCATTTTATAGGCAATTTACTAAAACTTCTTGGTTATTTCTGTCTGTAGGGTTTGAAGGTACCAAATATGTGAATTTGGTCCATTCCACCTTTTGTAGTTGTTGTTTCTCAGTGGAATGGACTGTAATAGGTAGGGTTAGGAATTTAGAGGTTTAATTGGTGCAGAGGTGTCCATTTTTGTGTCAAGGTGTGATGTCTTAGGGCTGGATAGAGTTAATTTCATGAGAAAATTGAGTTGTTGAATGAGGGTTTGAGAAAAATGTTGAGAAAATGGTCTTTGTAAGGGTTTATTGAGTGTTTGTAGGATACATGTGGATTTTTTGGAGAATTGGTTTGGTTGGGTAAGCACTAGAGTTTGGATTTTCATTAAAACCCTTGTGTATTGCATGAAAAAGGAGGGTTTCCTAGTTTGGCATTGTAGAAGCCTTGAAACAACAAACAAATGGTGGAATCCTATGTTTTGACACATATCTTGAGATTTTTTGATATGATTTTGTGGAGAACAGTTCGTTAAGGGTGACCTCCTTTGTAAAAGTAGGCTAATTGAGTAGCCTTAAGCAGGGTAGGTGTATTGAAAGTCTATGTTGGTCCAAAAGAGTCACTGTTGGTTTTTTAGATATGTTGTGTAGGCCCTAAAAGGGTATCTCAATCCATCTTTTATTTGGTAAGTGTTTTGGAAAGCTTGAGTGTAAAGTGGCTTAAACCAGGTTGCATATGCTACAAGGAAGGGCATGCTCATATGGTGGAATTTTCTTTGAAACCTATTTTGAAGTTGATCTGATGTTCATTTGTGTGTCATTTTGAGAAGTTTTCCACCTTTGTCTACATCAGAGTGGTATCAGAGCGAGGAAGTAGATCTCTTGAAGATTGAAGAAGAAGCATTTGAAGGAGAAAGGACATCATGGCTATCAAAGGTTTGAAAGAGAAGGAGATACAGATGAGGAATGCAATTTTCAAGACCAGGTGCAAGTGCAAAGGTAAGGTATGCAAGGTTATGGTTGATTCAAGTAGTTTGGATAACTTGGTAGTGCTTGAAATGGTTGACAAATTGAACTTAGAAAGATTTCCACATGATTCACCCTATTATGTTTCATTGATGAATGGTGAGAACACATTTTTGGTTAAAGAGCAGTCATGGGTTGAATTTCAAATAGGTGGATATAAATATAGAATATTGTGTGATATTGTACCATTGAACTCTTGTCATCTAATGTTTGGAAAACCATGGTGTTGGGAAAGATTTGTTGTGTATTATGGCAGGGATAATAGTTACTAGATTAAGAAGGATGGGAGGATTTATGATTTGACTTCATTGGTGGAAGAAGACTATGGCCAAGACAAGAAAACAAGGGTGCTGTTGCAGGAAATACAAAAGTTCTTGGGATATAAAGGAGACAGAGACAAGGAAGAGGCAACCATTTTCTATGGAGAGGTCACTGAGAAAGAAGAGGTCAGGAATGAGGTTAGGAATGACAAGACCTTGAAAGAGCAGATTAAGCATGAATGTTGTGTTGAAGATAAGGAGCATGTAAGAGTTTGTTCAATGAGGAATGGTAGTGTTCTAGGGCAGGAAACCATGAAGAATGCAGAGGTATATGAGACTGAGACTGGGTGTTGTGAAAAGAAGATGCTTGGGATAGAGATCCTCAAGAGAAGAGATGAGGTTATGAAGAGTGAAGAAGAGTTGCAAGAACACAAGCCATTTGGGCATGATGAAAACACAAGGGAGGAGGTGAGTTATCCACTAAATGGGAAATAAAGTGAAAAGAAGAATATGGAGATGTGATTGATAGACCTATGGATAAAGAGGTCTTAAAAACAAAGGTAAAGGTAGAGGATGAAGGTACCAAAGATGACAGCAAAGGAACAAGTCATGACAAGCTTACAGATGATGAGAAGATTATGATAGGGATAGTTTGGTGTCATGTGAAGTTGATTGTAGACAAAAGCTAGTCTAATACTAGAAATATAGAGAGTATGGACATTGGAAATACAGTGGTAAAGGTGGACAGTGAGGTGAAGGTAAATGAGAAAGAATCCCAAGGGGTATGGCAAGTGATGGAGAGTAAATTGGTTGAGGTAAACCAATGTGAAAGCATGATGTTATGAGGAGGTGAAGAACAGTTAAGTTGTGTTTCTGAGGTTAGTAGGACAAAGGTCCTTGAGGAAGAACATAGAAGGAAAAGTATGGATAGTCAAGAGGATGACTTGCATATCCCAATGATGGGGCATGAATGTAATGAATTTGAGAGGACAGTGTAGGTTAAGAACATGGTGATGAAGGAAGATAAAGGTCTAATGCAAGGCCTTAACATGGATAACAATTTTATGATAGAAAAATACATGATAGTCAGCTAGTTAGAATGGGAAGAAATAGTGAAGGGAAATGTGAAAAGGATAGTGAAAGAGTATGAAGAAGAGGTTGCCACCATGAAGGGTGAAGTAAATAGGATAAAGAGTTTTTCAGGGGTCTCTATGAGGACAGGGACTAAGGGTGCAAGGAAATCAGAGTTAGGCTATGAGAAGGCTAAAGAGTTTGTGAAGTCTCCACTTGAGATGGAGAGAAGAGGAAGGACTAAGGTAAGGGCAGAGATTTTTCCTTGGTTAATGAAACTTGTTGTTGAGCAGTTGTGTTTCGTTATGATAGTGGTACCAGGCATGGTAGGTGTGAAGAGGAAGGTCAAGAGGCAAAAGAGAAGGGAAGTCATTTGTTGCTTCCTAGTTGTGTTGATACTATTCAAGCCAAGGGTAAAGATGAAGGAGGACAGCCATATGATGAGTTGGTTTGCAATGAAAGAAGTTAAAGAACAGAGAAAGGGCAGATGGATGAGGAACAAACAGAACCTAGAAGTATAGATTCAAGTTGATAGAGTACACATGAAGGGTCAAAGTGACAAAGCAAGCATGGAATTTCAAGAGGAGGAAAATTATAAGCCCAAGGTGAAGATGAGACCATTGCAAGGACATGTAGGAGTATCTAATCACGTTTGTTTTGCAGGTACAGAAGTTTCCAAGGGACTTGGAAAGATTTTATGTCCAGGTGTATGGTGCAAGAGCACCAAGGACAGCTAGGACCACTAGGTGGTTATGTGATGAATTTTTCTTTGTATTCATGAGTGTGATGTAATAAGGTCTCAAAGTACCATTAGCAAGTGTTTTGAGTCATGTTAGGTTGATAGGTTCATGAAGTTGTCATGTCTTGGCAAATGTTGTCAATGTGATGTAATGAGGCCTTCAATGGCATAAAATGTGAAAATAATTGTAAGGTGGAAATGTAAAGGTCAAAGTGGTGTGATAAGGCCATCATAAGGCCATTAGAATAGGTTGGAAGTCAATTTTGCATCCATTTGGGTTAAAAGGTCAAAAAAATGCAAAATTGGAAAAACAATGCAAAGTCGTACTAAGGAAAAAGGAAGTTGAAAGGTCATTGTTGAAAAAAAAGAAGTTGTAAGGTGGTTATGGTCAGTTGAGAGGGTGGCTATTCCTTTAAAATAGTCCTTGTAAACATTTGAAGGTTGGTTGGATTTTACACATTTTGAATTTGTATGCAAAGAAGGCACTGTTTCAACGTTTTTAACTGTGTATCAACTTGATTTCTTCTTTTGTACGGGAATGTACGGTCCCCACAAGAACTCAAATGTACATTATTTGTTAGGGAAGAGTCTTAGCTTCCTTTTGGTTCAAGTTTGAGAAAATTTCACTAGGTATAACTCATTTTATAGGCAATTTACTAAAACTTCCTGGTTATTTATGTGTGTAGGGTTTGAAGGTACCAAATATGTGAATTTGGTCCATTCCACCTTTTTTAGTTGTTGTTTCTTGGTGGAATGGACCATAATAGGTAAGGTTAGGCATTTAGAGGTTTAATTGGTGCAGATGTGTCCATTTGTGTGTCAAGGGGTGATGTCCTAGGGTTGGACAGAGTTAATTTCATGAGAAAATTAAGTTGTTGAATGAGGGTTTGAGAGAAATGTTGAGAGAATGGTATTTGTAAGGGTTTATTGAGTGTTTGTAGGATATATGTGGAGTTTTTGGAGAATTGGTTTGGTTGGGTAAGCACCAGAGTTTGGATTTTCATTAAAACCCTTATGTATTGCATGAAAAAGGAGGGTTTCCTAGTTTGGCATTGTAGAAGCCTTGAAACAACAAAAAAATGGTGGGATCCTATGTTTTGACACATATCTTGAGACTATTTGATATGATTTTGTGGAGAACAGGTCGTTAAGGGGGACCTCCTTTGTAAAAGTAGGCTAATTGAGTAACCTTGAGTAGGGTAGGTGTATTGAAAGTCTATGTTGGTCCAAAAGAGTCACTATTGCTTTTCAGATATGTTGTGTAGGCCCTAAAAGGGTATCTCAATCCATCTTTTATTTGGTAAGTTTTTTGGAAAGCTTGAGTGTAAAGTGGCTTAAACCAGGTTGCATATGCTACAACGAATGGCATGCTCATATGGTGGAATTTTGATGAGTTCTTTGAAACCTATTTTGAAGTTGATCTGATGTTCATTTGTGTGTCATTTTGAGAAGGTTTCCACCTTTGCAAAGTAAAAGAAGATGATGGCATTGGCATCAAACAAATGTTTTTGCATACAAGTATAAATTAATAAGAACCAATGTGCATACTGACAAATTAATCCAACGAACCATCTGAGTCTTCTCTACTCTTTATTGTGTCAAGTATTGCCTCATGGTCAGACTCACGGACCTTCCACAAGGTCTTGTTCAAAATTCTACCCCCATAGTTGGTCAAACAAACATTGGATGCCATGACAAGGTTCGAGTAATGAAGAATCTTACAATGTGTGTCAAAGTCTTGAAACAGCCAATGTTTAACACTCTTATGTGGGTGCCTTCTAAGCCACATTCCAATAACAAAAACTAATCCTGTAGGGTGTTTGATGTTTTCTCCATCTATAACTGGGGCCTCCAATTTCTTTTTGGCCTCAACACAATGACACAAGTAATAGTTTGTTCCCTCTTCATTGTCTTCATCTACAATAACTGCATAAACATGCCCTGCATTGATATGTGGCGTAAATATCTTGAAATTAGTCAACATTACGAATACACTACAAAGTAAGATAACAATAGGAATTTCAAAAACTAAGCAAGTATATATATTACCTCGTTGAACTAGATCTAATATGTGGTCAAATTTGACCGATGGTTCCATCTGTGTTAGTTCCAAGCCATCGGAGGGCAATACATGTGAAGTGGGCTAAGATAACTTGTCAACCATTTATCAACCCACTCCCCTGACTCACAATCATTCCAGGCTTTCTTTGTACATGAAGAAAAAAAGCATGCCATCTTCCATGTATTGATACTCCATGAACTTGCATCTGAGCTAAGGAAAGAGTGAAGCTCACTCGATCCTATTAGTGTACAACAATCCTCATATGGTGCAATGTTAGTATCATCCATCAACCAAAAAAATATACAAATTGAATACGTACCTTCATTACTTGGACCCATCAAAGCATTACACCACTCGATGATTGATTTTGCATCTGTCAACTTTGTATTGTCTTTATACTTTAACTCTTCTCGTGCTAATACTCTTTTCACACATGCTCCTGCACCATCATGCTCCCCCTTTCCATGCCTGGCCTCAAAAGAGTTCCACATATGTTGAACACCTGTAATGACATGCATCCTGCTCAACCAATAGAATGTGCACAAGTTCTTGAACTGTGTTGCACAATTATCCAACCATATTATATGTCGATCATATGTTATGCCCCTCTGAGCCAAATCACTGTAGAACATCTGGAAGCAACCTTGCATGAACTCTGGAGAATGTGTGCGATCATCACTAATATAAAAGTGATACTCCCTCAATACCTTCCTTTGGTCCTTTGTACTATCAGTTTCATGAATGAATTCTATGTGCACAAATATCAAAACCTATGTGGAGTTGCAATATTGTGACTGCACCTCATGCTGTGGATGTAGAGTGTAATTCTCTGCAAAGTCAACCACTGATACTATGCTTCCAACTGGAAAGGTGTCCTTGCATAGCTTGAATTGTGTGTCCAGCCATTGGGCTCTATGGGTATGCCTTGCATACTCATACACTATATTGTCATGAAACATGGACATAAATTGATACACTGGAATCTTCTGAATAACCAAATCACACCTTTTTGCTTGAGACCCATATTTTTTAATGTATGCCACTGTTTTATACTTCATGAACTCTACTAGTTTTTATCCCACCTCATCTCTACTTTCCATATGTTGACATACTGGCATACACTGCAAGCCACTGTAACACTCGCATGAACCATCCAAGCATGTTGTCTTGTAGAATATTTGGCCATCCTCTATTTCACATAAATTTTTTGATAAGAACTCTCTTCAAGATGTTGGTGGGGCTTTTATGCCACAATCCTGCAAAGCATCGTTAGTATACAAATCTAAACATATAGAATGATAAACATCTTAATGGTTAGAGAATTCAATATGTAGTCTACAACAACAAGTAGTGCATGTGTGATTTATCTTGACATAAAAAGGTTTAATCATTTCAAAATATCTTTGACAAATACTAATTTGAGGATAATAATGTTGAAATTTATGAAAAAATTGGGTTTGAGTCATATCCAAAAAATGCTTTGGATGTGGCTTGCGGTTCTGACTACCAATTCTCCTTCTTACCACATCCCTTTGATTCGGAGATGGCCTTGTTTTATTCTTCCAATACTCTTCAATTAGTGTTCTCAATTCTTCAACAACTTTTTTATCTTTTCATGGTGGTCTCCCTGAGAATGCCCATAATTCATTTGAATCGGTGCCCTCAATTCTTTGTCGCCTTTGAATGGCTCTTGATAAAGTTTTTCTACTAATTCTCATTTGTTCACTCGTCTTTCTAATGAGACAAGCTCTCTTTGTTTGACTACTTACCAAAGTCAATGTAATGAGACGTCGGGTGACATTACTATCCTTTGAGCATGAGGTCTTACCCACACTCTCATAAGCATCCATTAGATTCATCACAATCATGTTTTCACTTGATGCATTCGATGTTCTCAACCCAAGAGTCTTCATAATGTTTATATACTTTGTACCTCGCATCATTTCAACAAATAGTTGACATCTTGCGGTCTCATTTAGCCTTTCAAAGAATTAATTCCAAATGTTATCAGCATATCTTCTACAAGTGTGTGTTGGAATCTTACCTTCCATGTGCTACAAAATATCCTCATCAATATTAATCAAATACTTTGGATTTCTACCCAAAATTCTAGGTTGTGTTCTCCTAGGTACATACATCTCAACATTAGGAATTTCATCAATATTTAATTGAGGTGGGCTAGATTGCATACCTTCAATCAAGGGTGGAGTAGAAGACATACCTTGAGGTTCACATGGGGATGATGGCATACCTTCTTCATCAAATCCAAGTGATGATGTACTCTCAACTTGAGATGTGGTGGATGGTGTCCAACCATATTCACTTGCGGTAGATGGTGTCCCTCCATATTCACTTGCGGTAGATGGTGTCCCTCCATATTCGCTTGTTCTTAATGGTGTCCCTCGTATTCACTTGCAGTAGAGGGAGTGTCTCCAACTACGGTATGTGAATCTATCTTACCATGATGCTTTCACATTTGTGCCCTTTGTGCTACCAATGCTTGTTCTCTTTTTGATGGTTGAGGTTCCTCTTCAATTGGCTTGTTTTCATCAATCATATCCAATTTCTTCTTTTCATGATATGTCGCCACCCGTTCTCTCTCCATTTCTTTTTGGTTTCATACTCTTCATTTGTTAGTTTATTCCTTGTCAATTTCCTTAGCGTGGTAGATAATTTTACCTGTAGCATGGTAATGAGATGAATATTAGTTCCTAAAAAATGTATCCATTCAAATAAATGAAATATATGTCATTCAAGGCTTCATAAAAAATACTTACAATCATCCTGTAGAAGAGTATTTCTAGCATAGACAAAGGTCACATGAATTTTTTTGATGGAATGCCTTAAAGAAATGTGGTAATGTGGCATGCCATGATCGCAAGATAGGCTCAAAATGGAAGCCTGGACAAGGCATGTGAATTGAAATTCCTTGGCAAGATAGCTCACTCACTAGCTTGTCAATGAGGTAGGGTTGACAAGGTAGGGGTAGCGTATGCCTCATAGAATTGGGGACTCACATCACTGTGAGTCCCCAATTCTATGAGGCATACACTGCTCCTACCTTCTCAACCCTATCGTATTGGCAGGCTAGTGAGTGAGCTCACTAGCCTACCAATGCGGTAGGGTTGAGAAGGTAGGGGTAGCGTATGCCTCATAGAAATGGGATATCACGGTGAAGTATTCACTCATCGTGATACCCCATTTCAATGAGGCATACATTGTCCCTACCTTCTCGAAGTATTCACCATGATACCCCATTTCAATGAGGCATATGCTGCCCTACCTTCTCAACCCTACTTCACCGTGATACCCCATTTCTATGAGGCATACGTTGCCCCTACCTTCTCAACCCTACCGCATTGGCAAGCTAGTGAGGAATTGGAAAGCTAGCTCACTCACTAGCCTACCAATGCGGTTGGGTTGAGAAGGTAGGGGTAGTTTATGCCTCATATAAATTGGATCTCACGGTGATGTATCCCATTTCTATGAGGCATACGCTGCCCCTACCTTCTCAACCTGGTGCAGGGGCACCAAGTCCACTTTTTGTGAATAAGGTCATGTAATAGGTTTTAAGGTGTTTTTAGTCTAATTTCATTCAATAAGTTCATGATAGACCATTAGTTATGTAATTTGAGTCTTTAGGGGTTTATTGTGTAAATGTTGCAATTCTTGCAAAATGTTGCCAAATGCCATATTGTAAAAGTGCAAAAAATGCAATGTGTGGGAGACCAACGGTCATGGGGTTCAAATGTTGGTTGGCATCAGTTGGATGGGTTTTTTTTGGTTTTCAAGTTTTAAAATGCCTTGAAAGGCTCAAGGTTGGAATGATTGTATTTGAAGTTGAAACAATAACAAAACATTGTTTTTCCTTGCATTTTACTGGTAATTTACTATTGTAGACCTTTGTACGGGTTCGTACTAAATTTTTTTTCTCTAAAATGTTTTGAATTGTGTGGGGGCATGACTTAAGAGAGCTATGGTTTTTGTTTGGGTTGAATTCATCAAGTTAGAAGATTTTTATTGCAATTTTTCTGGAAACAAGTCTGTAAACCCTGTTTTGAGGGTTTGGTGTAACAAAATGGGTTTTTAGGCCATTCCACTTGGTGAAATTTGAAATAACTTGGTGGAATGACATGGTTAGATGTAGTATGTTGTTTTTAACTAGTTTCTAAGAGAAAGGAGGGGATTTTGTAGAATTTGGAATGATGCCCTAGGTGTTTACATTCAAGTTTTGAGCCAAAATAGTGGCTAAGAATAGAAGTTTGATGAAATTGCAGTGTTGGGAGATGGTTGGAATAGCATAGGAAGACCTTAAATGATGTGTTTGAAGTGTTGGAAAAGTTTTTGGAGGTTTGGAGAATATAGTTTCTATAAACCCTCATTGTGCTAGCCTAAATAGGCCTAAAACAAGGGTTTAGTGGTTTGTGGAATTGGTAGGCATTTATCTGGTTAAAAGTTGTTGATTCAATGTATTTGGGGTCTGATTGAGGTCTGGGAATGAAGTTTTTTGATTGGGGTGGAGGTTACATAGTAGTTTTTTTGCAAAAGTGGCCTAATTTGGCCTTGGGGCAGCATAGCAATAGTTATTTGGGGTTGATGGTCCAAAGTTACCCTACAAGATTTTAAGATATGATAAAATATGCCTTAATGGGTATCTGAAATGCCCATTCTTTTGTGGGTTTGGAATTTCTTTTGGAAGTTGTGAAGAAAATTCTTTGTTTGCAATACTACAAGAGAAACTTGAAGGTATGATGAAATAAGGTCAAGTTGGGGTTTTATGAATTGAAGAATTGTTGTATTTGGTTTGAATTGTGTTTTTTTGAGGTTTTCCTCCCTACTCTGCATCACAACCCTACCGCATTGGAAAGCTAGCTCACTCACTAGCTTGCCGATGTGGTAGGGTTG
>VDFB02056351.1:2073386-2100497 GCA_007258455.2 Sequoia sempervirens | reverse complement strand
GTCTTACTTAGTTGGTAGTATAAATAAGGATCAAATTCTCCTTCTCAAGGGGTTGCGCGATCCGATGATGTACTTGCATTCTTAAGTTTTCAACAATACAGTTATGATACTCTTTTGTGCTCATGAATTCCAGTGAATAAAATGAAGTTCTAAGTTTGAGCATCTGAGTTCTCATTAGTTTTAGAGATACTTATTCAAAGGGATCCACTTGGTGATTATTTCATCCTTTAGTTAGTATTAGTTTAGTATTAGTTTCCATTTAGTAATTAGTTAAGAATATGACACCGATTATTCCTACAGCCACTAGAATTATATTATGTGACTATTCCTGCAGACATAGTAGTTTCATATTTGTTTGCTCAAATTTTCATTTTTTTCATGCATTTTAGCTTACTGTAGTTGTTGGTTGATGATCAACATTTATGTTTTTCCTTTCCAAGCAATTTACTTTCAGCATTGTGTCTTTCTTAGCTATAGAATGAAAATGGCTACTTTGGGTTCCTAGTGCACATATTGTGCCGACCCATTTCAAGATCACGTCCCTAGGTTGACAAGTTAAATGCACCTTCATGATGATTGAAATAACTATTCAAGTTAGATGTCCAATCTATGAATCATGATTGTAAAGGCTTAGTTGTTAAATCCTTATAGGAGACCAACACATGGTATCTGAGTAACATCATGCTGAAGTTTGCAGCCATTTTGCACTTTGGACTCTTAAGGGATCGATCCGGTTAAATGTAGTTCAGAGTGATTTTGTGTGTTTGGGTGTGAAAGAGGACCATTCCTAGCGTAAACATATTTATTCGGACGTGTTGGAATAGTCCATTTAGTCACACGAGTTGCAGAACAAAAGTTGCACCACTTTGCAACTTTCAACTACTTGCATTTGACAATTTTTTCCCCAAGTGAAAATTCGCCACCACAAGAAAATGTCTTCGAGATATTGAAAACTGAGAGAGGTTATTGTAGAGGGGCCCAACATGATCACATAGGCTCAAATGAGAAGTTTCTAAGCATCATGGTATCTGAGTAACAATATGCTGAAGTTTGCAGCCATTTTGCACTTTAGACTCTTAAGGGATTCTACCGATTGAATGTAACTCGAAGCGATTCAGCATGTTTGGGTGTGAAAGAGGACCATTCCTAGCATAAATTTACCCACTTGGATGAGTTGGAATAGTTCATTCAGTCACACAAGTTGCAAAATGAAAGTTGCACCACTTTGCAACTTTCAACTACTTGCATTTGACAACTTTCCCCCAATGAAAAATTTCCACCATCGAAAAATGCCTCCAAGATAGTGAAAACTAAGAGAGGTTATTGTAGAGGGGCCAAACGTAGTCCCATAAGCTCAAAAAATAATTTTTTAAACATCATGGTGTCTGAATAACAGATCGTCGAAGATTGTAGTCAGTTTGCACTTTAGACTCTTAAGGGATTATGCCGGTTGAATGTAACTCGGAGTGATTTCGCGTGTTTGGGTGAAAAAGAGGACCATTACTAGCGTAAAACCACCCATCCATACATGTTGGAATAGTCCATTTGGTCACACAAGTTGCAGAACGAAGGTTGCACCACTTTGCAACTTTGCATTGCTTGCATTTGACACTTTTTCCATCAAGTGAAAATTGGACACCACAGAAAAACCACTCTGAGATAACAAAAATTGAGAGAGATTATTGTAGAGGGGACCAACACAATCTCATCAGATCAGATGAATATTTCGTAAGCACCATAGTTTCTGAGTAATAGCTCGTCAAAGATTGTTACCCTTTTGCACTTTGGACCCTTAAGGGATCGAGTCGGTTGAACGTAGTTCGAAGCGATTCCACGGGTTTTGGTGTGAAAGAGGAACATTCCTAGCATAAATGTACCTATTTGGATGTGTTGGAATAGTTTGTTTGGTCACACAAGTTGCAGAACAAAAGTTGCACCAGTTTACAACTTTACACTACTTGCATTTGACACTTTTTTCATCAAGTGAAAACTAGACACCATGGGAAAACAACTCCGAGATAACAAAAATTGGGAGAGATTATTATCAAGGGGCCCAACGTAATCCCGTAGGCTTAGATGAAGAATTCTTAAGTATCACAGTTTTTGAGTAATTGCCCCTCAAAGATTGTTGTCATTTTACACTTTGGACTCTTAAGGGATTGATCCGGTTGAACATAGCTCGAAGCAATTCCACGTGTTTCAGTGGGAAAGAGGACTATTCCTAGTGTAAACATATCAATTTAGATGTGTTGGAATAGTCTATTTGGTCACACAAGTTGCAAAATGAAAGTTGCACCACTTTGCAACTTTACATTGCTTGCAATTGACACTTTTATCATCAAGTCAAAATTGGACACCACAGAAAAATGACTCTGAGATAACAAAAAATGAGAACTTATTATAGAGGTTCCCTACGTGATCTTGATGCCTCAGACGGAATGCCCGTAACTAACACATTATCCGGGTAACAAGCCGCAAAGATTGTTTCCCTTTTGCAATTTGGATTGTTAAGGGATTACATTGCTTGAATTACAAATATTTGAGGGAAGCAATAAATTTCAATATTTGAGTAAATCTCATTACAAATATTTATTTCAATAGACTGTATGCTATATTGATATTGATATATAATTAGTAGGTTGATTTATTTTAATAAATGAAGTTTTTATAATAAGTTAGACTGTATGCTAGTTATATTGATGCAGAGTGATGAGTCCAGTTTATGGCTCAATTTTGATACAGTTTATTATCCATTTGTTGTAGTTGTCATAGACCATCATACTTGGATGCTGACATTTTCATGATATTTCCTCAAAACCATAGACATTAGGCATAAGCTTATTTTTGTAACCTTTAAATGACACTAACATGTTAGTTGAACTATCTATTTTAATTTTACATGTGGATTAATGAATGTTACTTTAAGATAGTTACATATATGCAATTGTTATGTGTACTAATGTTGTCATACAAATATAATTAGAGCCTAAAAATTTGAGGAAGACTCTACCAGCTGGTCATTTGCATAAAGGTCAACAAGGTGATCATTCAAAAGTCGATGGAGGGAAGACTCTCAATGAAGGGAGATTCCTAGTTCAAATCGAAGAATTGTAACTACCTTGTAAATGGTCTTAATAGTTTGTTGAGTGAATATAGGAGCTATTTTTTATGCTAGATTTGCGTTAAGGAAACCGGCTTGACCAAATTCCACGCATGCATAACCTCCTCGCCACTTTTGTTTCTTTCCCTAAAGTGGCGTCCTCCTAATCTGTTGGAGTTGACCTCCTTACTAGGTAGTTAGTTAGTAGCTTTTCTTCCTATAAATAAGACTCGAATGCTCCTTCTCAGACGGTTGATTAATTTGATGTTCTATTTGCATTCTTAGTTTTTCAGTAATACAGTTATGCTGCTTGATTGTATTCATGTTTTCTAATGAATAAAATGAGGTTATAAGTTTGTGCATCTAATTTTACATTTAATTTAAGGGATACTCATCCAAGGGGGGCCACTTGGTGAGCATTCCACCTTTTAGCGTAGTTATTTTTTTGTGTAACTAGTTAAGAATCTGGCAACTATCTATTCTTACAACCACTAGAATTCCATTTTGTAATTGTTCCTGCAACCAAAGGAGACAAAGTAGTTCCATGTCTGTGTGCTCATATTTTCATTTATGTCATGCATTTCAGCTTAGTATAGTTATTGGTTGATGCTCAACACTTATGTTATTTCTTTCCAAGCAGTTTACTTTCATCATTATGTCTTTCTTAGCTATAGAATGAATATGGCTACTATGGATTCCTAGTGTACATATTGTACTGACCCATTTCAAGTCTACGTCTCTGGGTTGACAAGTTAAATGCACCTTCAAGATGATTAAAATAGCTATTCAAATAAGATGTCCAATCTTTGAATCATAGTTGTAAGGGCTTAGTTCTTAAATCATTGTAGGAGGCCAACATTTTTGGCATTGTTGTTGGGGATGGTGTCAAACTAGGGAGTTCTTTGGGATTCATTGACAGTTTCTTTCCTATTGTAGTATTTCTAAAATTTGATCTTAGTATACCCCTCATTTAGGAAAAGTAATGATCCACTATTCTTTTTCCTATTTTTTGTGTGAGCTGACTGATATTGAGTTGATACCACATGCATAGAGGAAGGAGAAGAGATGCTCACGAAAGATTCCTTCCTAATAACCATAATCCATTTCAGCTAGAAGAGCTTCCAAATCTGCCAAGAGAAGAAGAAGAAGAGGAGAAGCCACATTCCTTTGCTAATGCATTCCCCAATTTGAGCAGTTTTGAAACCTCTTCTAAAGATCAAAATCTTCTTGAGAACCCATTTGCTTTGGAACTTCATCAGGAAGGCTTGGGTGATGTAAATAGAAATAGGCCCAACAAACCATCTTTTCCATTCCCCATTTCTCATCAGAATGAAGTTGACAATCTCAAAAATATCCCTACTTCAGTCCTTCCTAAGTTATATGGACTTGTCACAAAAGATCCTGATACTTTCTTGTTCAAGTTTGATATCCTCTGCAGAAGTTATGACTATACCACGGATGCTCAAAGGCTTAAGCTATTTCCTACCACTTTGAAAGAAGCTACATTAAGATGGTCTATGAGCCTAGGCAAAAATATTGTGGAGACTTGGGAGGACATGAAGGAAAAGTTCCTTGAGAAGTACAAGGAATATTGTAGGGGTAGTGACCTAAGGGGAGATGACATTTTTAGGATACAACAAAAGGAAGATGAGAGCCTAGAGGATTAAATTGCAAGGTTTTTGTTCTGCCTACAAAAATATCCACACCATACACTCAATGAAGAATCACAAAAGATAATTTTCCTAAGAGGAATTAATGACAGCTACACTAATGCCTTGGACCTGATGGGAGGAGGAGATATCACCCAAATTCCTTGGAAAGATATCAAGAAGATATGTCAGAACTACTCTAGGGTAGCGTCAAAGAAAGGGAGAGCTTACCAATCCTCTATGTGTAAGTCATCTACCAATGGAGTTTCAAGGATGGAGATTACTCACTTACTGGCAGATTTCAAACAAGACATCATAAACAATCTGGCTACTCAATTGGATACACTTCAAGCAAAGAAGAAACAAGAGGGGGTAGAGGCAATGTTGGCAAAATATTGCCCTTATTGTAGACAAAAGAAGGACTACAGATGCAAAATGGTAGCTAACATTGACAGTAAGCAGATTCCACTTGAGTTCAAGCCAATCTAGGGAGATGATGACCAGGTCTACTACATTGCACAAAGAAGGCCATGGGCTCCAAGAAAAGGTATGCCACTAGATCCATTATCCTTTTTTGGGCCTTATTTTAATTCTTATGCATTTGGTAACCAATGGAAACCCCCATATCCATCCACTTATAGAGGTTATCCACCACAGCCTTGGAATAACCCTCCAAATACTTGGCCTAGTCACCAAAACTCTCCACCCTAGTGGCAACAACCTCAAGGGAATTGGCGGCAATTTCAAGGAAATTGGCAAACACCTACAAAAAATTGGTAGAAAACATCGCAATGGAGGGGAGGACAACAATGGCCAAACTAGACCACCAGTTACATGTAGCCACCTTCTCAGCCCCGTCAACCTACTATCATACCTCCTCCTGCTAGTTCAAGTTCAAATACACCTAAAGCTACTTAGCTACCAACTTATCCCACACCTAACCCAAATAACAAACCACAGCAGTAGCCAGTCTCCTATGCTGATCCAAATCAATTCCTTGCATATGTTGTGAGTGTAAGTGACATCCACTTGTGTTCAGGAACTACTTTACCAGCTCCTTCTACACCCATCATCACTAAGCTTCCTATGGAAGAAGAGGAGCATATGAAAGTGCCAAGTGTACCTAAAATTCTTGAATCAATTCTAGTCAAGCAGAATGAACAAGAACTACCATTTCCTCAAAGGTTGGAAATTGTGAAACAAAAGGAAGAGGAGGAAACAACCTTTGACATTCTAGATTAGTTGAAACATATATGTGTCAAGATCCCTCTATTTCAGGCCATAAAAAATGTTCCCATATATGGAAAAGCAATTAAGGAAGCATGCCTTAAGAAGCCAGGCAAGAAGAAGAAAGACCCCACTACGGTTCATGTGGTGGGACAATTGGTTGACATCATGCTTGGGGAAGTGATTGTTCCCAAATACAATGGCCTAGGTAGTCCTATGGTAGGAGTTGTTATAAATGAGATCCAATTAAAGAATGCTCTGATTGATCTAGGAGAAGCAATAAATATAATGACCAAGGATATCCTACAACAACTAAATGTTGTAAGCATGACACCTACTCCTACTGTCCTGCAGCTTGTTGATAGTTCCACTCTTAAACTTGATGGTATAGTAGAGGATCTTGTGGTAACTCTAGAATCTTGGGAGTATCCAACAGATTTCATGATTCTTTCTCCTAAAGCTACACTAGGCGGGCACCCCATTATTCTAGGAAGGCCATGGTTAGCAACAACAAATGCCTATATTGGATTTCGGATAGGAGACATGACCATTTTTTATGGAAAGAGCACAAAAAATATTGTTCTCTACCCTCCTGCTCAACCATCCTATGATATGGACAACCCCATATGGCCACATGTTTGTGAAGAGGCTAATGAAGTCAATTCTGTGGCACAACTTATGATCTTAGGTAGAAGTTCCTTCATGTAGATTCAAGGAGAAGATGAAGTATTGTCTAACATAATTCAGAACCATTGTGAGGTGCAAGAAGACTCATCCTCTCATGCATCTAGTTCTGTTGATCCAGTAAAGACACTTATGCCCGTCCTTCCTGTAGGAGAACTTCTTGCAGCAACAAGTATGTCTCATAAATTACAGCCACATGAACTCAAGGTACCAAGCATTAGTGAAGCAACTATGATAGAGTTAACTACACGAGTGCAAGTATCAGAAGGAAAATATCTAAATATTAACAACAAACTGAGTGAAGAACATGAACTGTCATGGACAAACTTACTGAGGACCCACCAATATGCATTTGCATGGGATTATCATGATATGAGTGGATTGGATCCTAAGCTTCGCACTCATAGGATATACATCAGAGATTATTGTACACCAGTGAGGCAGCCACAAAGAAGAATTAACTCTGCATTGAGGGAAATTGTAAAAGGAGAACTACAGAAATTGTTGGATGTAGGATTTATCTACCCCATTTCAAATAGCCAGTGGGTGTCTCCATTGGTGATTGTGCCCAAAAAGAGAGGGAAGTGGTGAGTTTGTGTTGATTACAGGGAACACAATGTTGCCACCAAAAAGGACCATTTTCCCCTTCCTTTCATAGACTAGGTTTTGGATTCACTTGCAGGAAAGTAGTACTTTTCTTTTCTAGATGGATTAAGTGGGTATAACTAGATCCAAATTGCACCTAAGGACCAAGAGAAGACCACCTTTACTTTTCCATGGGGGACTTATGCCTACTTAGTACTTCCATTTGGCTTATTCAATGCACTTGCAACTTTTTAGAGGGAATTCATTAGCATATTTTTAGATATCTCTCATGATTGCATGAAAATTTATATGGATAATTTTACCACCTATGGTGTTGATTTCAATGAAGCATTGGAAAATATTAGGAGGGTCTTACAAAGATGTGAAAACCATAATCTATCTTTAGATAGTGAAAAGTGCTTCATGATGATGCAGGAAGGTGTAGTCCTTGGCCACTACATCTCTCACAAAAGAATTCAAGTAGATCCTTCTAAGATTGAGGTGATCACAAATCTTCCTACACCTGCAAAACAAAAAGATGTTAGAAATTTCTTGGGCCATGCAGGCTACTATAGGCGTTTCATCAAGAATTTCAACAAAATAGCATAACCATTGTACAATCTTCTCACTAAGAATTTTGAGTTTCAATAGACAGAGGACTATGTCAAGGAATTCTATGATCTCAAAGTAGCTTTAACTCTCCTGTACTCAAAGGTCCCAATTGGGAGCTTCCATTCCACATTCATACAGATGCATTAGACTATGCCATAGGAATAGTCTTGGGGAAAAAAGAAGGAGCTATTAAAAATGTTATTTATTTTGTCAGCAAAAACCTACAAGGAGTTGAATTCAATGATACAGTGACGGAAAAAAAAATGTTGGCTGTAATTTATGCCCTTAACAAATTCAGGAACTACATAATAGGCTATCATATCTTTGTGCATACAGATCATGCAACAATTAGATACCTCATGAATAAACCTCTGATCTCAGGTAGGTTAGCAAGATGGTTATTGTTGATGCAAGAGTTTGACATAACCATTGTGAATAAACCAAGGAAGGCCAATGTTATTGTAGACTTTCTTTCAAGGCTGACTACATCAAAGGACAATCAAGTCATTGATGATTGTTTCCCTGATGAAAATTTATTTTCCATCAGTGTGCATACACCCTGGTATGCTGACATAGCTAAATATCTAGTTACAGGGAGAGTTCCTCCTCATTTCTCTCCAAAAGAGAGAAGGGTTCTCATTGAAAAATCTTTACCTTTCTCATGGATTGTAGGATGCTTGTTTTACACTGGACCAGACCATGTCATGACAAGATGTGTGAGGGAAGATGAGACATATGATATTTGCATGCATGTCACAATGAACCCTGTGGAGGGCATTTTTCAGCCAAGAGGGCAATACTGAAGATTTTGAGCATAGGATATTACTGGCCCACACTACAAAAGGATGGAGGAAAATATACAAGGAAATGTGATAGATGTCAAAGGATGGACCGGCCAACCAAAACTGATGAGATGCCCCTTTACCCCTAGGTAGTAATCACTCCCTTTGATAAGTGGGGATTGGATTTTATAGGACCCATTTATCCTCCATCAAATGGTAAATCCTATATCTTGGGATGCACTAATTATGTAACCAAGTGGGTAG
Organism: Sequoia sempervirens; assembly: GCA_007258455.2. Lineage (NCBI taxonomy): Eukaryota > Viridiplantae > Streptophyta > Pinopsida > Cupressales > Cupressaceae > Sequoia > Sequoia sempervirens. Next base: position 2,091,594 of record VDFB02056351.1, on the reverse strand, counting down.
AAGTTAAGGCCATGAAGCATGCAAGAGACCATGAAGCATGCAAGAGATAATAAGGTTGCATAATTTATTTATGAGGACATTTTCACATGGTATGGGGTTCCCATAGAGATAGTGATTGATCAAGGGGCTCAATTTGAACCTCAACCCTTGTTACAACACTGGTCAATGAGTACAACATAAGGCATAGGAAGTCTACTCCTTATCACCCTCAGGCTAATGGCCAAGTTGAGGTGACTAATAGGGAAATTAAAGCCATTCTGACCAAAATAGTGGCTATCCATAGGAAGGATTGGGAAACAGGCTACCAAAAGTTGTTTGGGCATATCAGACTACCTGAAAAACAACCACATGCTTCACTCCTTTTGAGTTGTTGTATGGAAAGGAAGCTATGATGCCCATTGAATTTGAGCATAAGACTCTTAGGACTGTGTTAGACTTAGGGATGGATATCTCTGAGGCACAAAAGGACATAATTATGCAGTTGAATAACTTGGATGAGATGAGGAAGGAAACCTTTCATCACACAGAAGTAGTGCAAAATTAGAGAATAAAGTGGCATAACAAATTCATAAAGGACAAGAAATTCTAGCAAGGTGACTGGGCACTACTCTATGACTCAAGGTATCAAGATATTGTAGGAAAATTGTAGACAAGGTGGCTAAGACCATATGAGGTTGTTGAAGTCTTCCCCAATGGGAATGTTCAGCTCACTACCATTGACCCAGTTAAATTTAAGCTGCTTGTCAACTGTCATTGCCTCAGGTTGTATCACAAGACAACTCCTGAGGAAGAATTCCTACAACAATTCACTCAACATGCAACACCCGAACTTCCTACAGCCGAAGGAAGTGGACCTAGTGTCCCTCCTTCTGGCTACCTAAGGTACGTAATTTGTCATAATAAAGACTTCCACTTTTGTGGGAGTCCACTTCTTCATTCATTCACCCATCTACCCATCCATCTCCACCTTTCTCTCTCTTCCATCACGTCCTCATAACTTCTCTTCATTCCACTTCACTTCATTTCATCTCCACATTCATTAATTGCTCAACTAACTTCTTAAAAGGTGACCGGTACTTCCTCAATATTCTTTGCAAAAAATACTCCATAAATTCAGGTACATGTGCATCAATTTGTTATATCTTAATTGCCTTTTAATACATTCATTTAATTATTGTACATTAATATAGACGTTCTCCATAGTATGTAATTATTCCCTTCCCCTATCAAATCATCATTGTCATCTCGCATGTGAGGACACGTGCTCAAATTTAGGTTGGGGGGCAGAAAGTGTGAATACCATGTCCACGTGTTAGTCCATGTTGGTCCATGTCAGCAAAGTTTAAATTGTACCAATTTGAATTCCGAGTGAGGTGACAGCTCACATGTGAGATGGTATCAACCACCACCATTTCTCTTAATCATATCCTTCATTTTTTACTCCTTTACTACCTTTATTGCCTCTGTCATAATCCTAAGTCACCAAAAGGTAAAATTCAGATGACATTGGTGTTGGGAATTCAGTAACATTGCAGGAAGGAGAAATTTGGCTTTTAGATAAAGATTACAGGAAGGGAAACTTTGCAGAGTGATTTTTTAATTGTAGGCAGCTAAGCAATGGGAGGTGGGTTAATTAGAAATGAACCCATGATTCACGATGTATTACTTCAGGATGCACCTTGCCAGGCCAAGTTCAGAAACTATGGATGGTTAGATTATTTCTTGAAGCTTAATGGTTTTAATGAAGATGTTGTGTTGGAATTTGTGCAGACATTTTCTAAAGGAAAGGCCACAATAAAAGGGTTGGAGGTAATAGCTACTGAAGAAAGGATTGCAAAAGTTACAAGGTTGTCTTTCGACGATGAACATTGCCCTGCTACTAGAGACGCTAGGTCAGCTAGGGTTGAATTTACAGAACCTAGTGACCCTTCATTGAATGTGGACAAACAAGGTGCGAAGAGAACCTCTCTTCCTGAGCCATGGAAGCAAGTAGTTATTTATGTTATGAAGTACCTTACTTGTGAAGGTTGTCAATCGAATCTACATTATGTGTGCTTCAAACTCCTGAATCATATGAGGTATGGGAGAAGAATGAATGTGCCAAACATGTTATACCACCTTCTTTCAATCATGGCAACCGAGACCCAAAAAAGTAGAGATAATTTTGTTTCCCACCATTGTCTGATCAAATTATTAGTAGAGAAGTCTTTGCATGATGTGTCTGATATGACTTGGGAAGAATTCTTGAATATTGATCAATTTAGACCAAAGCATTTGTGACCTAGGGTTTTGCCTCAACCTTGTAGGGCTAGTAGGAGAGTGATTTTTGTTGAAGCCACTCCTGGAGCCTTAACTTCTGGTGCAAGCCCTAGTGTAAACCCTCCTACAATTGAACAAACTATAGAGATTAGTTCTTCTAAGACAAAACATGCAGAAAAAGAAATTTCTTCTTCAAGTTCTGATGATGATGTCCCCTTTGGAATCATAATTCAAACTAGGGCACAAAAAAAGAGGTAGAAATAAGGAAGGGAAAAGCTAAAAAGCAAACGATAGGAAAAGAAGCATCAAACTCTAAGAAACAAAAGGCTAACACTGTTCTTCCTGCAACTAAAGAGAAACATGAGAGACCTCCTAGAAAAAAAAGACCAGCTGGACCAGCCCCTGGTATGCCGGAAGGAATCCCTAGGACTAGAGAAACATCACAAGAGGACACAAAAACCCCAATGGTGCAGGTGAACATTGAGGAAAAGGACATAATTGAGGAAGTGGCAAATATAACGTTGGCAAAGCTTGCTGCCATAACAAAACAAGTTGGAAGTCAATATTATGAGGAGAATTAGGAGCTCCTGCAGCAAGAGCAAGAATAGGAGCCCCTACAGACAGAATTGGGTGAACAATCATAATCCATGCAACCGAGGCCACATGAAAAGCAAGAATCAGTACCAGGAAATTTTTTGGTAGGAATACATAAGCCCTCTGATTTTTCAATGCACATGGTAGCCATGAACTTATGGAATGAGATACAGAGGAGGGAAGAAGAATGGAAAAAGGAGAAACGTGGGCTGAAAGAGGAGATTAAAAAGAAAGATGAAGAGATTGAAGAGAAAAATACATAAATTGTTTCTTTAAAGGAGAAAGTGGACAATATAACAGCCTTAGTACCTCAGATATTGGAGTGTAGGACTCCTCCAAGGGTTTATGCTCTATATTTGAAAGAGAAGAATCTTTCTTTTAAACTAGCAAGGATTGTTTCAGGTTTGAAACCTTCCATTGAGACTCCTCTTGAATTTTTCCAGGCTTATCGGATTGCTCCTCCTGAAGTGAAGAATTTGTTGCGTGAATTCTATTTGCATAATTATGTTGTGACCCAAGATTATGATTGGAATCCATTGTTGTATGTTGAGGATGTCTAATTAAGGGAATTTATGTCCTAGATATAGAATGAAATTAGTTGGGGACAACAGTTTAGGACATAGGCAAATAGAATCCAACACTCCCCTGCCCATCAGGGCTAAATCTAGAAATCCAAGAGACATTTTCAGGGATTGGCACATAATTCTTTACTGACCAAGCTATAGCAATAGGATCTTTCCTGAGAGAAGCAGTTTACAAAGAATATGAGAAGGCAGCAAAAACCACAGGGGAAATTATAATGGGATATCTATCACAAAGGTGGAATAGTCTAACTGATGAGTTAATACAAGTTGAGCCTCACTCTTTGTAGAGCTAGGTTGCAACATGCAAAAGGGTTGATAGATATATACAGATTGGAAGGAAGAAGGGACAATTTTGGCTTCCATAAACTTTTTAGCCACCTATCCTATTATGGCCTATGCCAAATTTTAGGTATTTTCAATATGATATAGTTGTAGAGAGACATAGATGGAACAGGTTAGATAGATTACAAGGGTTTTATTGGAACCCTAATTCACACACTGCAAGAACTGATGTAGGATAGCTAGTAGTTGCAAACTTCAGGGCATTGACCAAGCAAAAGAACAACCCTTCCTCTACTGGAGGACCAACAAAGCCTTAGGTTGGGGGAGTGATGATTCTAATTTATAGCTCAATTTTGATAGAGATTATTATCCATTTTTTGTAGTTGTCATAGACCTTGATACTTGGATGCTGACATTTTCATGATATTTCCTCAAAACCATAGATATTGGGCATAAGCTTATTTTTGTAGCCTTTAAATGACACTGACATGCTATATGAACTATCTATGTTAATTTTACATATGGATTAATGAATGTTACTTTAAGATAGTTACAAATATACAAATTTTATGCGTGCTAATGTTGTCATATAGATATAATTAGAGCCTACAAAATTGAGGAAGACTCTGCCAACTGGTTGTTTTCCATAAAGGTCAACAAAGTGATCATTCAAAGGTTGATGGAGGGAAGACTCTCAATGGAGGGAGATTCCTAGTTCAAATTGAAGAATTGTAACTACCTTGTAAATGATCTTAATAGTTTTTTGAGCGAATATAGGAGTTATTGTTATGCTAGATCTACATCAAGGCAACCGGCTTGACCAGATTCCACGCATGCATAACCTCCTCTCCACTTTTTATGCTTTCCCTAAAGTGGCATCCTCCTAATCTATTGGAGTTGAATGCCTTGCTAGGTAGTTAGTAGTTTTTCTTCCTATAAATAAGACTTGAATGCTCCTTCTTAGAGGGTTGATTAATCTATTGTTCTATTCACATTCTTAGTTTTTCAGTAATATAGTTATGTTGCTCGATTGTACTTATGTTTTCCAATGAATAAAATGAAGTTATAAGTTTGTGCATCTGAGTTTACATTTGTCTTAAGGGATACTCATCCAAGGGTGGCCACTTGGTGAGCATTCCACCTTTTAGCTTAGTTGTTACTTTTCTGTGCAATTAGTTAAGAATTTGACAACTATATGTTCTTGCAGCCACTAGAATTCCATTATGTGACTGTTCCTATAGCCAAAGCAGATAGAGTAGTTCCCTGTCTGTGTGCTCAGATTCTCATTTCTATCATGCATTTCAGCTTAGTATAGTTATTGGTTGATGCTCATCACTTATGTTATTTCTTTCCAAGCAATTTACTTTCAACATTATGTCTTTCTTAGTTGTAGAATGAATATGGCTACTACGGATTGCTAGTGCACATACTGTGCTGACCCATTCCAAGTCTTCATCCCTAGGTTGAAAAGTTAAATGAACCTTCAAGATGATTAATATAATTATTCAGATTAGATGTCCAATCTCTGAATCACAACTGTAAGGGCTTAGTTGTTAAATCATTGTAGGAGGCCAACATAGAGCAGGGCATCAAAACACTATAACTCACTCAAATCCTAATGAAATCAAATGAGACAAGATGCAAATGAAAGGTAGTTCACTCCTCCATCAATTGCAATGCACAAATGATCACTTCTAGGCCGTACCAAAATATACAAGTTGTTGTAGCAGCAAAATTCAATGTAGGAAAACGTAGAAAATAATGAATCCTTGTTACTCAATCCTCCAAATGTACATCCAACCACTATTTCAACCATTACAAAGCATATTTAACCTTTTCCAACCATATACAATTGACTAAAAATAACTTTTAACATCCTAACTATTCAACTTCCCTTTTAAATCAAAAATACAAAAGTTGCTATGCAACTTTTTTACAATTTTTGCAACTTTACCAAATTGACTCAAAATGACTCCTCCTAACCAAAACTGACCCAAAACATTGCAACATGGTCTTAAAGACATTATTTCAAAACAAAAACATGACCTTAAACATAAAGACACTATATACTAAACCCCTTTTACAAAATGAAGGCCCATGTGCCCTGCACCATAGGCACAATGCCTTAGGTACTTCGTTCTCATAGATTTTTTACAATGTAACTCATACATTTGAAATTATCTTATAATGTATACATCATAGGTATTCAATATGAGGTTAACTTCAAATGAGTAACTTGAGATTCCCCTCTCTAAGCTTCACACACTCTTTTATAATGGCTTCAAATCAGAAATGAGATTTGTCAAGATCATCAAAATAAGGATGTTGCATTGCTTTTTTGGCTAATATTCTCTTTGATGGCTCATAAATCAAAATTTTTTGCAAGGGGAGACCAATCAATTTTTAGTAGTTTACTTACAAATATACAAAGTAAAAGAAGAAAAAGAAAGAGCATCCAAAATCAAAATGAAATGAAAATAGATGGAAGGCACTTATAGACAACAAATCCACACCATTTGGTTCCAACTTGGGAACAAGGCATAAATCTTGATGTTTCCATTGAGGATAGGCATGCCAGTCTCTCAACTTAGTCACTCCTAGCCATACATCTTCACTAGGAGTTCCAAGATACCTATTGCACACAACAGCTCTCATGAATAGAATAATTTGAAATTTGAGATGCTCTTATAATGTCTATATCATAGGTGCTCATGATAAGGTTAACTTCAAATGAATAACTTGAAATTCCCTCACCAAGCTTCACACACACTTTTATAATGGATTAAAATCATAATTGAGATTTGTCAAGATCATCAAAATAAGGATGTTGCATTGCTTTTTTGGCTGAGATTCTCTTGGATGGCTCATAAATCTACATTTTTTACAAGGGGACACCAATAAATTTTTAGCAGGTTACTCCTTTAGGATGCGGGGGCATCAAGGACTGACTAGGACCACTAAGGTGGTCATGGCGGTGAATTTTCTTTAGTCATGGGTGTGTGCAGTCATGGGATATCAAGGACCAATGGAAGTGTTTTGAGAATATGTTGGAACCAATCTTTATGAAGTTACCATGTCTTGGCAAATGTTGTCAATGTGATGTAATAGGCAGGGCCTTCAATACATAAAATGTGAAAAATAGTAGGTGTGTGTAGAGTGGGGTGTGAACAAGGGTATGTAAATGCCATTAAAAGGTGGTTTGGGAAGTCAGTTTGCATCCATTTTGTGTTAAAGGTCAAAATGCAAAATTGGAAAAATAAGTAGACAAAGTGCACTAAGGGAAAAGTTGAGAAGGTCATTGTTGAAACAAAAAGTTGTAAAATTAGTTATAGTTGGTTGAGCCAGGATTGGGAATACACTTTAAATAGGCCTTGAAAAACTTATTTGGAAAGGTTAGTTGGTTTGTTTTGGGTACATATGCAAAAAGAAGGCATTGTTCTATTTTTTAGCTGTGTATCAACCTAATTTCTTCTTTGTATTAGGCCTATACGGTCCCTATAGGAACTCCCAATATACATTATTTGTTGAAGAACCTTAGATTCCTTTTTGGTTCAAGTTTGAAGGCAAATTTCACTTTGGTGCAACTCATTTTATAGCCGTTTATAAAGAAACTGCTGGTTATTTCCCACATGCAGCCAGGGTTTGAAAGGTACCAAATATGTGAATTTGATTAAATTCCACCCTGGCAGTTGTTGTTTCTCAATTAGAGATGGACTGTAATGCATTAGGGATCCCATAGGCATTTAGAGGTTTAATTGGTGCAGAGGTGTCCATTTTTGTGTCAAGGTGTGATGTCTTAGGGCTGGATAGAGTTAATTTCATGAGAAAATTAAGTTGTTGAATGAGGGTTTGAGAAAAATGTTGAGAAAATGGTCTTTGTAAGGGTTTATTGAGTGTTTTTAGGATACATGTGGAGTTTTTGGAGCATTGGTTTGGTTGGGTAAGCACTAGAGTTTGGATTTTCATTAAAACCCTTGTGTATTGCATGAGAGAAAAAGGAGGGGTTTCCTGAACATTGTGAAATAAATGTAACAAATGGTGGAATCCTATGTTTGACATATCTTAGAGATTACGATATAGTTTGGCTGAAGCAGGTTAAGTTAAGGGGTGACCTCCTTTGTAAAAGTAGAGCTATTGAGTATGCAGGGTAGAAGTGTATTGAAAGAGATCTATATTTGGTCCAAAAGAGTCACTGTTGGTTTTCATATATGTTGTGTAGGCCCTAAAAGGGTATCTCAATCCATCTTTTATTTGGTAAGTGTTTTGGAAAGCCTGAGTGTAAAGTGGCTTAAACCAGGTTGCATATGCTACAAGGAAGGGCATGCTCATATGGTGGAATTTTGATGAGTTCTTTGAAACCCATGTTGAAGTTGATCTAATGTTCATTTGTGTAATTTTAGAGGTTGCCGCGTGCATCGAAGTAGTATCGAGGAAAGCGAGGAAGTAGATCTCTTGAAGATTCAAGAAGAAGCATTTGAAGGTGAAAAGACAACATGGCTACGAGAGGTCTAAAAGAGAAGGAGATATAGATGAGGAATGCAGTTTTCAAGACCAGGTGCAAGTGCAAAGGTAAGGTATGCAAGGTTATGGTTGATTCAAGTAGTTTGGATAACTTGGTAGCACTTGAAATGGTTGAAAATTTTAACTTAGAAGTATTTCCACATGATTCACCCTATTATGTTTCATTGATGAATGTTGAGAACAAATTTTTGGTTAAAGAGAAGTCATGGGTTGAATTTCAAATAGGCGGATATAAGGACAAAATATTGTGTGATAATGTACCATTGAGGTCTTGTTGTCTAATGTTTGGGAAACCATGGTGTTGGGAAAGATTTTTTGTGTACTATGGCAGGGATAATAGTTACTAGATTAAAAAGGATGAGAGGATTTATGATTTGACTTCATTGGTGGAAGAAGACTATGGACAAGACAAGAAAACAAGGGTGATGTTGTAGGAAAGACAAAAGTTCCTAGGATATAAAGGAGACAAAGACAAGGAAGAGGCAACCATTTTCTGTGGAGAGGTCATTGAGACATTCAGGGTAGTAGCAGATTCAAAATTGAAAAGTGCAAAGGATGGTGAGAAAGAAGAGGTCAGGAATGACAAGATCTTGAAAGAGTAGGTTAAGCATGAATTTTGTGTTGAAGATATGGAATAGGTGAGAGTTTTTTCAATGAGGAATGATAGTGTTCTAGGGCAGGAAACCATGAAGAATGTAGAGGTAAATGAGATTAAGGTAGAGTGTTGTGAAAAGAAGATGCTTGGGACAAAGATCCTCAAGAGAAGAGATGAGGTTATGAATAGTGAAGAAGAGTTGCAAGAACACAAGCTATTTAGGCATGATGAAAACACAAGGGAAGAGGTGAGTTATCCACTTAATGGGAAAGAAAGTGAAAAGAAGTAGGTATATGGAGATGTGATTGATAGACCTATGCATAAAGAGGTCTTAAAAATTAAGGTAAAGGTAGAGGATGAAAACAAAGGAACAAGTCTTGACAGACTTGCAAATGATGAGAAGATTATGATAGGGATAGTTTGGTGTCCTGTGAAGTTGATTGCAGACAAAAGCTAGTCTAATACTAGAAATATAGAGAGTATGGACATTGGAAATATAGTGGTAAAGGTGGACAGTGAGGTGAAGGTAAATGAGAAAGAATCCCAAGGGGTATGGCAAGTGATGGAGAGTAGATTGGTTGAGGTAAGCCAATGTAAAAGCATGATGCTAGGAGGAGGTGAAGAATAGTTAAGTTGTGTATCTAAGGCTAGTAGGATAGAGGTCCTTAAGGAAGAACATAGAAGGAAAAGTATGGACGGTCAAGAGGATGACTTGCGCGCTATCCCAATGATGGGGCATGAATGTAATGAATTTGAAGGAAGGGCGATGCCGGTTAATTTCATAAGAAGGATTAATCTAGGAAGCGCTTTGCATGGATAACAATTTTATGATAAAATACATGATAGTCAGCTAGTTAGAATAGGAAAAATAGTGAAGAAATGTAAAAGGATAGTGAAAAAGAAGTATGAAGAAAAGAGGTTACCATGAAGGGTGAAATGGGGATAAAGAGTTTTCGGGGTCTCTATGAGGTGGGGGACTAGGGTTACAAGGAAGTTGAAATAGGAAGGCTAAGAGTTTGTGAAGTCTCCACTTGAGATGGAAGAAGAGGAAGGACTAAGGTAGGCCGGTTTTTCCTTGGTTAATAAAGAAACTTGTTGTTGGCGGTTGTGTTCCCCGTTATATTAGATGGAGTACCAGGAGCATGGTAGGAATTAATGAAGAGGAAAGGTCAAGAGGCAAAGAGAAGGAAGTCATTTGTTTGCTTCCTGGTTAGTATTACGATACTATTCAAAGCGAGGTAAAGATAAGAGAGGACAACCATATGATGAGTTGGTTTACAATGAAAAGTTAAGAAACGAGAGAAAGAGGCGGATGGATGAAAGGAACAAGAACCGAAGAGATAAATTCAAGTTGATAGAGTAGACATGAAGGGTCAAAGTGACAAAGCAAGCATGGAATTTCAAGAGGAGGACAAGTTTAATCCCAAGGTGAAGATGAGACCATTGCAAGGACAAAGAGGAGTATCTAATCACGTTTTCTTTGCAGGTACAAAAGTTTCCAAGGGACTTGGAAAGATTTTTATATCCAGGTGTATGGTGCAGGAGCACCAAGGACAGCTAGGACCACTAGGTGGTCATGTGATGAATTTTTTCTTTGTAGTCTTGAGTATGATGTAATAAGGTCTCAAAGGACCATTAGGAAGTGTTTTGAGTCATGTTAGGTTGATAGGTTTATGAAGTTGCCATGTCTTGGCAAATGTTGTCAATGTGATGTAATAAGGCCTTTAATGGAATAAAATGTGAAAATAATTGTAAGGTGGAAATGTAAAGGTCAAAGTGGTGTGATAAGGCCATCATAAGGCCATTAGAGTAGGTTGGAAGTCATTTTTTCATCCATTTGGGTTAAAAGGTCAAAAAATGCAAAATTGGAAAAAATAATGCAAAGTTGCACTAGGAAAAAAGGAAGTTGAAAGGTCATTATTGAAAACAAAGAAGTTGTAAGGTGGTTATGGTCAGTTGAAAGGATCGATATGCCTTTAAAATAGGCCTTGTAAATGTTTGAAGGTTGGTTGGATTTTACACATTCTGAATTTGTATGCAAAGAAAGCACTGTTTAAGTGTTTTTAACTGTGTATCAGCCTGATTTCTCATTTTGTACGGGCTTGTACAGTTCCCATAGGAAATCCAATGTAAATTATTTTTTAGGGAAGAGTCTTAGCTTCCTTTTGGTTCAAGTTTGAGCAAATTTCACCAGGTATAACTCATTTTATAGGCAATTTACTAAAACTTCCTAGTTATTTCTGTGTGTAGGGTTTGAAGGTACCAAATATGTGAATTTGGTCCATTCCACCTTCTGTAGTTGTTGTTTCTTAGTGGAATGGACCATAATAGGTAGGGTTAGGAATTTAGAGGTTTAATTGGTGCAGAGGTGTCCATTTGTGTGTTAAGGTGTGATGTCCTAGGGCTGGATAGAGTTAATTTCATAAGAAAATTGAGTTGTTGAATGAGGGTTTGAGAGAAATGTTAAGGGAATGGTCTTTGTAAGGGTTCATTGAGTGTGTTCAGGATATATGTCAAGTTTTTGGAGCATTGGTTTGGTTCAGTAAGCACCAGAGTTTGGATTTTCATTAAAACCCTTATGTATTGCATGAAAAAGGAGGGTTTCCTAGTTTGGCATTGTAGCAGCCTTAAAATAGCAAACAAATGGTGGAATCCTGTGTTTTGACACATAACTTGAGACTTTTTGATATGATTTTTTGGATAATAGGTCGTTAAGGGGGACCTCATTTGTAAAAGTAGGCTAATTGAGTAGCCTTGAGCAGGGTAGGTGTATTGAAAGTCTATGTTGGTCCAAAAGAATCACTGTTGGTTTTTAGATATGTTGTGTAGGTCCTAAAAGGGTATCTCAATCCATATTTTATTTGGTAAGTGTTTTGGAAAGCTTGAGTGTAAAGTGGCTTAAACCAGGTTGCATATGCTACAAGGGAGGGCATGCTCATATGGTGGAACTTTGATAAGTTCTTTGAAACCTATTTTGAAGTTGATCTGATGTTCATTTGTGTGTCATTTTGAGAAGGTTCCACCTTTGCAAAGTAAATAAAAGATAATGCTTGTGGCATCAAACAAATGTTTTGCATACAAGTATGAAGTGTAAGAACCAGCGTATTGCATCTTGACAAATTAATCTATGAACCATACAGTCTTCTCATGTGTGTCAGAAATGTGCCTCGTAATTGAGACTCATGGACCTTCCACAAGGTCTTATTCAAAGGTCTACCCCCATATTTGATCAAATGAACATTGGATACCACAAAAAGGTTCGAGTAATGAAGAATCTTTCGATGTGTGTCAAAGTCCTGAAACAACCAAACATTAACACTCTTATGTGGGTGCCTTCTAAGCCACATTCCAGTAACAACAATTGAGCCTATAGGGTATTCGATGTTTTCTCCATCTATAACTGGGGCCTCCAATTTCTTTTGGCCTCAACACGGCATTTTAAATGTGGATTTGTTCCCTCTTCATTTGTCTTCATCTACAATAGCGCAGCTTGTGCTGGGTGATGTGTGGCGTGGTAATGTCGCGAGTAGTCAGCGTGCGAATGCACTTTGCTGAGAGTAAAGATAACAGTAGAGATTTCCAAAGCTGTACGAGTATAATATTACCTCGTTAGGACTGGAATCTAATGTGGTTAATTTGGTAGATGGTTCCATCGTGTTGGTTCCAAGCCATCGGAGGGCAATACATGTGAAGTGGGCTAAGATAACTTGTCAACCATTTTTCAACCCACTCCCCTAACTCACAATCATTCCAGGCTTTCTTTGTACATGAAGAACAAAAGCATGCCATCTTCCATGTATTGATACTCCATGAACTTGCATCTGAGCTAAGGAAAGAGTGAAGCTCACTCGATCCTATTAGTGTACAACAATCCTCATATGGTGCAATGTTAGTATCATCCATCAACCAAAAAAATATACGAATTGAATACGTACCTTCATTAGCGGATTATCGAAACGTACACGCCAGTAGATTGATTTGCATCATCAACTTTGTATTGTCTTTATACTTTAACTCTTCTCGTGCTAATACTCTTTTCACACATGCTCCTGCACCATCATGCTCCCCCTTTCCATGCCTGGCCTCAAAAGAGTTCCACATATGTTGAACACCTGTAATGACATGCATCCTGCTCAACCAATAGAATGTGCACAAGTTCTTGAACTGTGTTGCACAATTATCCAACCATATTATATGTCGATCATATGTTATGCCCCTCTAAGCCAAATCACTATAGAACATTTGGAAGCAACCTTGCATGAACTCTGGAGAATGTGTGCGATCATCACTAATATAAAAGTGATACTCCCTCAATACCTTCCTTTGGTCCTTTGTACTATCAGTTTCATGAATGAATTCTATGTGCACATATATCAAAACCTATGTGGAGTTGCAATATTGTGACTGCACCTCATGCTGTGGATGTAGAGTGTAATTCTCTGCAAAGTCAACCACTGATACTATGCTTCCAACTGGAAAGGTGTCCTTGCATAGCTTGAATTGTGTGTCCAGCCATTGGGCTCTATGGGTATGCCTTGCATACTCATACACTATATTGTCATGAAACATGGACATAAATTGATACACTGGAATCTTCTGAATAACCAAATCACACCTTTTTGCTTGAGACCCATATTTTTTAATGTATGCCACTGTTTTATACTTCATGAACTCTACTAGTTTTTATCCCACCTCATCTCTACTTTCCATATGTTGACATACTGGCATACACTGCAAGCCACTGTAACACTCGCATGAACCATCCAAGCATGTTGTCTTGTAGAATATTTGGCCATCCTCTATTTCACATAAATTTTTTGATAAGAACTCTCTTCAAGATGTTGGTGGGGCTTTTATGCCACAATCCTGCAAAGCATCGTTAGTATACAAATCTAAACATATAGAATGATAAACATCTTAATGGTTAGAGAATTCAATATGTAGTCTACAACAACAAGTAGTGCATGTGTGATTTATCTTGACATAAAAAGGTTTAATCATTTCAAAATATCTTTGACAAATACTAATTTGAGGATAATACTATTGAAATTTATGAAAAAATTGGGTTTGAGTCGTATCCAAAAAATGCTTTGGATGTGGCTTGCGGTTCTGACTATCAATTCTCCTTCTTACCACATCCCTTTGATTCGGAGATGGCCTTGTTTTATTCTTCCAATACTCTTCAATTAGTGTTCTCAATTCTTCAACAACTTTTTTATCTTTTTATGGTGGTCTCCCTGAGAATGCCCATAATTCATTTGAATCGGTGCCCTCAATTCTTTGTCACCTTTGAATGGCTCTTGATAAAGTTTTTCTACTAATTCTCATTTGTTCACTCGTCTTTCTAATGAGACAAGCTCTCTTTGTTTGACTACTTACCAAAGTCAATGTAATGAGACGTCGGGTGACATTACTATCCTTTGAGCATGAGGTCTTACCCACACTCTCATAAGCATCCATTAGATTCATCGCAATCATGTTTTCACTTGATGCATTCGATGTTCGCAACCCAAGAGTCTTCATAATGTTTATATACTTTGTACCTCGCATCATTTCAACAAATAGTTGACATCTTGCGGTCTCATTTAGCCTTTCAAAGAATTAATTCCAAATGTTATCAGCATATCTTCTACAAGTGTGTGTTGGAATCTTATCTTCCATGTGCTACAAAATATCCTCATCAATATTAATCAAATACTTTGGATTTCTACCCAAAATTCTAGGTTGTGTTCTCCTAGGTACATACATCTCAACATTAGGAATTTCATCAATATTTAATTGAGGTGGGCTAGATTGCATACCTTCAATCAAGGGTGGAGTAGAAGACATACCTTGAGGTTCACATGGGGATGATGGCATACCTTCTTCATCAAATCCAAGTGATGATGTACTCTCAACTTGAGATGTGGTGGATGGTGTCCAACCATATTCACTTGCGGTAGATGGTGTCCCTCCATATTCACTTGCGGTAGATGGTGTCCCTCCATATTCGCTTGTTCTTAATGGTGTCCCTCGTATTCACTTGCAGTAGAGGGAGTGTCTCCAACTACGGTATGTGAATCTATCTTACCATGATGCTTTCACATTTGTGCCCTTTGTGCTACCAATGCTTGTTCTCTTTTTGATGGTTGAGGTTCCTCTTCAATTGGCTTGTTTTCATCAATCATATCCAATTTCTTCTTTTCATGATATGTCGCCACCCGTTCTCTCTCCATTTCTTTTTGGTTTCATACTCTTCATTTGTTAGTTTATTCCTTGTCAATTTCCTTAGCGTGGTAGATAATTTTACCTGTAGCATGGTAATGAGATGAATATTAGTTCCTAAAAAATGTATCCATTCAAATAAATGAAATATATGTCATTCAAGGCTTCATAAAAAATACTTACAATCATCCTGTAGAAGAGTATTTCTAGCATAGACAAAGGTCACATGAATTTTTTTGATGGAATGCCTTAAAGAAATGTGGTAATGTGGCATGCCATGATCGCAAGATAGGCTCAAAATGGAAGCCTGGACAAGGCATGTGAATTGAAATTCCTTGGCAAGATAGCTCACTCACTAGCTTGTCAATGAGGTAGGGTTGACAAGGTAGGGGTAGCGTATGCCTCATAGAATTGGGGACTCACATCACTGTGAGTCCCCAATTCTATAATACACTGCTCCTACCTTCTCAACCCTATCGTGATTGAGGCTAGTGAGTGAGCTCACTAGCCTCCAATGCGGTAGGGTTGAGAAGGTAGGGGTAGCGTATGCCTCATAGAAATGGGGTATCACGGTGAAGTATTCACTCATCGTGATACCCCATTTCAATGAGGCATACATTGTCCCTACCTTCTCGAAGTATTCACCATGATACCCCATTTCAATGAGGAATATGCTGCCGCTACCTTCTCAACCCTACTTCACCGTGATACCCCATTTCTATGAGGCATACGTTGCCCCTACCTTCTCAACCCTACCGCATTGGCAAGCTAGTGAGGAATTGGAAAGCTAGCTCACTCACTAGCCTACCAATGCGGTTGGGTTGAGAAGGTAGGGGTAGTTTATGCCTCATATAAATTGGATCTCACGGTGATGTATCCCATTTCTATGAGGCATACGCTGCCCCTACCTTCTCAACCTGGTGCAGGGGCACCAAGTCCACTTTTTGTGAATAAGGTCATGTAATAGGTTTTAAGGTGTTTTTAGTCTAATTTCATTCAATAAGTTCATGATAGACCATTAGTTATGTAATTTGAGTCTTTAGGGGTTTATTGTGTAAATGTTGCAATTCTTGCAAAATGTTGCCAAATGCCATATTGTAAAAGTGCAAAAAATGCAATGTGTGGGAGACCAACGGTCATGGGGTTCAAATGTTGGTTGGCATCAGTTGGATGGGTTTTTTTTGGTTTTCAAGTTTTAAAATGCCTTGAAAGGCTCGAAGCAAGGTTGGAATGATTGTATTTGAAGTTGAAACAATAACAAAACATTGTTTTTCCTTGCATTTTACTGGTAATTTATTGTTGTAGACCTTTGTACAGGTTCATACTAACTGTTTTTTCTCTAAAATGTTTTGAATCATGTGGGGGCATGACTTAAGAGAGTTATGGTTTTTTTTTGGGTTGAATTCATCAAGTTAGAAGATTTTTATTGCAATTTTTCTGGAAACAAGTCTGTAAACCCTGTTTTGAGGGTTTAGTGTAACAAAATGGGTTTTTAGGCCATTCCACTTGGTGAAATTTGAAATAACTTGGTGGAATGACATGGTTAGATGTAGGATGTTGTTTTTAACTAGTTTCTAAGAGAAAGGAGGGGATTTTGTAGAATTTGGAATGATGCCCTAGTTGTTTACAATCAAGTTTTGAGCCAAGATAGTGGCTAAGAATAGAAGTTTGATGAAATTGCAGTGTTGGAAGATGGTTGGAATAGCATAGGAAGACCTTAAATGATGTGTTTGAAGTGTTGGAAAAGTGGTTGGAGGTTTGGAGAATATAGTTTCTATAAACCCTCATTGTGCAAGCCTAAATAGGCCTAAAACAAGGGTTTAGTGGTTTGTGGAATTGGTAGGCATTTATCTGGTTAAAATTTGTTGATTCAATGTATTTGGGGTCTGGTTGAGGTATGGGAATGAATTTTTTTGATTGGGATGGAGGTTACATAGTAGTTTTTTTGCAAAAGTGGCCTAATTTGGCCTTGGGGCAGCATAGCAATAGTTATTTCGGGTTGATGGTCCAAAGTTACCCTACAAGATTTTAAGATATGATAAAATATGCCTTAATGGGTATCTGAAATGCCCATTCTTTTGTGGGTTTGGAATTTCTTTTGGAAGTTGTGAAGAAAATTCTTTGTTTGCAATACTACAAGAGAAACTTGAAGGTATGATGAAATAAGGTCAAGTTGGGGTTTTACGAATTGAAGAATTATTGTATTTGGTTTGAATTGTGTTGTTTTGAGGTTTTCCTCCCTACTCTGCATCACAACCCTACCGCATTGGAAAGCTAGCTCACTCACTAGCCTACCAATGTGGTAGGGTTGAGAAGGTAGGGGCACCATATGCCTCATAGAAATGGAGTCTCACATGAGACCCCATTTCTATGAGGCATACGCTGCCCCTACCTTCTCAACCCTACCACATTGGCAAGCTAGTGGAGCATTGGAAAGCTAGCTCACTCACTAGCTTGCCGATGCGGTAGGGTTGAGAAGGTAGGGGTAGCGTATGCCTCATAGAAATGGGGTCTCATGGTGATGTATGGGTAGGGGCAGCGTATGCCTCCTAGAAATGGGGTCTCGCATTGATGTACATCATCGTGAGACCCCATTTCTATGAGGTATACTGCCCCTACCTTCTCAACCCTACCACATTGGAAGGCTAGTGAGTGAGACCCCAATGCAGTAGGGTTGAGAAGATAGGGGCAACATATGCCTCATAGAAATGGGTTCTCATGGTGATGTAGTGAGACCCCATTTCTATGATGCATACATTGTCCCTACCTTCTTAACCCTACTGTATTGGTAAGCTAGTGAGTGAGCTAGCTTGCCAATGTGGTATGGTTGAGAAGGTAGGGGCAGCATATGCCTCATAGAAATGGGGTCTCCTGGTGACCGTGAGACCTCATTTCTATGAGGCATACATTGCCCCTACCTTCTCAACCCTACCTCATTGGTAGGATAGTGAGTGAGACCCCAATGTAGTAGGGTTGAAAAGGTAGGGGAAGTGTATGCCTCATAGAAATGGGGTCTCACAGAGGCATACGCTACCCCTGTATCACCGTGAGACCCCATTTCTATGAGGCATATGCTGCCCCTACCTTCTCAACCCTACTGCATTGGCAAGCTAGTGAGTGAGCTAGATTGCCAATGCTCCACTAGCTTGCCAATGCGGTATGGTTGAGA
>VDFB02056351.1:1970817-2073286 GCA_007258455.2 Sequoia sempervirens | reverse complement strand
GAGGGTACATATGGTTGAAGGATTAGGGTTGAGGGTCCGATGTATAGGGTAGAGGGTATCAGGGTTGAGGGTTTAGTGTTTGAGGATAGAGGGTAGAAGGTTTAAGGGTTTAGGGTTGAGGGTAGAGGTTTTGGGGTTTGAGGGTATAGGTTTAAGGGTCTAGGATTGAGGGTTGAGGGTTGAGGGTTTAAGGGTAGAGGGATTAAAGGTTTTGGGTTAAGGTTATAGACAAAGAGAGAGAAAATAAATCTATAAAAAAATCAACTTTCTCATAACACGAGTGTGTTTTGAAGCAATAGAGATATGGTCATTTTTTAGCAAGAAATAACGTGAGCGCGTTATAATGCGAGCACATTTTGGCTTGCTCTAAAAATGGTAAAAAAATTCAATATACCCATGATCTCAAGGCCCACATTTTTCATATTCTCCTGGTTCTGCACGTACTCCAACAAAAAGTAGCTTTTTGATGATGTTGTGAAGTGTGCATGCATGTTTTTAACATTCCACCACCTTTGCATGAAATAGCAGAGTTTTCACGTTGAAAGGCATATAATATCAATTCAAGTTTGAATTCCATTCAAAAGTGATATACAATTGAAGTTTGGAGGGGAATAGGCTTTTGAAAAAGTCAAATTGTTGAGGAGTTTGAAGAAAGAAGAAGCAAAGGCTACATAATTGGGTAGAACTCCTCCATTTGAAACTTTGGTTTTTAGGTATGTGAAGTCTTTACATATTTTCTTTCATTCTATTATGGCTTGCCTTCATTTTTTTTATTTTGCATATTCCATATCGATCATTGTTTGTTTGTCATTATAACCCTAGGTTTCCAATGCACATTTTAAATTACACAATTCTATACACTTGCCAATTACATTTTTAAACCACATCTCTTTGAGGCATTTTGTTATTTAACAATTGAATTACCTTGTGTATGCTTCCACATTTTGTATACACGTATATATGACATAAGTTATAAGGAATTAAAATAAAACATCATTTCCCAATCCTTTATTATGGATGTGCATACCACTCTCCAAAGCTTTCATTGAGGTATTTTATCAAACAGTTATACCAAGTAGTTGATTGCCTTGTCTATGCTACCAAATTTTCCATACATGTCTCTAAAAAATTGGAATATAATCCTCCCACATTGATAGATCTATGAAACTATTTTGGTTTTTATCTCTATTTCTAAATTTACCTCATCATTAAACCTTCCTCATCACTTATGTTGTGATATATTTTAAATGTTTCCTTGATTAGTCTACCTACAAGGGATTCTAACCCTTCTCTCCACTACTTCAAGACTCTTTATTCAAGGATAAGTTAGCAACATGGGGAAAGATGCAACCTATCTTGGAATCATGGCTCAAAATGGAAGCATGGACAAAGCATTTGAATTGTTTGACAATAATGTTTTTTGTATAAATGTATGCAAAATGTGGTAGCATTGATAAGCTAGTGAGCTTGGCAAGATAGTGAGCTCACTCACTAGCTTTCCAATGCAGTAGGGTTGATAAGGTAGGGGAAACGTATGCCTCATAGAAATGGGCTCTCACGGTGATACACATCACCATGCGTCCCCAATTCTATGAGGCATACACTACCCCTACCTTGTCAACCCTACCACATTGGCAAGCTAGTGAGTGAGCTAGCTTACCAATGCTCCACTAGCTTGCCAATGCGGTAGGGTTGAGGAGGTAGGGGCAACGTATGCCTCATAGAAATGGGGTACTGGCGCGGCGTTATCATCGCGGAGTATCTCAGAGGGCGCCGTTCTCATGATTGGTGGTGGCTGGCGAGTGAGCTCCTCACCAGCCCACCAACAGCGTAGGGTAGAGAACGTAGGGCAGCCGCATGCCCCATAGAAATGTGGTTCATATAAACAAGAGACCCCATTTAGCGAAGACACGTTAAGTCCCACCTTCAACCATACCGCATCGGGCAAAAGCCATAGTGGAGCATTGGGGCAAAGCCAGTGGAGCATTGGCTACTGGGCGCGCCAGCTCACCCACCAGCCTGCCAACGCGTAGGCTTGAGTAGAAGCTGTAGGGCATCGTGACCAGCAGAAAAATGGGGTCTCATGGTGATATAGGGGTAGTGTATGCCTTTGTGAGACCCCATTTCTATGAGGCATACGCTTCCCCTACCTTTTCAACCCTACTACATTGGGGGCTCACTAGCCTACCAATGTGGTAGGGTAGAGAAGGTAGGGGCAGCGTATGCCTCATAGAAATGGGGTCTCATAGTCACCAAGAGACCCCATTTCTATGAAGCATACGTTGGCCCTACCTTCTCAACCATACCGCATTGGCAAGCTAGTGGAGCATTGGCAAGCTAGCTCACTCACTAGCTTGCCAATGCGGTAGGGTTGAGAAGGTAGGGGCATCGTATGCCTCATAGAAATGGGGTCTCATGGTGATATAGGGGTAGTGTATGCCTTTGTGAGACCCCATTTCTATGAGGCATACACTTCCCCTACCTTTTCAACCCTACTACATTGGGGTCTCACTCACTATCCTACCAATGAGGTAGGGTTGAGAAGGTAGGGGCGGTGTATGCCTCATAGAAATGGGGTCTCACGGTCACCAGGAGACCCCATTTCTATGAGGCATATGCTACCCCTACCTTCTCAACCATACTCACTAGCTTGCCAATGCAGTAGGGTTAAGAAGGTAGGGACAATGTATGCATCATAGAAATGGGGTCTCACTACATCACTGTGAGAACCCATTTCTATGAGGCATATGCTGCCCCTATCTTCTCAACCCTACTGCATTGAGGTCTCACTCACTAGCCTGCCAATGTGGTAGGGTTGATAAGGTAGGGGCAGTGTATACCTCATAGAAATGGCGTCTCACGGTGATGTACATCAATGTGAGACCCCATTTCTAGGAGGCATACGCTTCCCCTACCTATACATCACCATAAGACCCCATTTCTATGAGGCATACGCTACCCCTACCTTCTCAACCCTACCACATCGGCAAGCTAGTGAGTGAGCTAGCTTTCCAATGCGGTAGGGTTGTGATGCAGAGTAGGGAGGAAAACCTCAAAAAAACACAATTCAAACCAAATACAACAATTCTTCAATTCATAAAACCCCAACTTGACCTTATTTCATCATACCTTCAAGTTTCTCTTGTAGTATTGCAAACAAAGAATTTTCTTCACAACTTCCAAAAGAAATTCCAAACCCACAAAAGAATGGGCATTTCAGATACCCATTAAGGCATATTTTATCATATCTTAAAATCTTGTAGGGTAACTTTGGACCATCAACCCCAAATAACTATTGCTATGCTGCCCCAAGGCCAAATTAGGCCACTTTTGCAAAAAAACTACTATGTAACCTCCACCCCAATCAAAAAACTTCATTCCCAGACCTCAATCAGACCCCAAATACATTGAATCAACAACTTTTAACCAGATAAATGCCTACCAATTCCACAAACCACTAAACCCTTGTTTTAGGCCTATTTAGGCTAGCACAATGAGGGTTTATAGAAACTATATTCTCCAAACCTCCAAAAACTTTTCCAACACTTCAAACACATCATTTAAGGTCTTCCTATGCTATTCCAACCATCTCCCAACACTGCAATTTCATCAAACTTCTATTCTTAGCCACTATTTTGGCTCAAAACTTGAATGTAAACACCTAGGGCATCATTCCAAATTCTACAAAATCCCCTCCTTTCTCTTAGAAACTAGTTAAAAACAACATACTACATCTAACCATGTCATTCCACCAAGTTATTTCAAATTTCACCAAGTGGAATGGCCTAAAAACCCATTTTGTTACACCAAACCCTCAAAACAGGGTTTACAGACTTGTTTCCAGAAAAATTGCAATAAAAATCTTCTAACTTGATGAATTCAACCCAAACAAAAACCATAGCTCTCTTAAGTCATGCCCCCACACAATTCAAAACATTTTAGAGAAAAAAAATTTAGTACGAACCCGTACAAAGGTCTACAATAGTAAATTACCAGTAAAATGCAAGGAAAAACAATGTTTTGTTATTGTTTCAACTTCAAATACAATCATTCCAACCTTGCTTCGAGCCTTTCAAGGAATTTTTAAACTTGAACACCAAAAAATAACCCATCCAACCGATGCCAACCAACATTTGAACCCCATGACTGTTGGTCTCCCACACATTGCATTTTTTGCACTTTTAGAATATGGCATTTGACAACATTTTGCAAGAATTGCAACATTTACACAATAAACCCCTAAAGACTCAAATTACATTACTAATGGTCTATCATGAACTTATTGAATGAAATTAGACTAAAAACACCTTAAAACCTATTACATGACCTTATTCACAAAAAGTGGACTTGGTGCCCCTGCACTAGGTTGAGAAGGTAGGGGCAGTGTATGCCTCATAGAAATGGGGTACATCACCATGAGATCCAATTTATATGAGGCATAAACTACCCCTACCTTCTCAACCCAACCACATTGGTAGACTAGTGAGTGAGCTAGCTTGCCAATTCTCCACTAGCTTGCCAATGCGGCAGGGTTGAGAAGGTAGGGGCAACATATGCCTCATAGAAATGGGGTATCACGGTGAAGTAGGGTTGAGAAGGTAGGGGCAGCATATGCCTCATTGAAATGGGGTATCATGGTGAATACTTCGAGAAGGTAGGGACAATGTATGCCTCATTGAAATTGGGTATCACGATGAGTGAATACTTCACCGTGATACCCCATTTCTATGAGGCATACGCTACCCCTACCTTCTCAACCCTACTGCATTGGCAGGCTAGTGAGCTCACTCACTAGACTTCCAATACAGTAGGGTTGAGAAGGTAGGAGCAATGTATGCCTCATAGAATTGGGGACTCACAGTGATGTGAGTCCCCAATTCTATGAGGCATACGCTACCCCTACCTAGTCAACCCTACCGCATTGACAAGCTAGTGAGTGAGCTAGCTTGCCAAGGAATTTCAATTCACATGCCTTGTCCAGGCTTCCATTTTGAGCCTATCTTGCAATCATGGCATGCCACATTACCACATTTCTTTAAGGAATTCCATCGAAAAAATTCATGTGACCTTTGTCTATGCTAGAAATACTCTTCTATAGGATGATTGTAAGTATTCTTTATGAAGCCTTGAATGACATATTTCATTTATTTGAATGGATACATTTTTTAGGAACTAATATTCATCTCATTACCATGCTACAGGTAAAATTATCTACCATGCTAAGGAAACAGACAAGGAATAAACTAACAAACGAAGAGTATGAAACCAAAAAGCAAAGGAGAGAGAATGGGTGGCGACATATCATGACAAGAAGAAATTGGATATGATTGATGAAAATAAGCCAATTGAAGAGGAACCTCAACCATCAAAAAGAGAACAAGTATTGGTAGCACAAAGGGCACAAATGTGAAAGCATCGTGGTAAGACAGATTCAGATACCATAGTTGGAGACACTCCCTCTACTGCAAGTGAATACGAAGGGACACCATTAAGAACAAGCGAATATGGAGGGACACCATCTACCACAAGTGAATATGGAGGGACACCATCTACCACAAGTGAATATGGCTGGACACCATCCACCGCATCTCAAGTTGAGAGTACATCATCACTTGGATTTGATGAAGAAGGCATGCCATCATCCCCATGTGAACCTCAAGGTATGTCTTCTACTCCACCCTCGATTGAAGGTATGCAATCTAGCCAATGTCAATTAAATATTGATGAAATTCCTAATGTTGAGATGTATGTACCTAGGAGAACACAGCCTAGATTTTTGGGTAGAAATCCAAAGTATTTGATTAATATTGATGAGGATATTTTGTAGCACATGGAAGGTAAGATTCCAACACACACTTGTAGAAGATATGCTGATAACATTTGGAATTAATTCTTTGAAAGGCTAAATGAGACCGCAAGATGTCAACTATTTGTTGAAATGATGCGAGGTACAAAGTATATAAACATTATGAAGACTCTTGGGTTGAGAACATCGAATGCAGCAAGTGAAAACACGATTGTGATGAATCTAATGGATGCTTATGAGAGTGTGGGTAAGACCTCACGCTCAAAGGATAGTAATGTCACCTGACGTCTCATAACATTGACTTTGGTAAGTAGTCAAACAAAGAGAGCTTGTCTCATTGGAAAGATGAGTGAACAAATGAGAATTAGTAGAAAAACTTTATCAAGAGCCATTCAAAGGCGACAAAGAATTGAGGGCACCGATTCAAATGAATTATGGGCATTCTCAGGGAGACCGCCACGAAAAGATAAAAAAGTTGTTGAAGCATTGAGAACACTAATTGAAGAGTATTGGAAGAATAAAACAAGGCCATCTCCGAATCAAAGGGATGTGCTAAGAAGGAGAATCGGTAGTCGAAACCACAAGCCACATCCAAAGCATTTTTTGGATACGACTCAAACCCAATTTTTTCATAAATTTCAACAGTATTATCCTCAAATTAGTATTTTTCAAAGATATTTTGAAATGATTAAACCTTTTTATGTCAAGATAAATCACACACGCACTACTTGTTATTGTAGACTACATATTGAATTCTCTAACCATTATGATGTTTATCATTCTATATGTTTGGATTTGCATACTAATGATGCTTTGCAGGATTGTGGCATAAAATCCCCACCAACATCTTCAAGAGAGTTCTTATCAAAAAATTTATGTGAAATAGAGGATGGCCAAATATTCTACAGGACAACATGCTTGGATGGTTCATGCGAGCGTTACAGTGGCTTGCAGCGTATGCCAGTATGTCAACATATGGAAAGTAGAGATGAGGTGGGATAAAAACTAGTAGAGTTTATGAAGTATAAAACAATGGGATACGTTAAAAAATATGGGTCTCAAGCAAAAAGGTGTGATTTGGTTATTCAGAAGATTCCAGTGTATCAATTTATGTCCATGTTTCATGACAATATAGTGTATGAGTATGCAAGGCATACCCATAGAGCCCGATGGATGGACACACAATTCAAGCTATGCAAGGACACCTTTCCAGTTGGAAGCATAGTATCAATAGTTGAATTTTCATAGAATTACACTCTAAATCCATAGCATGAGGTGTAGTCACAATATTGCAACTCCACATAGGTTTCGATATTTGTGCACATAGAATTCATTCATGCAACTGATAGTACAAAGGACCAAAGGAAAGTATTGAGGGAGTATCACTTTTATATTAGTGATGATCGCACACATTCTCTAGAGTTCATGCAAGGTTGCTTCCAGATGTTCTACAGTGATTTGGCTCAGAGGGGCATAACATATGATCGACATATAATATGGTTGGATAATTGTGCAACACAGTTCAAGAACTTGTGCATGTTCTACTGGTTGAGCAGGATGCATGTCATTATAGGTGTTCAACATATGTGGAACTTTTTTGAGGCCGAGCATGGAAAGGGAGAGCATGATGGTGCAGGAGCATGTGTGAAAAGAGTATTAGCACGAGAAGAGTTAAAGTATAAAGACAATACAAAGTTGACAAATGCAAAATCAATCATTGAGTGGTGTAATGCTTTGATGGGTCCAAGTAATGAAGGTACGTATTCAATTTGTATATTTTTTTGGTTGATGGATGATACTAACATTGCACCATATGAGGATTGTTGTACACTAATAGGATCAAGTGAGCTTCACTCTTTCCTTAGCTCAGATGCAAGTTCATGGAGTATCAATACATGGAAGATGGCATGCTTTTGTTCTTCATGTACAAAGAAAGCCTGGAATGATTGTGAGTCAGGGGAGTGGGTTGAAAAATGGTTGACAAGTTATCTTAGCCCACTTCACATGTATTGCCCTCCGATGGCATTGGAAATAACACAGATGGAATCATCAGTCAACTTTGACCACCTATCAGATCTAGTTCAACGAGGTAATATATCTACTTGCTTAGTTTTTGAAATTCCTATTGTTATCTTACTTTGTAGTGTATTCGTAATGTTGACTAATTTCAAGATATTTTCTCCACATATCAATGCAGTGCATGTTTATGCAGTTATTGTAGATGAAGACAATGAAGAGGGAACAAACTATTACTTGTGTCATTGTGTTGAGGCCAAAAAGAAATTGGAGGCCCTAGTTATAGATGGAGAAAGCATCAAACACCCTATAGGATTAGTTTTTGTTATTGGAATGTGGCTTAGAAGGCACCCACATAAGAGTGTTAAACATTGGTTGTTTCAAGACTTTGACACACATTGTAAGATTCTTCATTACTCAAACCTTGTCGTGGCATCCAATGTTTGTTTGATCAACTATGGGGGTATAATTTTGAACAAGACCTTGTGGAAGGTCCGTGAGTCTGACCATGAGGCAATACTTGACACAATAAAGAGTAGAGCAGACTCAGATGGTTCATTGGATTAATTTGTTAGTATGCACATTATTTCTTATTAATTTATACTTGTATGCACAAACATTTGTTTGATGCCAATGCTATCATCTTCTTTTACTTTGCAAAGGTGGAAACCTTCTCAAAATGACACACAAATGAACATCAGATCAACTTCAAAATAGGTTTCAAAGAACTCATCAAAATTCCACCATATGAGCATGCCATTCCTTGTAGCATATGCAACCTGGTTTAAGCCATTTTACACTCAAGCTTTCCAAAACACTTACCAAATAAAAGATGGATTGAGATACCCTTTTAGGGCCTACACAACATATCTGAAAACCAATAGTGACTCCTTTGGACCAACATAGACTTTCAATACACCTACCCTGCTCAAGGTTACTCAATTAGCCTACTTTTACAAAGGAGGTCCCCCTTAACGACCTGTTCTCCAAAAAATCATATCAAATAGTCTCAAGATATGTGTCAAAACACAGGATTCCACCATTTGTTTGTTGTTTCAAGGCTTCTACAATGCCAAACTTGGAAACCCTCCTTTTTCATGCAATACATAAGGGTTTTAATGAAAATCCAAACTTTGGTGCTTACCCAACCAAAAAAATTCTCCAAAAACTCCACATATATCCTGCACACACTCAATAAACCCTTACAAATACCATTCTCTCAACATTTCTCTCAAACCCTCATTCAACAACTTAATTGTCTCATGAAATTAACTCTGTCCAGCCCTAGAACATCACCCCTTGACACACAAATGGACACATCTGCACCAATTAAACCTCTAAATTCCTAACCCTACCTATTATGGTCCATTACACCAAGAAACAACAACTATAGAAGGTGGAATGGACCAAATTCACATATTTGGTACCTTCAAACCCTACACACAGAAATAACCAAGAAGTTTTCGTAAATTGCCTATAAAATGAGTTATACCTGGTGAAATTTGCTCAAAATTGAACTAAAAGGAAGCTAAGACTCTTCCCTAACAAATAATGTACATTGGAGTTCTTGTGGGGAACGTACATGCCTGTACAAAAGAAGAAATCAGGTTGATACACAGTTAAAAACGTTGAAACAGTGCCTTCTTTGCATACAAATTCAAAATGTGTAAAATCCAGCCAACCTTCAAATGTTTACAAGGAACATTTTAAAGGAATATCCATCCTCTCCACTGACCATAACCACCTTACTTCTTTTTTTTCAACAATGACCTTTCAACTTCCTTTTTCCTTAGTGCAACTTTGCATTGTTTTTTCCAATTTTGCTTTTTTTTGACCTTTTAACACAAATGGATGCAAAATTGACTTCCAACCTATTCTAATGGCCTTATGATGGCCTTATCACACCACTTTGACCTTTACATTTCCACCTTACAATTATTTTCACATTTTATGCCATTGAAGGCCTCATTACATCACATTGACAACATTTGCCAAGACATGACAACTTCATAAACCTATCAACCTAACATGACTCAAAACACTTGCTAATGGTCCTTTGAGACCTTATTACATCACACTCATGAATACAAAGAAAAATTCACCACATGACCACCTAGTGGTCCTAGCTGTCCTTGGTGCTCCTGCACCATACACCTGGACATAAAATCTTTCCCAGTCCCTTGGAAACTTCTGTACCTGCAAAACAAATGTGATTAGATACTCCTACATGTCCTTGCAATGGTCTCATCTTCACCTTGGGCTTATAATTTTCCTCCTCTTGAAATTCCATGCTTGCTTTGTCACTTTGACCCTTCATGTCTACTCTATCAACTTGAATATGTACTTCTAGGTTATGTTTGTTCCTCATCCATCTGCCCTTTCTCTGTTCTTCAACTTCTTTCATTGAAACCAACTCATCATATGACTGTCCTCCTTCATCTTTACCCTTGGCTTGAATAGTATGAACACAACCAGGAAGCAACAAATGACTTCCCTTCTCTTTTTCCTCTTGACCTTCCTCTTCACACCTACCATGCCTGGTACCACTGTCATAACGACACACAACTGCTCAACAACAAGTTTCATTAACCAAGGACAAATCTCTGCCCTTACCTTAGTCCTTCCTCTTCTCTCCATCTCAAGTGGAGACTTCACAAACTCTTTAGCCTTCTCATAGCCTAACTCTAACTTCCTTGCACCCTTAGTCCCTATCCTCATAGAGACCCCTGAAAAACTCTTTATCCTATTTACTTCACCCTTCATGGTGACAACCTCTTCTTCATACTCTTTCACTATCCTTTTCACATTTCCCTTCACTATTTCTTCCCATTCTAACTAGCTGACTGTCATGTATTTGTCTATCATAAACTTATTATCCATGTTAAGGCCTTGCATCAGACCTTTATCTTCCTTCATCACCATGTTCTTATCCTTCATCACCATGTTCGTAACCTACACTGTCCTCTCAAATTCATTACATTCATGCCCCATCATTGGGATATGCAAGTCATCCTCTTGATTGTCCATACTTTTCCTTCTATGTTCTTCCTCAAGGACCTTTGTCCTACTAACCTCAGAAACACAACTTAACTATTCTTCACCTCCTCCTAACATCATGCATTCACATTGGTTTACCTCAACCAATTTACTCTCCATCACTTACCATACCCCTTGGGATTCTTTCTCATTTACCTTCACTGTCCACCTTTACCACTGTATTTCCAATGTCCATACTCTCTGTATTTCCAATATTAGACTGGCTTTTGTCTGCAATCAACTTCACAGGACACCAAACTATCCCTATCATAATCTTCTCATCATCTGTAAGCCTGTCAAGACTTGTTCCTTTGCTGTCATCTTTGGTACCTTCATCCTCTACCTTTACCTTAGTTTTTAAGACCTCTTTATCCATAGGTCTATCAATCACATCTCCATATACTTGCTTCTTTTCACTTTCTTTCCCATTTAGTGGATAACTCACCTCCTCCCTTGTGTTTTCATCATGCCCAAATGGCTTGTGTTCTTGCAACTCTTCTTCACTCTTCATAACCTCATCTCTTCTCTTGAGGATCTCTATCCCAAGCATCTTCTTTTCACAACACTCAGTCTCAGTCTCATATACCTCTGCATTCTTCATGGTTTCCTACCCTAGAACACTACCATTCCTCATTGAACAAACTCTTACATGCTCCTTATCTTCAACACAACATTCATGCTTAACCTTCTCTTTCAAGGTCTTGTCATTCTCGACCTCTTCTTTCTCACCATCCTTTGCACTTTTTAACTTTGAATCCGCTGCTACCTTTAATGTCTCAGTGAGCTCTCCACAGAAAATGGTTGCCTCTTCCTTGTCTTTGTCTCCTTTATATCCCAAGAACTTTTGTCTTTCCTGCAGCAACACCCTTGTTTTCTTGTCTTGGCCATAGTATTCTTCCACCAATGAAGTCAAATCATAAATCCTCCCATCCTTCTTAATCTGGTAACTATTATCCCTGCCATAATACACAACAAATCTTTGCCAACACCATGGTTTTCCAAACATTAGATGACAAGAGTTCAATGGTACAATATCACACAATATTCTATCTTTATATCCACCTATTTGAAATTCAACCCATGACTGCTCTTTAACCAAAAATGTGTTCTCACCATTCATCAATGAAACATAATAGGGCGAATCATGTGGAAATCTTTCTAAGTTCAATTTTTCAACCATTTCAAGCGCTACCAAATTATCCAAACTACTTGAATTAACCATAACCTTGCATACCTTACCTTTTCACTTGCACCTGGTCTTGAAAATTGCATTCCTCATCTGTATCTCCTTCTCTTTCAAACCTTTGATAGCCATGATGTCCTTTCTCCTTCAAATGCTTCTTCTTCAATCTTTAAGAGATCTACTTCCTCGCTCTGATACCACTTTGATGCAGACAAAGGTGGAAACCTTCTCAAAACGACACACAAATGAACATCAAATCAACTTCAAAACAGGTTTCAAATAAAATTCCACCATATGAGCATGCCCTTCCTTGTAGCATATGCAACCTGGTTTAAGCCAGTTTACACTCAGGCTTTCCAAAACACTTACCAAATAAAAGATGGATTGAGATACCCTTTTAGGGCCTACACAACATATATGAAAACCAACAGTGACTCTTTTGGACCAACATAGACTTTCAATACACCTACCCTGCTTAAGGCTACTCAATTAGCCTACTTTTACAAAGGAGGTCCCCCTTAACGACCTGTTCTCCACAAAATCATATCAAACAGTCTCAAGATATGTGTCAAAACATAGGATTCCACCATTTGTTTGTTGTTTCAAGGCTTCTACAATGCCAAACTAGGAAACCCTCCTTTTTCATGCAATACACAAGGGTTTTAATGAAAATCCAAACTCTAGTGCTTACCCAACCAAACCAATGCTCCAAAAAATCCACATGTATCCTAAAAACACTCAATAAACCCTTACAAAGACCATTTTCTCAACATTTTTCTCAAACCCTCATTCAACAACTCAATTTTCTCATAAAATTAACTCTATCCAGCCCTAAGACAACACACCTTGACACAAAAATGGACACCTCTGCACCAATTAAACCTCTAAATACCTAACCCTACCTATTACAGTCCATTCCACTAAGAAACAACAACTACAGAAGGTGGAATGGACCAAATTCACATATTTGGTACCTTCAAACCCTACACACAAAAATAACCAAGAAGTTCTAGTAAATTTCCTATAAAATGAGTTATACCTAGTGAAATTTGCTCAAAATTGAACCAAAAGGAAGCTAAGACTCTTCCCTAACAAATAATGTACATTGGAGTTCCTGTGGGGACCGTACAGGCCTGTACAAAAGAAGAAATCACGCTGATACACAGTTAAAAATGCTGAAACACTGCCTTCTTTGCATACAAATTCAAAATGTGTAAAATCCAACCAACCTTCAAATTTTTTCAAGGCCTATTTTAAAGGAATCTCCATCCTCTCAACCAACCATAACCACCTTACAACTTCTTTGTTTTCAACAATGACCTTTCAACTTCCTTTTTCCCTAGTGCAACTTTGCATTATTTTTTCCAATTTTGCATTTTTTTGACCTTTTAACCCAAATGGATGCAAAACTGACTTCCAACCTATTCTAATGGCCTTATGATGGCCTTATCACACCAATTTTACCTTTACATTTCCACCTTACAATTATTTTCACATTTTATACCATTGAAGGCCTCATTACATCACATTGACAACATTTGCCAAGACATGGCAACTTCTTAAACCTATCAACCTAACATGACTCAAAACACTTCCTAATGGTCCTTTGAGACCTTATTACATCACACTCATGACTACAAAGAAAAATTCATCACATGACCACCTAGTGGTCCTAGCTGTCCTTGACACTCCTGCACTAGTAAGTAACCTGCTAAAAATTTATTGGTGTCCCCTTGCAAAAAATGTAGATTTATGAGCCATCCAAGAGAATCTTAGCCAAAAAAGCAATGCAACATCCTTATTTTGATGATCTTGACAAATCTCAATTATTATTTTAAGCCATTATAAAAGTGTGTGTGAAGCTTGGTGAGGGAATTTCAAGTTATTCATTTGAAGTTAACCTTATCATG
This sequence comes from Sequoia sempervirens, assembly GCA_007258455.2. Lineage (NCBI taxonomy): Eukaryota > Viridiplantae > Streptophyta > Pinopsida > Cupressales > Cupressaceae > Sequoia > Sequoia sempervirens. The sequence continues at coordinate 2,059,335 of VDFB02056351.1, read as the reverse complement.
AGCACCTATGATGTAGACATTATAAGAGCATCTCAAATTTCAAATTATTCTATTCATGAGAGGTGTTGTGTGTAATAGTTATCTTGGAACTCCCAGCGAAGATGTATGACCAGGAGTGACTAAGTTGAGAGTCTGGCATGCCTATCCTCAATGGAAACATCAAGATTTATGCCTTGTTGTTCCCAAGTTGGAACCAAATGGTGTGGATTTGTTGTCTATAAGTGCCTTCCATCTATTTTTATTTCATTTCGATTTTGGATGCTATTTCTTTTTCTTCTTTTACTTTGTATATTTGTAAGTAAACTACTAAAAATTAATTGGTCTCCCCTTGCAAAAAATGTTGATTTATGAGCCATCAAAGAGAATATCAGCCAAAAAAGCAATGCAACATCCTTATTTTGATGATCTTGACAAATCTCATTTCTGATTTGAAGCCATTATAAAAGAGTGTGTGAAGCTTAGAGAGGGGAATCTCAAGTTACTCATTTGAAGTTAACCTCATATTGAATACCTATTATGTAGACATTATAAGATAATCTCAAATGTATGAGTAACATTGTAAAAAATCTATGAGAACGAAGTACCTAAGGCATTGTGCCTATGGTGCAGGGCACATGGGCCTTCATTTTGTAAAAGGGGTTTAGTATGTAGTGTCTTTATGTTTAAGGTCATGTTTTTGTTTTGAAATAATGTCTTTAAGACCATGTTACAATGTTTTGGGTCAGTTTTGGTTAGGAGGAGTCATTTTGAGTCAATTTGGTAAAGTTGCAAAAATTGTAAAAAAGTTGCATAGCAACTTTTGCATTTTTGATTTAAAAGGGAAGTTGAATAGTTAGGATGTTAAAAGTTATTTTTAGTCAATTGGATATGGTTGGAAAAGGTTAAATATTCTTTGTAATGGTTGAAATAGGGGTTGGATGTACATTTGGAGGATTGAGTAACAAGGATTCATTATTTTCTACGTTTTCCTACATTGAATTTTTCTGCTACAACAACTTGTATGTTTTGGTATGGCCTAGAAGTGCTCATTTGTGCATTGCAATTGATGGAGGAGTGAACTACCTTTCATTTTCATCTTGTCTAATTTGATTTCATTAGGATTTGAGTGAGTTATAGTGTTTTGATGCCCTGCTCTATGTTGGCCTCCTACAATGATTTAACAACTAAGCCCTTACAGTTGTGATTTAGAGATTGGACATCTAATCTAAATAGCTATATTAATCATCTTGAAGGTGAATTTAACTTTTCAACCTAGGGATGTAGACTTGGAATGGGTTAGCACAGTATGTGCACTAGCAATCCATAATAGCCATATTCATTCTACAACTAAGAAAGACATAATGCTGAAAGTAAATTGCTTGGAAAGAAATAACATAAGTGATGAGCATCAACCAATAACTATACTAAGCTGAAATGCATGATAGAAATGAGAATCTGAGCACACAGTCAGGGAACTACTCTATCTGCTTTGGCTGTAGGAACAGTCACAAAATGGAAATCTAGTGGCTACAGGAACAGACAGTTGCCAAATTCTTAACTAATTGCACAGAAAAGTAACAACTAAGCTAAAAGGTGGAATGCTCACCAAGTGGCCCCCCTTGGATGAGTATCCCTTAAGACAAATGTAAACTCAGATGCACAAACTTATAACTTCATTTTATTCATTGGAAAACAAGAGTACAATCGAGCAACATAACTATATTATTGAAAAACTAAGAATGTGAATAGAACATTAGATTAATCAACCCTCTAAGAAGTAGCATTCAAGTCTTATTTATAGGAAGAAAAACTACTAACTAACTACCTAGCAAGGCAGTCAACTCCAATAGATTAGGAGGATGCCACTTTAGGGAAAGCATAAAAAGTGGAGAGGAGGTTATGCATGCGTGGAATCTAGTCAAGCCGGTTTCCTTGATGTAGATCTAGCATAACAATAACTCCTATATTCGCTCAAAAAACTATTAAGATCATTTACAAGGCAGTTACAATTCTTCTATTTAAACTAGGAATCTCCCTCCATTGAGAGTCTTCCCTCCATCGACCTTTGAATGATCACTTTGTTGACCTTTATGGAAAACGACCAGTTGGCAGAGTCTTCCTCAATTTTGTAGGCTCTAATTATATCTATATGACAACATTAGCACGCATAACAATTGCATATTTGTAACTATCTTAAAGTAACATTCATTAATCCACATGTAAAATTAATATAGATAGTTCATATAGCATGTCAGTGTCATTTAAAGGTTACAAAAATAAGCTTATGCCCAATATCTATGGTTTTGAGGAAATGCCATGAAAATGTCAACATCCAAGTATCAAGGTCTAAGACAACTACAAAAAATAGATAATAATCTCTATCAAAATTGAGCTATAAATTAGAATCATCACTCCCCCAACCTAAGGCTTTGCTGGTCCTCCAGTAGAGGAAGGGTTGTTCTTTTGCTTGGTCAATGCCCTGAAGTTTTCAATTGCTAGCTGTCCTACATCAGTTCTTGCAGTGTGTGAATTAGGGTCCCAATAGAACCCTTGTAATCTATCCAACCTGTTCCATCTATGTCTCTCTGTAACTATATCATATTGATAATACCTGAAATTTGGGATAGGCCATAATAGGATAGGTGGCTAAAAAGTTTATGGAAGCCAAAATTGTCCCTTCGTCCTTCCAATCTGTATATATCTATCAACCCTTTTGCATGTTGCAACCTAGTTCTACAAAGAGTGAGGCTCAGCTTGTTTTAACTCATCAGTCAGACTATTCCACCTTTGTGATAGATATCCCATTATAGTTTCCCCTGTGGTTTTTGCTACCTTCTCATATTCTTTGTAAACTACTTCTCTCAGGAAAGATCCTATTGCTATAGCTTGGTCGGTAAAGAATTCTATACCAATCCCTAAAATGTCTCCTGGATTTCTAGATTTAGCCCTGATGGGCAGGGGAGTGTTGGATTCTATTTGCCTATGTCCTAAGTTGTTGTCCCCAACTAATTTCATTTTGTATCTAGGACATAAATTCCCTTAATTGGACATCCTCAACATACAAAAATGGATTCCAATAATAATCTTGGGTCACAACATAATTATGCAAATAGAATTCATGCAACAAATTCTTCACTTCAGGAGGAGCAATCCAATAAGCCTGGAAAAATTCAAGAGAAGTCTCAATGGAAGGATTCAAACCTGAAACAATCCTTGCTAGTTTGAAAGAAAGATTCTTCTCTTTCAAATATAGAGCATAGACCCTTGGAGGAGTCTTGCACTCCAATATTTGAGGTACTAAGGCTGTTATATTGTCCACTTTCTCCTTTAAAGCAACAATTTATGTATTTTTCTCTTCAATCTCTTCATCTTTCTTTTTAATCTCCTCTTTCAGCCCACGTTTCTCCTTTTTCCATTCTTCTTCCCTCCTCTGCATCTCATTCCATAAGTTCATGGCCACCATGTGCATTGAAAAATCAGAGGGCTTATGTATTCCTACCAAAAAATTTCCTGGTATTGATTCTTGCTTTTCATGTGGCCTCAGTTGCATGGATTATGATTGTTCACCCAATTCTGTCTGTAGGGGCTCCTATTCTTGCTCTTGCTGCAGGAGCTCCTGATTCTCCTCATAATATTGACTTCCAACTTGTTCTGTGATGGCAGCAAGCTTTGCCAACGTTATATTTTCCACTTCCTCAATTATGTCCTTTTCCTCAATGTTCACCTGCCCCATTGGGGATTTTGTGTCCTCTTGTGATGTTTCTCTAGTCCTAGGGATTCCTTGCAGCATACTAGGGGCTGGTCCAGCTAGTCTTTTTTTTCTAGGAGGGCTCTCATGTTTCTCTTTAGCTGCAGGAAGAACAGTGTTAGCCTTCTATTTCTTAGAGCTTGATGCTTCTTTTCCTGTCGTTTGCTTTTTAGCTTTTCCCTTCCTTATTTCTGCCTCTTTCTTTTGTGCCCTAGTTTGAATTATGATTCCAAAGGGGACATCATCATTAGAACTTGAAGAAGAAATTTATTTTTCTACATGTTTTGTCTCAGAAGAACTAATCTCTATAGTTTGTTCAACTGTAGGAGGGTTTACATTAGGGCTTGCACCAAAAGTTAAGGCTCCAGGAGTGGCTTCAACAAAACTCACTCTCCTACTAGCCCTACAAGGTTGAGGCAAAACCCTGGGTCACAAATGCTTTGGTCTAAATTGATCAATATTCAAGAATTCTTCCCAAGTCATATCAGACACATCATGCAAAGACTTCTCTACTAATAATTTGATTAGACAATGGTGGGAAACAAAATTATCTCTACTTTTTTGGGTCTCGGTTGCCATGATTGAAAGAAGTTGGTATAACATGTTTGGCACATTCATTCTTCTCCCATGCCTCATATGATTCAGGAGTTTGAAGTGCACAGAATGTAGATTCGATTGACAACTTTCACAAGTAAGGTACTTCATAACATAAGTAACTACTTGCTTCCATGGCTCAGGAAGAGAGGTTCTCTTCGCACCTTGTTTGTCCACATTCAATGAAGGGTCACTAGGTTCTATAAATTAAACCCTAGCTGACCTAGCGTCTCTGGTAGCAGGGCAATGTTCATCGTCGACAGACAACCTTGTAACTTTTGCAATCCTTTCTTCAGTAGCTATTACCTCCAACCCTTTTACCGTGGCCTTTCCTTTAGACAATGTCTGCACAAATTCCAACACAACATCTTCATTAAAACCATTAAGCTTTAGGAAATAATCTAACCATCCATAGTTTATGAACTTGGCCTGGCAAGGTGCATCTTGAAGTAATACATCATGAACCGTGGGTTCATTTCTAATTAACCAACCTCCCATTGCTTAGCTGCCTTCAATTAAACAATCACTCTACAAAGTTTCCCTTCCTGTAATCTTTATCTAAAATCCAAATTTCTCCTTGCTGCAACGTTACTGAATTCCCAACGCCAATGTCATCTGAATTTTACCTTTTGGCAACTTAGGATTATGACAGAGGCAATAAAGGTAGTAAAGGAGTAAAAAATGAAGGATATGATTAAGAGAAATGGTCGTGGTTGATATCATCTCACATGTGAGCCGTCACCTCACTCAGAATTCAAATTGGCACAATTTAAACTTCACTGACATGGACCAACATGGAGTAACACGTGGACATGGTATTCACACTTTCCACCCCCCAACCTAAATTTGAGCATGTGTCCTCACATGCGAGATGGTAATGATGATTTGACAGGGGAAGGGAATAATTACATGCTATGGAGAACATCTATATTAATGTACAATAATTAAATGAATGTATCAAAAGGAACTTAAGATATAACAAATTGATGCACACATACCTGAATTTATGGAGTATTTTTTGCAAAGAATATTGAGGAAGTACCGGTCACCTTTTAAGAAGTTAGTTGAGCAATTAATGAATGTGGAGATGGAATGAAGTGAAGTGAAATGAAGAGAAGTTATGAGGACATGATGGAAGAGAGAAAGGTGGAGATGGATGGGCGGATGGGTGAATGAATGAAGAAGTGGACTCCCACAAAAGTGGAAGTCTTTATTATGACAAGTTACGTACCTTAGGTAGCCAGAAGGAGGGACACTAGGTCCACTTCCTTCGGCTATAGGAAGTTCGGGTGTTGCATGTTGAGTGAATTGTTGTAGGAATTCTTCCTCGGGAGTTGTCTTGTGATACAACCTGAGGCGATGACAGTTGACAAGCAACTTAAATTTAACTGGGTCAATGGTAGTGAGCTGAACATTCCCATTGGGGAAGACTTCAACAACCTCATATGGTCTTAGCCACCTTGTTTGCAATTTTCCTACAGTATCTTGATACCTTGAGTCATAGAGTAGTGCCCAGTCACCTTGCTGGAATTTCTTGTCCTTTATGAATTTTTCATGCCACTTTATTCTCTAATTTTGCACTACTTCTGTGTGATGAAAGGTTTCCTTCCTCACCTCATCCAAGTTATTCAACTATATAATTTTGTCCTTTTGTGCCTCAGAGATATCCATCCCTAAGTCTAGTGCAGTCCTAAGAGTCTTATGCTCAAATTCAATGGGCATCATAGCTTCCTTTCCATACAACAACTCAAAAGGAGTGAAGCATGTGGTTGTTTTTTAGGTAGTCTGATATGCCCAAACAACTTTTGGCAGCCTGTTTTCCCAATCCTTCCTATGGATAGCCACTATTTTGGTCAGAATGGCTTCAATTTCCCTATTAGTCACCTCAACTTGGCCATTAGCCTGAGGGTGATAAGGAGTAGACTTCCTATGCCTTATGTTGTACTCATTGACCAGTGTTGTAACAAGGGTTGAGGTTCAAATTGAGCCCCTTGATCAGTCACTATCTCTATGGGAACCCCATACCATGTGAAAATGTCCTCATAAATAAATTATGCAACATTATTATCTCTTGCATGCTTCATGGCCTTAACTTCTACCCACTTGGTTACATAATCAGTGCATAACAAGATATAGGATTTACCATTTGATGGAGGATAAATGGGTCCTATAAAATCCAATCCCCACTTATCAAAGGGAGTGATTACTACTTAGGGGTAAAGGGGCATCTCATCAGTTTTGGTTGGCCGGCCCATCCTTTGACATCTATCACATTTCCTTGTATATTTCCCTCCATCCTTGTGTAGTGTGGGCCAGTAATATCCTATGCTCAAAATCTTTAGTACTGCCCTCTTGGCTGAAAAATGCCCTCCACAGGGTTCATTGTGACATGCATGCAAATATCATGTCTCATCTTCCCTCACACATCTCGTCATGACATGGTCTGGTCCAGTGTAAAACAAGCATCCTGCAATCCATGAGAAAGGTAAAGATTTTTCAATGAGAACCCTTCTCTCTTTTGGAGAGAAATGAGGAGGAACTCTCCATGTAACTAGATATTTAGCTATGTCAGCATACTAGGGTGTATGCACACTGATGGAAAATAAATGTTCATTAGGGAAACAGTCATCAATGACTTGATTGTCCTTTGATGTAGTTAGCCTTGAAAGAAAGTCTACAATAACATTGGCCTTCCTTGGTTTATTCACAATGGTTATGTCAAACTCTTGCATCAACAATAACCATCTTGCTAACCTACCTGAGATCAGAGGTTTATTCATGAGGTATCTAATTGTTGCATGATCTGTATGCACAAAGATATGATAGCCTATTATGTAGTTCCTGAATTTGTTAAGGGAATAAATTACAGCCAACATTTCTTTTTCTGTCATTGTATCGTTGAATTCAACTCCTTGTAGGTTTTTGCTGACAAAATAAATAACATTTTCAATAGCTCCTTCTTTCTACCCCAAGATTGCTCCTATGGCATAGTCTAATGCATCTATATGAATGTGGAATGGAAGCTCCCAATTGGGACCTTTGAGTACAGGAGCATTAGTTAAAGCTACTTTGAGATCATAGAATTCCTTGTCATAGTCCTCTGTCTATTGAAACTCAACATTCTTAGTGAGAAGATTGAACAATGGTTATGCTATTTTGTTGAAATTCTTGATGAAATGCCTATAGTAGCCTTCATGGCCCAAGAAACTCCTAACATCTTTTTGTTTTGCAGGTGTAGGAAGATTTGTGATCACCTCAATCTTAGCAGGATCTACTTGAATTCCTTTGTGAGAGATGTAGTGGCCAAGGACTACACCTTCCTGCATCATCATGAAGCACTTTTCACTGTTTAAAGATAGATTATGGTCTTCACATCTTTGTAAGACCCTCCTGATATTTTCCAATGCTTCATTGAAATCAACACCATAGGTGGTAAAATTATCCATATAAATTTTCATGCAATCATGAGAGATATCTAAAAATATGCTAATGAATTCCCTCTAAAAAGTTGCAGGTGCATTGAATAAGCCAAATGGAAGTACTAAGTAGGCATAAGTCCCCCATGGAAAAGTAAAAGGCGGTCTTCTCCTAGTCCTCAGGTGCAATTTGGATCTAGTTATACCCACTGAATCCATCTAGAAAAGAAAGGTACTACTTTCCTGCAAGTGAATCCAAAACCTAGTCTATGAAAGGAAGGGGAAAATGGTCCTTTTTGGTGGCAACATTGTGTTCCCTATAATCAACACAAACTCACCACTTCCCTCTCTTTTTGGGCACAATCACCAATGGAGACACCCACTGGCTATTTGAAATGGGGTAGATAAATCCTACATCCAACAATTTATGTAGTTCTCCTTTTACAATTTCCCTCAATGTAGAGTTAATTCTTCTTTGTGGCTGCCTCACTGGTGTACAATAATCTCTGATGTATATCCTATGAGTGCGAAGCTTAGGATCCAATCCACTCATATCATGATAATCCCATGCAAATGCATATTGGTGGGTCCTCAGTAAGTTTTTCAATGACAATTGATGTTCTTCACTCAGTTTGTTGTTAATATTTAGATATTTTCCTTCTGATACTTGCACTCGTGTAGTTAACTCTATCATAGTTGCTTCACTAATGCTTGGTACCTTGAGTTCATGTGGCAGTAATTTATGAGACATACTTGTTGCTGCAAGAAGTTCTGCTACAGGAAGGATGGGCATAAGTGTCTTTACTAGATCAATAGAACTAGATGCATGAGGATGAGTCTTCTTGCACCTCACAATGGTTCTAAATTATGTTAGACAATACTTCAACTTCTCCTTGAACCTGCATGAAGGAACTTCTGCCTAAGATCATAAGTTGTGCCACATAATTGACTTCATCAGCCTCTTCACCAACATGTGGCCATATGGGGTTGTCCATATCATAGGATGGCTGAGCAGGAGGGTAGAGAACAATATTTTTGGTGCTCTTTCCATAAAAAATGGTCATGTCTCCTATCCGACATTCAATATAGGCATTTTTTGTTGCTAACCATGGCCTTCCTAGAATAATGGGGTGCCCACCTAGTGTAGCTTTAGGAGATAGAATCATGAAATATGTTGGATACTCCCAAGAGTCTAGAGTTACCACAAGATCCTCTACTATACCATCAGGTTTAAGAGTGGAACTATCAACAAGCTGTAGGACAGTAGGAGTAGGTCTCATTCTTACAACATTTAGTTGTTGTAGGATATCCTTGGTCATTATATTTATTGCTTCTCCTAGATCAATTAGAGCATTCTTTATTTGGATCTCATTTATAACAACTCCTACCATAGGACTACCTGGGTCATTATATTTGGGAACAATCACTTTCCCGAGCATGATGTCAGCCAACTGTCCCACCACATGAACCGTAGTGGGGTCTTTCTTCTTCCTGCCTGGCTTCTTAAGGCATGCTTCCTTAATTGCTTTTCCATATATGGGAACATTTTTTATGGCCTGAAATAGAGGGATCTTGACACATATATGTTTCAACTAATCTAGAATGTCAAAGGTTGTTTCCTCCTCTTCCTTTTGTTTCACAATTTCCAACCTTTGAGGAAATGATGGTTCTTGTTCATTTTGCTTGACTAGAATTGATTCAAGAATTTTAGGTACACTTGGCACTTTCATATGCTCCTCTTCTTCCATAGGAAGCTTAGTGATGATGGGTGTAGAAGGAGCTGGTAAAGTAGTTCCTGAACGCAAGTGGATGTCACTTACACTCACAACATATGCAAGGAATTGATTTGGATCGGCATAGGAGACTGGCTACTGATGTGGTTTGTTATTTGGATTAGGTGTGGGATGAGTTGGTAGCTAAGTAGGTTTAGGTGTATTTGAACTTGAACTAGCAGGAGGAGGCATGATAGTAGGTTGTTGGGGCTGAGAAGGTGGCTGCATGTAACTGGTGGTCTGGTTTGGCCATTGTTGTCCTCCCCTCCATTGCGATGTTTTCTACCAATTTTTTGTAGGTGTTTGCCAATTTCCTTGAAATTGCTGCAAATTCCCTTGAGGTTGTTGCCACTAGGGTGGAGAGTTTTGGTGATTGGGCTAGGTATTTGGAAGGTTATTCCAAGGCTATGGTGGATATCCTCTATAATTGGATGGATATGGGGGTTTCCATTGGTTACCAAATGCATAAGAATTAAAATAAGGCCCAAAAAAGGATAATGGATCTAGTGGCATACCTTTTCTTGGAGCCCATGGCATTCTTTTTGCAATGTAGTAGACCTAGTCATCATCTCCCTAGATTGGCTTGAACTCAAGTGGAATCTACTTACTGTCAATGTTAGCTACCATTTTGCATCTGTAGTCCTTTTGTTTGCAATAAGGGCAATATTTTGCCAACATTGCCTCTGCCCCCTCTTGTTTCTTCTTTGCTTGAAGTGTATCCAGTTGAGTAGCCAGATTGTTTATGATGTCTTGTTTGAAATCTTCTAGTAAGTGAGTAATCTCCATCCTTGAAACTCCATTGGTAGATGACTTACACATAGAGGATTGGTAAGCTCTCCCTTTCTTTGAAGCTGCCCTAGAGTAGTTCTGACATATCTTCTTGATATCTTGCCAAGGAATTTGGGTGATATCTCCTCCTCCCATCAGGTCCAAGGCATCAGTGTAGCTGTCATTAATTCCTCTTAGGAAAATTATCTTTTGTGATTCTTCATTGAGTGTATGGTGTGGATATTTTTGTAGGCAGAACAAAAACCTTGCAATGTAATCCTCTAGGCTCTCATCTTCCTTTTGCTGCATCCTAAAAATGTCATCTCCCCTTAGGTCACTACCCCTACAATATTCCTTGTACTTCTCAAGGAAATTTTCCTTCATTTCCTCCCAAGTCTCCACAATATTTCTGCCTAGGCTCATAAACCATCTTAATGCAACTTCTTTCAAAGTGGTAGGAAATAGCTTAAGCCTTTGAGCATCCATGGTATAGTCATAACTTCTATAGAGGATATCAAACTCGAACAAGAAAGTATCAGGATCTTCAGTGACAAGTCCATAGAACATAGGAAGGACTGAAGTAGAGATATTTTTGAGATTGTCAACTTCATTCTGATGAGAAATGGGGAATGGAAAAGATGGTTTGTTGGGCCTATTTCTATTTGCATCACCCAAGCCTTCCTGATGAAGTTCCAAAGCAAATGGGTTCTCAAGAAGATTTTGATCTTTAGAAGAGGTTTCAAAACTGCTCAAATTGGGGAATGCATTAGCAAAGGAATGTGGCTTCTCCTCTTCTTCTTCTTCTCTTGGCAGATTTGGAAGCTCTTCTAGCTGAAATGGATTATGGTTATTAGGAAGGAATCTTTCGTGAGCATCTCTTCTCCTTCCTCTATGCATGCGGTATCAACTCAATATCAGTCAGCTCACACAAAAAATTGGAAAAAGAATAGTGGATCATTACTTTTCCTAAATGAGGGGTATACTAAGATCAAATTTTAGAAATACTACAATAGGAAAGAAACTATCAATGAATCCCAAAGAACTCCCTAGTTTGACACCATCCCCGACAACGACGCCAAAAATGTTGGCCTCCTACAATGATTTAAGAACTAAGCCCTTACAACTATGATTCAAAGATTGGACATCTTATTTGAATAGCTATTTTAATCATCTTAAAGGTGCATTTAACTTGTCAACCCAGAGACATAGACTTGAAATGGGTCAGTACAATATGTACACTAGGAATCCATAGTAGCCATATTCATTCTATAGCTAAGAAAGACATAATGATGAAAGTAAATTGCTTGGAAATAAATAACATAAGTGTTGAGCATCAACCAATAACTATACTAAGCTGAATTGCATGACATAAATGAAAATATGAGCACACAAACATGGAACTACTTTTTCTCCTTTGGTTGCAGGAACAATCACAAAATGGAATTTTGGTGGTTGTAAGAACAAACAGTTGCCAAATTCTTAACTAATTGCACAAAAAAATAACTACGCTAAAAGGTGGAATGCTCACCAAGTGGCCCCCCTTGGATGAGTATCCCTTAAAATAAATGTAAACTCAGATGCACAAACTTATAACTTCATTTTATTCATTAGAAAACATGAATACAATCGAGCAGCATAACTGTATTACTGAAAAACTAAGAATGCAAATAGAACATCAAATTAATCAACCATCTGAGCAGGAGCATTCAAGTCTTATTTATAGGAAGAAAAGCTACTAACTAACTACCTAGTAAGGAGGTCAACTCCAACAGATTAGGAGGACGCCACTTTAGGGAAAGAAAAAAATGTGGTGAGGAGGTTATGCATGCGTGGAATCTGGTCAAGCCGGTTTCCTTAACACAGATCTAGCATAAAAATAGCTCCTATATTCACTCAACAAACTATTAAGACCATTTACAAGGTAGTTACAATTCTTCAATTTGAACTAGGAATCTCCCTTCATTGAGAGTCTTCCCTCCATCGACCTTTGAATGATCACCTTGTTGACCTTTATGGAAATGACTAGCTGGTAGAGTCTTCCTCAAATTTTTAGGCTCTAATTATATTTATATGACAACATTAGTACGCATAACAATTGCATATATGTAACTATCTTAAAGTAACATTCATTAATCCACATGTAAAATTAACATAGATAGTTCAACTAACATGTTAGTGTCATTTAAAGGTTACAAAAATAAGCTTATGCCTAATGTCTATGGTTTTGAGGAAATATCATAAAAAATTCAGCATCCAAGTATGATGGTCTATGACAACTACAACAAATGGATATTAAAATCTATCAAAATTGAGCCATAAACTGGACTCATCACTCTGCATCAATATAACTAGCATACAGTCTAACTTATTATAAAAACTTTATTTATTAAAATAAATCAACCTACTGATTATATATCAATATCAATATAGCATACAGTCTATTGAAATAAACATTTGTAATGAGATTTACTCAAATATTAAAATTTATTGCTTCCCTCAAATATTTGTAATTCAAGCAACGTAATCCCTTAACAATCCAAATTGCAAAAGGGAAACAATCTTTGCAGCTTGTTACCCGGATAATGTGTTAGTTATGAGCATTTCGTCTGAGGCATCAGGATCATGTAGGGAACCTCTACAATAAGCTCTCTCATTTTTTGTTATCTCAGAGTCATTTTTATGTGGTGTCCAATTTTGACTTGATGAAAAAAGTGTCAATTGCAAGCAATGTAAAGTTGAAAAGTGGTGCAACTTTCATTTTGTAACTTGTGTGACCAAATAGACTATTCCAACACATCTAAATGGGTATGTTTACACTAGGAATAGTCCTCTTCCCCACCGAAACACACAGAATTGCTTCGAGCTATGTTCAACCGGATCAATCCCTTAAGAGTCCAAAGTGTAAAATGACAACAATCTTTGAGGGGCAATTACTCGAAAACTGTGACACTTAAGAATTCTTCATCTAACCCTACGAGATTACATTGGGCCCCTTGATAATAATCTCTCCCAGTTTTTGTTATCTCGGAGTTGTTTTCCCATGGTGTCTAGTTTTCACTTGATGGAAAAAGTGTCAAATGCAAGCAGTGTAAAGTTGCAAATTGGTGCAACTTTTTTTTTGCAACTTGTGTGACCAAACAAACTATTCCAACGCATCCAAATAGGTACATTTATGCTAGGAATGTTCCTCTTTCACATGAAAACACGTGGAATCGCTTCGAACTACGTTCAACCGACTCGATCCCTTAAGGGTCCAAAGTGCAAAAGGGTAACAATCTTTGACGAGCTATTACTCGAAAACTGTGGTGCTTACGAAATATTCATCCGATCTTATGAGATTGTGTTGGTCCCCTCTACAATAATCTCTCTCATTTTTTGTTATCTCGAAGTGGTTTTCTGTGGTGTCCAATTTTCACTTAATGGAAAAAGTGTCAAATGCAAGCAATGCAAAGTTGCAAAGTGGTGCAACCTTTATTTTGCAACTCGTGTGACCAAATGGACTATTCCAACATGTCTGGATGGGTGGTTTTACACTAGGAATGGTGCTCTTTTTCACCCAAACACGCGAAATCACTCCGAGTTACATTCAACCGATAAAATCCCTTAAGAGTCTAAAGTGCAAACTGACTGCAATCTTCGACGATCTATTATTCAGACACCATGATGTTTAAATTTTTTTTTTTGAGCCTATGGGACCATGTTTGGCCCCTCTACAATAACCTCTCTCAATTTTTTCTATCTTGGAGGCATTTTCCGAAGGTGGAAAATTTTCATTGGGGGAAAAGTTGTCAAATGCAAGTAGTTGAAAGTTGTAAAGTGGTGCAACTTTTATTTTGCAACTTGTGTGACTGAATGAACTATTCCAACTCATCCAGGTGGGTACATTTATGCTAAGAATGTTCCTCTTTCACACCCAAACATGTTGAATCGCTTCGAGTTACATTCAATCAGTAGAATCCCTTAAGAGTTTAAAGTGCAAAATAGCTGCAAACTTCAACATATTGTTACTCAGGTACCATGATGCTTAGAAACTTCTCATTTGAGCCTATGGGATCATGTTGGGCCCCTCTACAATAACCTCTCTCAGTTTTCAATATCTCGAAGACATTTTCCTATGGTGGCGAATTTTCACTTGGGGAAAAAATTGTCAAATGCAAGTAGTTGAAAGTTGCAAAGTGGTGCAACTTTTGTTCTGCAACTCATGTGACCAAACAGACTGTTCCAACACATCCGAATAGATATTTTTATGCTAGGAATGGTCCTCTTTCACACCCAATCACTCTGGACTACATTCAACTGGATCGATCCCTTAAGAGTCCAAAGTGCAAAATGGCTGCAAACTTCAGCATGATGTTACTTAGATATCGTGTGTTGGTCTTCTATAAGGATTTAACAACTAAGCCTTTACAACCATGATTCATAGATTGGACATCTAACCTAAATAGCTATTTCAATCATCATGAAGGTGCATTTAACTTGTCAACCTAGGGACGTGATCTTGAAATGGGTCGACACAGTATGTGCACTAGGAACCCAAAGTAACCATTTTCATTCTATAGCTAAGAAAGACACAATGCTGAAAGTAAATTGCTTGGAAAGGAATAACAAAAATGTTGATCATCAACCAACAACTACAGTAAGCTAAAATGCATGAAAAAAATGAAAATTTGAGCAAACTAATATGAAACTACTATGTCTGCAGGAATAGTCACATAATGGAATTCTAGTGGCTGTAGGAACAATCGGTGTCATATTCTTAACTAATTACTGAATGGAAAGTAATACTAAACTAATACTAACTAAAGGATGAAATACTCACCAAGTGGACCCCTTTGGATAAGTATCTCTAAAACTACTGAGAACTCAGATGCTCAAACTTAGAACTTCATTTTATTCACTAGAATTCATGCGCATAAGAGAGTATCATAACTGTATTGTTGAAAACTTAAGAATGCAAGTACATCATCAGATCGCGCAACCCCTTGAGAGGGAGAATTTGATCCTTATTTATACTACCAACTAAGTAAGACGGTCAACTCCACAAACTGGGAGGACGCCACTTAGGGAAAGTAGAGAAAGTGGAGAGGCGGTTACATGCACATGGAATTTGGTTAGACGTGCCCGCAGATTTGGCACAACGCTAATGTCTAAATTTGCTCAACAACAATAAAGACCATTACAAGGCGGTTACATTCGATTTGCATGGGGAATCTCTTTTTGTCGACCTCCTTTGACCTTTGAATGATTCCCATGCTAGACGTTATGGTGCATGCCCAACTGGCGGTGTCTTTCTCAATTTAGTATCCTCAAATTATATTTGCATGGCAATGTTAGTACGCACAATAATTGCATATTTGTAACCACCTTAAAAAAAATTCATTAACCACATGCATAATTAATATAGATAGTCCATATAACATGCCAATGTTATTAAAAATTTGCAGAAATAAGATTAGGCCCAATGTCTATAGTTTTGAGGAAATATCATAAAAATATCAACACTTAACATCAAGGTCCATGACAACTTCAGCGAATAAATCATAAATTCTACCCAAAATTAGACCATAAACTAGACTCATCACCATGATGCTTAGAAACTTCTCGTCTAAGCCTATGGGATCATGTTGGGCTCCTCTACAATAGCCTCTCTTGATTTTTTCTATTTTGGGGGCATTTTCTCGTGGTGGCGAATTTTAACTTGAGGAAAAGTTGTCAAATGTAAGTAATTGAAAGTTGCAAAGTTGTGCAACTTTCGTTCTGCAACTTGTGTGACCAAAGGGACTGTTCCAATGCGTCTGAATAGGTATTTTTATGCTAGGAATGGTCCTCTTTCGTACCCAAACACGTGAAATCACTTCGAGCTACATTCAACCGGATCGATCCCTTAAAAGTACAAAGTGCAAAATGGCTACAAAATTTAGCATATTGTTACTCGGATACTGTGATGCTTAGAAACTTCTCATTTGAGCCTATTGGATTGTGTTGGGCCCCTCTACAATAACCTCTCTCTATTTTTGCTATCTCAGAGGAATTTTCCCGTGGCGGAAAATATTCACTTGGGGAAAAAGTTGCCAAATACAAGTAGTTGAAAGTTGCAAAGTGGTGCAACTTTCGTTCTGCAACTTGTGTGACCAAACGGACTATTCCAACGCATCTGAATGGGTACGTTTACACTAGGAATGGTCTTCTTTCGCACTCAAACATATGGAATCACTCTGAGCTACGTTCAACCAACTCGATCCCTTAAAGGTCCAAAGTGCAAAAGGGAAAAAATATTTGATGGGCTATTACTCAGAAACCATGACACTTACAAACTCTTTGTCTGAGCCAACAGGATTGCATTAGGCCCCTCTACAATAACCTCTCTTAGTTTTTGTTATCTCAGAGTTGTTTTCCTGTGGTGTCCAATTTTCACTTGATGGAAAAAGGGTCAAATGCAAGTAGTGTAAAGTTGCAAAGTGGTGCAACTTTCGTTTTGCAATTCGTGTGACCAAACAAATTGCTCCAATGCATCTCGATATGTTTGTTAATGCTAGGAATGGTCCTCTTTCATACCTAAACATGCATAATCACTCCAAGCTACATTCAATAGGCTTGATCCCTTATGATGGAATGCAAAACAATCGAAAAGAGAAACATACACACGACGGTTGAGAAGTCTGAGTTTTCCACACAAAAAACATGTGATCATCCTCAAGTCTAGCAAGCACAAGAAATTTTTCAATTATCCTCCTTTCCCTTACAACAATATACAACCAATTGTAAATGCGTAAAATGGTGGAACTTCAAAACATTTTATTTCTCCTCAATTAAGAACTTTGGTTGTGAAGCATTTTGTCATTTTCATTTGCAATGATTTGCTATGCTTGAAAATTGGAGTCTAAGAGAAACAAGTGATGCTCTCACATGCATTTGTTATTTGGTGTGATATATAAAGTTTCCACCATTGAGTCCATTTCTTATTTGTATTATAAATTATAACTTTCTTTCTCCCGAGTCCATTTCCTATACAAGAAATAATATTGCAAAAAGTTGAAATATAAATCTTTTGACGTGTTTATATGGTGATAGATCAAGAACATAACAATTCATTTTGCACTATGAGGATTATGCTATGAAAATGTTTAAAGACTATTCAAGATAAATGTTTGTATGATAATGTGTCAAGAAGTTAACTACTTCATCTACTATGAATATTATGTTGTGCAAGTGTTGTAAAGATTATGTATCATTTGCTTAATTGAGTTGTTCCAATCAAAAGATTAAATATATTGGAATCTTTTTATAAAACATTTCATGGAATACCAATTGAAAACATGTTTTTTTCTTTTAGATAAAGCATTTCATGGAAGTCTTTGGATTAAACTAAATTGAGATATGTAAGAACAAGGGAGCAGTAGGAAATACATTACTCAAGGATCTTAAATTAGCCTTCTCTCTTGTTGTAATTTTGAGTGGATTATTACTTTCAAAGCATTGGGAATGGTTTGTCTATTTTCTAGTTGGTAGCTACCATTCTAGAAGGCTCATCTCTTGATATATTTTATACTCATTCTTAATCAATTACCAAGTTAATAATCAATGCATTTATTTACAGTTAATCTTTTTGTTTCAATTTGTGCAATTTTGGAATTTGTAACTTTACTAGTATTCCTAGAAATATTGAAGCTGTTTAGCATCGAATAGTAAATTGTTTAGCATCAATCAATTAATATTCAAGGCAAGCCATGAAGGACAACAATGATCAATGCTAGGGCTAACCAATTAATAAGTATACATGTGAATAATTCAAGCATGTACATGTGAATAAGGAAAGCACAAGTACTCAAAAATATGTAAGCCTTGAAGTATACACACTATACACTTGAATACACGTAACTCATATCTATTGAACCATGGATTTATAATGCAAATATGGACACCATCAATAAAAAAGATTTGTATTAACCAAAAATCCATGTAGGAATACATCAATATATGTCGATATAAGTATAAAATATAGGTACAAAATAACCATATGGCTTATGAGAATGCCATATAGGCATATAATGTAAAATACATCTAATACAAATTATGTACAAAAATGCCATATAGGCATACAACAAAGGGTTCTGGAATCAAAAGTCATCACTCTCCATGCTCTTGAAATAAACAATTTCCATTTTCTTGTTGATCAGATGCCGATATGTTTGTCACTCATTTATGCTGTGGTCGAGGAGTGCTCTTGGTGCTCCTCCTAGGGTTTAGTTCTTGGTCAAGTCTTATATGTTACAGTAAGAAGTAAAGACATTAATATATAGAAATTACATTAAAAAAATGATATATTTACCAAAATAATCACTTACCGCCATCTGATGATCACTCTCCATGAGGAGAATATTTAAATTCCCATGTTAAGGCATGTTGAATCCCTGTATAAACCATCCAAATAGAAATTAAACTACAAATCAATAATGGTTTGATTTTTCACTAACATCTATAACAACAAATGTAAATTGAAATTTAGTAATTTTCCTCATACCTCCCCTGTCAGATCCATCGGGGATTTTATAGCAAATGAAACACCGATCTCCATTTCCCTTTGATCATTTAGAGGTGTATCCACTTGCAACATTTGAAAATAAAGCAACAAATTGTTTAATCACAAAAACTAGAATAGCGATCCACGTCATGACTTATAATGTATGAGATAATGAACAAAATTTTGAGAACTTATTAAACTATATATTTTTTACTATCATGCTTACTATTTTCCCTATCCATATCTTATTTGAAAGCACACATTTTTAGGCTTTTTCCCATAGCAGCAAGCCGGTGAACCGTTTGATAAAATGTTTTCGTAGACATGTATGATAATTGTGGTGGAATAGAGAAGGCAGTGAACTGTTTGAAAAAATGCCTCAAAGAAATGGGGTCTCAAGGTGATGGAATGCCATTACAAACAAATGCACTTCATGGAATTCCATCACCATAAGACCACAATTCTTTTAGGCATTTTTTCAAACAGTTCATTGCCTTCTCTATGGTATTATGTTGGGATGAGGTGGATGGTATAGTGTGGCCTTGGTTATGAGATGGAGGAGTGGGGACATGAACAAGTGGAATAAAGGGTGGAAGGTTCCATGGGTTGGTAAATTAAGGATGAGGACCTTGAAAAGAATTTGGAGGGAATTTTGGCTAATGGGTTTGTTTCTATTCTTCAAGCAGTGAGTTGTTTGAAAAAATGCCTCAGTGAAATGTGGTCTTGTGGTGATGGAATGGCATTCCATCACCATGAGACCACATTTCTTCAAGGAATTTTTTCATACTACTCACTGCCTTGACTATAATATTGCTTACTATTATGCTTTGATAGAAAATTTTCCAAGCATCCATAGTTTGTTGGAAAACACCTATTTTAGGCTTTTAGCCATAGTAGCAAGGAAGTGAGTAGTTTGATAAAATGCTTTGGTACACATGTATGGAAAATGTGGTAGCATAGAAAAGGTGGTGAGTTGTTTGAAGAAATTCCTTGAAGAAATGTGGTCTCATGGTGATGGAATGGCATTCCATCACCATGAGACTGCATTTCTTCGAGGCATTTTTTCAAACTACTCACTGCCTTGTCTATGCTATTGCTTACTATTATACTTTGATAGATTTTTACCAAGCATCCATAGTTTGTTGGAAAGCACCCTTTTTAAGCTTTTATCCATAGTAGCGAGGAAATGAACTGTTTGATAAAATTCTTTGGTAGACATATATGGAAAATGTGGTAGCATAGAAAAGGTGGTGAGCTATTTGAATAAGTGCCTCAAAGAAATTGGGTTTCATGGTGATGTACATCACCATGAGATCACATTTCTTTGAGGCATTTTTTCAAACACCTCATTGCCTTGTCTGTGCTATTGCTTACTATTATTCTTTCATATACTCCTTCCAAGCATCCATAGCATAGACAAGGCAGTGAATTGTTTGAAAAGGTGCCTCAATATAAAGTGGTATCATGCAATGCCATGACAAGAAAATGAAATTGGAAGCTGCTCCTACTTATTACTTATGCTATGTGAAGTAATTGCATCACTACTTATGTTGACTTTCTAAACAACTATATTGTAGTTGAAATTTTTTCATCCATCAACATCTAGTTATTAGTCAAGGAATGTGAAGTAATGATTTGAGTTTGAAAGATGTGCAATGCAACGTAATCAATGATATGAATATAAACTACACAAATCTATTAAGTGCAATTCATTAGTTAAACTCTTTATTCTATTACCTACGTGTAGGTTTGTCTAAATCCACTGGCACTGGGAGGTGTTCCCTCGAAAGCTCCAATATTAGCCTATTCAACATCCAAAATCACATATTAAAATACCATTCATAAAACAATGCTATTAACATGTAATAAATTTATAATTGTTTACTAGTTACATACGTCAATGGTAGATGCAATGGAGAAATAAGTAGGTGTAGGGTTGGTGTATCCAGTATCAACACTGTGACCCTGCAATTTTATTAAAATCATAAAACTAAATTAGTCAATCTTGCATTTCAAAATCAAAATTTAATAAATTAAATTCAATGAACATGCTAGAACTTTTACCTGAGTATCAATTCCATAGGCCTCATTCAAAATGTCAGCTACCCTCACCATCTCCATAGCTACAAATTTATCCTGTGTAGCAGCCTCCTGAGTGTCATTGGGATCATATGAACAAGTCATCCTGCAAGAATAACAAAAATGGGATCAAAGCCCACCACTCAAAGACTCTCTTGGATGGCGCTGTAGAACAAGACTGACATGCTAGATAACACTCTAGGTCAAAGAGCTGATGGCCTCCAAATTCTCTACGTCGGCACTCTCCTTCGTGACAGAAGGGATAATGATGTGCTCATGAGGCATCCTAGTGAGAAGTCATCTCCCTTGCTACATAAGATCCTACTATGCACCGAGTCTATCTTGAGATGACCCCCCACCTCTCCCCTGGAAGTCCCTCATATCAAAATAATTCAGGATTTTGTTCAAGATGAACTCACAATATAGTTTCCTAAGGAAATATTGTGGGACTTCACAATTGTTGCATGGAGGGTAATCAAAAACCACGTACCACCTATCCCAAAAAAGGTTCCTAATCTATTGGTGGCGGTACCAATGGATACGAAACCTCTTTGCATTGAGGGTAAGATTTGCATTTGTGCGTGAGTCAGTGAATAATGAACACAAATCAAATTTTATAATTTTTAGATCTTTTACATCTTTATATGACAATTTATCTTGGTAATAAGCCCTAGTCGCCTGCCTCCTATCTTGTTGTAGAAGTTCAAATTATCTTGATTTATATCATGCACTCTATTCTGATTCACTAACACCAATTCTTCCTTAATCACTTCTTTACTAACTAATTAATTGAATAATCCTTATTTAGTTAATTCATCAAGATTCCTCTTTTAATTAAATAAATCAAATTTATTCTAATGTTTCTCCTTTGATTAAATAAATCAATTTATTTAATTAAATCCTAAATTCATCTCTCTTAATTAAATAAATCAACTTTATTTGATTAAATGTAATGTTCTTCATTTAATTGAATAAATCAAATTTATTTAATTAAATCACTAATCTCCCAAATATCCTCTTATTTGATTTAAATAAATCTAAATATCTAAATCAAATGTCAAATCAACTAATTCCATCTAAGTTAAGTAATCACAAATTAATTAACTCCTAAATCCTCCATTCCTCTAGCTTTTGCAAGTTGCACATGTAAATCAATTTATTTGATTTATTAATTTCTTCTATTTCCATTCAAATATGGCATATCCTTGGTATATTCCACCAATTTGAAATCTCCCTCCCAAAGGACTTTTTCCCTCCAACATGGCATTAAAGGCTCTTACATGTCCTCTTCTTGAGCTAACTTGGCATTAACTCCTCTTACAACACTTCTTCCACAAGCCATCTTTCGAATTTCAAATTCCACCTACATGCATTTAACATGCACATTATTCAAAATGTGCTCCACTCTCCCTTCATTAGCATGTTGACAAGTGGGACAATTCCATTTGTTGAAGTTTAATCCCACATTCTTCCTATTTCTCATTTCTCCATCCTTCTTTCCTATAAATAGACGACTTCTTTATTGATTTGGGATCCACAACTTCATGCAAGATTACTATCTACAGATTTGAGCAAGTTCATCCAAGTTTTCATAGATTTCATCATCTATAGCTAGGTTATTGATAATTTTCATCAAGGATCAATCAATCATCATCAAGTTTATCAAGGAATTGGGAAAGGGCTTCTTTCCACATCAAAGAAGCACCAATTCCCCCATGGGATGTTGGTTTGAGCATTTAGAATAGAATTTCATTAGCTTTTACTCGTTATTTTCGCTTTGATTTCAATGTTCTTGTGTTTGAATGATTTCCATGGGGAATATTTTTTTAGACTTGTTTATTAACTAATGTTTGATTGTTTGTTCATGGTTGGGCAGGTCTAGACCAAGCATTCACACTTGCCAACCAGTTAATTGTTTGCCGATTGAATCTACATGTTTTTAACATTTCCTTGAGTGAAGTTTCCAGGGTCATTCTTTCCATGGTTGAACCATTTGGATCGTTCAACCTCTTGATTAAATCCTCAAATTTTTTTTATTGTTTTCAATTTCACACTAAGTTTTGTTGAGTGCCAGGAGGATGTTGAGGGATTGGTGGAGGAGATTGTTTTTGTGGTTGATTAACTTGAGGATTTTGTTGTTGTTCTTGTTGAGGATTTTGTTCCTCTTGTTGTTGTTGTGCTTGTTGAGGATTTTGAGGTGGGTTTGTAGGTTGATTAACATCTCCTACAAATTAAAAAAATAAATATAAAAAACAACCTAAAACTAACAAAAAATAAACAAAAAATAAACAATCCTTACATCTTAGACCTCCTTGTCGATGTGGTGGCATCCTGGCAATGAAACAACAATAGTTTGATGAAGAATCTTGCAAAATGGATCCTCCGAGAACATGAGCATGGAAATGAGGGGTTTTGGTCGCGGGAAGAAAAAAACATAGTCACAAATGAGAATGATTTCAATTTCTTTTTTTTTTGCTTTTAATAGCTCATAACGCGAGCTCGTTATGGGCTAGTTGTGGCCGAGCCTTAATCTTGTCAAACCAAGCCATAACACGAGCACATTATAACGTGCTCACATTATGAGCTTTCAAAACTTTTAAAAAAAGTTGGCCACAAATTGGCTACCCATCTTTTTGCACCCGCCTGACATGTGACTAAAATTGAGTGCTAAGATCTCCATAGTAAAATCTAGTACCAGATCTTGGGTCTATGATAATGACTAATACAAAATTGATTGTAATTAATATTTAATTCACCTCTACATGCATAATCTATCCAACCACTTTACATATTAAGAATAATTTTCTCTCTACCTATATTAGCATCTAAATCCATGGTCTCTTGTACTTTTATTGTTAATTGAGTTTTAGGTCTTTACTAATGGACAAGTATAGAACTTTAACCCTTGTGTGGAATGACCCATATTTTTACATCTACATTGCCACTCTTTTCCTTGAGATATCATCAAGAAAACATGTGTTGTGGGTACTAAAGACTAAAATATACTTAGAAATATTTATATTTGATGTAGGAGCATCCCTGGTTGTAAAGCAATCCTATATCAACCAAAAAATTAGTTCTTTCCTTACATTGCATTAAATAATAGTTTTAGTATTTCATTCCACATTTTACTGTATCGTTGTTTCCCAGCTCACAAAGCAAGATATAGCATCTACACATCACCATCTATCACATATCCAAATTTCACACCATTTGCATTTGTCTACTGAAGGTTATCACTCTCAAAATTTCATTGTGTCGAAGCATTTGGGGTTGACCTAGTCTAGATTCTTAGTGTAGATCTATTCTAGATCATGCAAAGCTTAATGGGACATCATAAAAGCATCTTGGGTTCATTGGGACCTATCTAGGAGATTCACAAGTATTTTTCTCTTGCATGGAGTTATCTTTCCATATTTTTAGGTTGACCTTCATGTATGTTCATTCATCGGGTTTATGAACCCTTGTGGCTGATGTGGACCTTTATTGGAGCTTGAGAAGCATATTTATAAGTATTTGTAATCAGTTGGAATTAAGTTCATTCGGATCAGTTAATAGTTCATGATTAGTTAGACTTCATATTTTTGCATCAACCCTTCGGGGGCATGTAATAAGGCCTTTGACTAGTTGTAATGTTGAATGCCCTTGTGGCATGCTTGTGAGCCCTGGATATTTTCCCATGAGGCATGTATTACATGTAAGATTAATAATTCAATAAAGTTTCATGTTCTCATATTAGTTTCTGGTGTTATTTATGCTGTGTTGACTCATCGGTACATAATTTGGATTGTTCTTTCTAAACCCTCCTACCGTGACTATATTGAGTGCTATTAGAGTGAGTTTTTGAATTCCTGAAGGCATTCCTTGAGGTGAAAAAATTGTCAACTTGAGGTAGACTCTATTTTTTTTTAACTCCACCGATTGTAGGGAAGTTGAAACCCTTGTACAACCATATCGCCAAATTAAGGCAGTTTCACCAAATTCAAGGGGAGATATGATGCCAAGGAGAGCGCCTACTATGGTGAATGTCACTAGAAGAATGGATTAAATGTTAGAAATGATGCATGAGATGCGAGTTCAATTAGATGTTGTTGAAGAAGATTGAAGGTGATGCCTAACCCCTAGGCATGTAGATGAAAGTAATGATGAAGTAGAAAATGTTGCAAATCAACATAAGGATACCCTAGGAGAAGAAGAAGAAGAATTAGATTAGATGAAAATGTTGAAAGCGATCTCAAAGATTAGAAAAAGACCTAGAGATGAAATTCAAAATTATACAAGAAATTTGAATCCTAAAGAATTGATTGATTGGATCAATGAAATGGAAGAATACTTTGAATATGAAGAAATTGAAGATCCGAAAAGGGTTAGGTTTGCAAAGACAAAGTTGAAATGTCATGCTACACTATAGTGGAAATAATTTCAATTGGACCAAAATAGAAGATGCAAAGAAAGAATCATCAAATGGGATATAATGGTGACAATGTTGAAAAATCAATTCATACCAAAAAACTATGAACTTGAACTGTTGAAAAGATTATAAAACCTGAGACAAAAGGAGACATCTGTGAAAGAGTACAATGAAGAATTCTACAAGATGATAATCAAAACTGGCCATAGTGAAGCAAGAAAAGAAAAGGTTGCAAGATATATCAATAGATTGAGAACAAACATTCAAGAAGAATTGAGCCTGGTAAAGATGACATCAGTTGAAGAAGCATATCAATTTGCATTAAAGGTGGAAGAGAAGCTAAACAAGAAATTTGAACAAAGGTAGAGAAGTGAAAGAGGAAGATTCTAGAGGAATGGACCCTAGTCCAAAGAAAGAAGATCCTATGCAGAGCGGAACAAAGATGTAAAACCTTACCAAAATGAAGAAAAGGAGGCTAATTCATACCGCAGAGGAAGAGAAGATAGAAATTTCTACCACAGTGATAGAGTAGGTCATAATTCCTACTATAATGATGGATTCTAGAGAGATGAAGGAATATTTGAGAGAAGACCATCTAGAGGAACCTGCTTCAAGTGTGGAGGTGAAGGACATAGAGAATTTGAGTGTCATCAAGGAAGTACTAGAAATAAACCTAAGCATACCAGAAGAACAACTTATGTGGATGAAGAACCTGTTGGATCTCCTAATTTAGTTGGGAAACCTGAGAAAGGTGAACCATTGGTGATAAGGAGAGCTTTGATGCATGAAGATGGGACTAAGGAACCACCGCAAAGGAAGAGTCTATTCAGAAACAGATGTAAGTTTAGAGGAAAGGTATGTAAAGTTATCATTGATAGTGGTAGTACTGATAATCTAGTTTCAGAGGAGATGGTAACCAAGTTGAAATTAGAGAGATTGAAACATCCAAACCCTTATAAGATAGCATGGATTCAAGATGATCATAAGATATTGGTGAATAAGCAATGTTTGGTGAAATTTCATATTGGATCATATAGGGACGAAGTATTATGTAATATTATGCCTATGGATGCATGTCACTTACTGTTAGGAAGACCATGGTAATATGATAAGAAAGCAATTCATGATGGAAGAAGGAACACTTATAATGTGACATCAAATTGAAAGAGAATCAAGTTAATACATTTGGAAGAAGAAGAGAAGAGTGAATTTGGTGGCACTTCCAGACTATGTTCGATAGATGGAAGGAAATTTCTAGATGAATTGAGGCACCATAACATGTGTTTTGCATTGATTCCAAAGTCTGGTGGTAAACTAGAGGTAGAAAATCCTATCACAGAGAGTGAAGAACTAGTAGAAATGTTTGTATAGTATGAAGATGTCATGTCAAAAAATGTACTAGAGGGACTCCCCCCAGTCCAGAGTATTAGTTGTCATATAGACCTTATTCCAAGAGAAATTTTTCCAAATAAGGTAGCACATATAATGTCTATAATGACATTGGTGAAAAATGTAGAGTTGAACTAACAGATACAAGAGTTGTTGAGTAAAGGATTGATTAGAGAAAGTTTGAGCCCATGTGCAGTATCTGCTATACTTGCACCAAAGAAAGATGGAAAGTGGAGAATGTATACAGATTCAAAAGAAATCAATAGGATCACTATCAAGTATATATTTTCATTGCCAGGGATTGATGACATCATGGACTATTTGAGTGGAGCAAAGTATTTTACAAATATTGACCTAGAGAGTGGATGCCATCATACTAGAATCAAAGAAGGAGATGAATGAAAGACTACATTTAAGAAAAATGAAGGATTGTATGAGTGGTTAGTGATGCCTTTTTTATTGACCAATGCATCGAGCACTTTCATGAGATGATGAATGAGGTATTGAAGAAATTCTTGGGTAAGTTTGTCATTGTTTACTTGGATGATATTCTAATTTTTAGTAAGACTAGAGAAGAACATTTGTGGCACATTTGACAAGTATTATAGAGGTTGAGGGAAGAGAAGTTACTGATTAATGTCAAGAAGTATAGTTTCATGAAGACAAAATCAATATATCTTGGATTTGTTATTTATATTGAATGATTGAAGATGGATCCTAAGAAAGTAAAAGCAATTTTTTATTGGCCTACACTGATAAACATTGGAGAAGTAAGATCATTTCATGGATTAGCTAGTTTCTACCGGAAGTTTATCTAGAGCTTTAGTAGTATTTGTAAACCCATGACAGAGAAAATGAGAGGAAATAAGAATGACTTTAAGTGGATGTCCAAAGCATAAAGAATTTTTGAATTATTGAAGCAAAAGGTGACATAACAACTAGTGTTAGCATTACTAGATTTTGAAAAAGTATTTCAAGTTGACTGTGATGCAAGTGGAAATGCAATTGGAGTAGTGTTGAGTGAATCAAGAAGACCTATAGCCTATTTTGGTGAGAAGTTGAATGATTCCAAAAGAAGATATTTAGTTTATGATCAAGAATTCTATGCCATAATTCAAGCCTTGAAGAAGTGGAGACATTACTTGTTTCCTAAGGAGTTTGTGTTGTATACAGATCATCAAGCTTTACAATATTTTAATAGTCAAGGAAAGTTGAATAAGACATATGAGGTGGGTTGAGTTCTTGCAAAGTTACACATTTGCATTGAAGCATAGGAGTGGCAAGTCAAACAAAGTTACAACTGCATTAAGTAGATGAAGAAATTTGCTGATAGAGATGAGGGTGGAAGTATTGGGATTTGAGGAATTGAAGCACATGTATGAGGATGATGCAAATTTTGGTGAAGCATGGAGAGCATGCAAGGAACCAGTAGTGACAGACCAGATCCAATAGTTGGACTATTTCATTCAAGAAGATATGTTATTCAAGGGAAACTGGTTGTTTATACCGAGGAGTTCAATGAGGGAGAATATGATCAAGGAGAAACATAGTGGAGGTTTAGTAGGAATTTTTGGAGTGGATAAGACAATATATTTCGTGAGTCAACATTATTTTTGGTCGTAGTTATATAAGGATGTAAGGAAGTATGTTCAAAGTTGCATAATTTTTCAAGTTGCAAAAGGGAGTAGTCAAAATATTGGATTCTATAAACCTTTGACAGTACCAGAGCAACCTTGGGAAGATATAAGCATGGATTTTGTATTGGGATTTCCAAGAACATAGAGAGGATATGATTCTATAATGGTAGTAGTGGATAGGTTTTCTAAATGGCACATTTCACTCCTTGTAAGAAGACTAATGATGTTGTGCATGTTGTTGACTTATTTGTCAAGGAGATTGTGAGACTGCATGGATTACCTAAGAGTATTGTTTTAGAAAAAGGCACCAAATTCATTGGATACTTTTGGAGGATATTCTAGCATAAGATGAAGATAGATTTGAAGTTCAGTTCAACATATCACCCACAAACAGATGGACAAATAGAAGTGGTAAATAGAAGTTTGGGTAACTTGTTGAGATGTTTTTTTGGGGATAAGGCAAGAAGTTGGGATATAGTTTTACCACAGGAAGAGTTTGCATACAATAATTCAATTAATCAGAGCACAGGGAAGACACCATTTGAGATCGTTACTGAAACACATCCCAGAGGAGTAGCAGAACTAAGAGACATCAGTATGAAGAACAAAAGTAGTGTGGAGGTAGAGGAGTTTGTAAATTTCATGGAGGCATTACATAATCGGGTTTGGAAGTGTTTGGAAGGCATGAACAGTAAGTAGAAGGAGAAGGAAGATGAGCATTAGAGACATAAAGAGTTGCATTAGAGACATAAAGAGTTTTCTATTGGAGATGAAGTGATGGAATATCTAAGGAAGGAGAGGTTTCCAATTGGCACATACAATAAGTTGAAGATGAGGAATTCTGGACTGTGTAAAATTCTAAGGAATTTTGATTCTGGAAATGCATTTGAAGTAGAGTTACTCGATACATTGGGTATACCATCTATTTTCAATATTGCATACTGTTGGCATATGGATTCTAGTGTTGTCATTGATGGCAACTAAAGTCATCCCCATGGTCCATAGATTAGTATCTAATCATACTGGCAGATAAAGTAAAATATTGTGTATTACCGGCAAAATTCTTGAGGAACAAGGTATCTGGTCAGACAACTTCACCGGATCATCGTTTTGTGTTGTGGATCTCTAGAATTGCTTGATGAGTACGAGGATTATCTTATTATTGAGTTTTGTGATGTTGCATAAGTTGCAATACGAGTTTGGAGGTCTAGTAGGATACTTTTTGTCTATTTGTTTATTGTAGCTGACTCAACGAATGTGGCACACTGTGGATGTGATAGGTAAAATAGTCCAAGATGTTTTCATGTTCAAATGTTTAATTATGGGTCCTATCTATGGACTAGCTGACTTGTTTGAATACACATCAAAATTATTCATGATTTGGGCCAACAAGTTGCAAATATTCTTAAGTTTTATGGAGCCAACTTGTAGCGATTAAATCCTTAGTCATGGATATATTTAGATGATTGATTACATCATTTTGGGGAGTGAAGAAGGTGTATTGGTGTATGTGGTGAACATCCAAAAGGTATTTGAGTGATATCATGCACATATGGATTTTGTGTACGAATTTAAGCAGAGCAGAGTAGAAGTTCGATATCAGTGAAAAGGACAAAAGTTCATCATCAGAGCCTAACCGAAACTATAATCAAGCATTAGTAGATGCTATCCATTCAATTCATTTTCTTTTGGATCTAATCCAAATCATTGTAAGGGCATTGAGCCCATCATTTTGAGCAGTGAGCTGTAGGTAGTGAGCCTAAATGCAAATGCATTCCCATTTTCTAATACTTCTTTTGGGTATACTCAGAACTTATTGTTGATTGGCCATCCACCATGGTTTTTCCCCTAACAGGGTTTCCACATAAAAATTCTTGTTTTATGGTTGTGTGGTTTCTTTCTTTCAATTTATGCATATTACTTTTGATTAAATGTTCTAAGTGGATTAAAGATCAGAATAATAAAGTTAATTTTTGTAGAACATTGATTCACCCCCTCTCTCAGTGTTGCTTGTTTCCAACAATTGGTATCAGAGCTAGTTCCTCTGAAGAAGTCTAACATCTTGAGGAGATCTTGGAAATTGTTCTTAATGGATACAAGCAGTCTTTAACAACTTGTGGTGGAATTCGATGATCTTGACTAGTCAAAATTTGAGATCTGGGAATTGTAGGAAAATCTTGAGAATGCAAAAAAATTCATCCAATCATTGAAAGACAAGATCAATGAATCAAGGGAGAAAAGAAAGGAATTATGTGGTCAGCTCATTCAGGCTTTGAAAGAGAAAACATAAGAATGTGAAAAATTTTCACAAGAGAATGCTTCCTTGAAGCGTGAAATGGAATCTATCATGATGAGGATGACCAAGGAGATTGAGGACAGGAAGAAGAATGAAGAAAAGCTTGCACAATCCTTGAAAGAAAGTCAGAACAATGCAACCAACTAGATAATGAATTGGATCAATCCAAGAATAGTGAAGAGGAGCTTGAAAAGCAGCTTGATAATCTCATAAATGAACTTGCTACTGCAAACGAGTATAAGGAAAAATTCAAAGCAAGCTCAACCAAACTTGATGAACTAATCAAGGGATAGAGGACTGATGGTGACCGACGAGGTCTTGGATATGAAGAAGGAGAAAGCTCTGGATCTAGTCAAAGGAGCTCTAGACAAAGGAGCTCTGAACAAAGGAATTCCAGACAAGGAAAATTCAAACAAGGAAATCAGATGAATGGACTCAGAAGAAATCTAGTAAGGCAACCTAATGCTCAAAGATTTAATGGCTATTGCTATGTCTGCAACAAATTTTTTCATATGGATTCTCAGTGTAGAAGTAGGGTGAACACAAGTAGACCATCATTCGCAGGTCAGTGCTTTAATTGCTATAAGTATGGTCATAAGTCAAGTGAATGCAAAATTATGATGAACAACTTTCATAGAGATGTTAGATGTTATGCATGCAATAGATTTGGACATATTGCTAACCAATGTAGATCAAGAGAAAGTCAGTGGAATAATTGGACTGGATAGAGAAGTGTTGTGTGCTACAACTGCAACAAATCTGGTCATACTTCTAGATTCTGCTGGAATAGAAGAGTTCTGGTAAATCAGAACAAGCAACTGGATGTTAAAGGAAAAGGGAAAGTCAATATTGATGAGGTCAAGAAGCAAATGCAGAAGAAATGGGTGAAGAAGAATCCCTCTGTTAAAGGAAATAGATCCACACCAGAAGCCACTTCTAGTAATACCTCAGGGAATTAATTTTAGGCCTCTGCCATAGGGGGAGCTGTGAAGAAAAACTCATAAACCCCCCCTTTAAGTGATTGGTACTGGAATTTAGATGAGTCCAATAGGAAATTTGATACTTCTCAGACATTGTGAAATGAATCCGTGACATTAGTGAAGAATATTGGAGATCCTCATAAGAATTATCTGTCTCGGAACATAAAAGACAGTAAATCGGTTGAGTTAGGGAAAGGGCATTTATTGAAAAAGTAAGGAATTAGGTTCAAGGATAATAAAAGAATGGCTTCCACCCTCATTTTTCATATTGCATTTGGAGGAAAGAGGTTTGGAGATCTCTGAGGTGATCATTGCCAAATTGAGAAGAGATTCAAGCATAGAGGAGAATTTGTGATCAAATTTTGTTTTGTCTCTAAAAGGTATTTATTACAAAACCTATAAATTTGTGTGCTCGCAATTATGTCTACTCCTCTGATAGTCGAAGTTAAGGATAGGCCATGTCAAAAATTCAAATGGAATCCATATAAATCTGTAGATACAGAGCTCTTAGGTGCATTTTCATCGGTGTCGTACGAAGTTTTGCACATTGAAGATATTAGGACATATGTGCACGTAAATATTGAAAATTTGGGTAGTTCACAGTTATTGGAATTGTATTCTCATCACATAGTTCAAGAAGATTTTACTGTGAAACCAAAATTCAAAACCCTAGAAGATAAGAAATTTTTGCAATTCGCAAAATTTCCTATATTTGAAGAAGATGAGTGGGTTTGATATATATGAAGTCATGTCCATGATGAATTCATGTGGTTAGATGTGCCATTCAAAATCTCCAAGGAAGCTATTTGTGCAGTTACAGGCTTAAATTTCATCGGTAGATTTCCAATTTTGAAGTTGGTGAAGAATGATGAGGTTACTAAAGTGATTGGCTCACATTGGGATAGAAGGGCAATGACAATAGATCATATTGCCAAAGTTAATGTAAAGTTTTCATCTATGGTTATAGGCTACAAGATTTACCACTCGAGCCAGGAGAATTCAGTATCTGACACAACCATCTATACAACATATGAAATGATCAAACAAAATGTAGATTATGATCTATGTGAAGTGCTCAAAGGTCAACTATTGGAGAATCTGATAAAAATCAAGAAGGGAAAGAAGAATGTATTCAAATTCGGAAACCTATTGATCTGTCTGTATATCTACTTCTTGGGTGAGGTATTGGGAGTTGGTAAAGTTCAATGGCATAAAGATATGCCGGTAGTTGTTTAGATCTGGGATATGTTATGTGGACTTGGTGATCAACAAACCCGCAACACAATTCTGTGGGGACATTTTAAAAAAATTCAAAATTTGATGCATGCCAGAGAGAGAATTCCTGCCACAATAGTGGAATAGTATAAAGATTCTATATGCTTCATGATAGACATTGACTAGTGCTATATGGAAGTTGTTGATCCAAGAACAGTCTGGATCATGCCTATGGGTTATGAAGTAGATGAAAACATTATGAGGATGTATGCAGAACATCTTCTCAATTCACCACTAGATCAGGGTGAAGAAAGGTTTGGTACATATGCAAAGAAAACCTTACAAGTTCATTCAGAATTAAGAAATCCCATGTCTATCAGAAAGGTAAGAAAAGAGACCGAAGCTTTTATAGAAATTATGGGTTTTCCAGTGGAAAAACTGAAAGAAATAAGAAGGCAAAGAGATGAAGATGAAGCAGCTAAGAAGAAAGAAAAGGTTGAATCAGCTGGTTCGGGAACATCTTTAGCTAACACTAGAACTACTAGGAGTTCCCTTGCAGCATAGTCAAATCAAGCCAAAGCCTCCATAAGAAGGAAGAAGAATAAAATCTCAAGAACTTACAAAGTTGTATCTGCAAATGAAGATGAAGAAACTGATTCAGAAGAAGTGGTAAGGAAGATAAAGGCTATTGGGACTCATGCAGTCAAACTGAACAAGAGAAAACCTTCCGGCAAAGGTGAAGAAGCAAAGAAAAAGGCCAAAGTTGACAAGCCCAGTATGTCTATTGAGGAATTTGAGAGTGCAATAGTAAAATATGGAAATCTTATGCCACTCTATGACCTGTATGATACTTTTGATGAATCTGGTAAGAAGATTCTTGAAGAAGCTATAGTTAAGCACTTGAATGTTTTCAATAAAACTCTTGTTGAAATCATGTCTGGCTTGCTTACAAGCCTGTATAATGCTTTAGAATCTAGGAGAGAAAGTGCGAGAACAGAGGAGGAAAATTTGAGGAAAAGAGTTCTTGTCGATTTGTGCAAGGAAATGACAATTGAAGAAATGGATTTATTTCTTCAAAAGGCTAAAAAGGAATTCAAGAGCAAGTCAAGAGTAAATAAACTTATGATTGGTGAAACTGATGCTGTTATCAGTGAAACTAAGGTAATTCTGGAAGAATTCTTGTAAAAGGAAAAGACAAACATTGAGGAGATCAATACTAAACATGTTAAAGGAAAAGAGGAAGTAAATGTGAAGGTAAAAGAATCAGAAGAAGGGAATGTGAATGAGGAAAACATGAATGTGTCTGATCCCCTAGAATTTGAGGATATTTTTACATCTCCCAATGTTGAAAATTTAGAGACACCTGGTGTGACTAAGGTCCAAATTGAGGTGATTGTTGAAGAAAAGGAGTTGCATCCTGAAGAATCTAAAAATCCTAAAGTCAATTCTGAATCTGAATCCAAGATTGATAAAGAAAATCATCAAGAAATCAGAATAAAGGAGGTGAAGGAATCTCTATTGGAGCAACAGGATGAGTCAGATCCAGAGTTAGATGAAAGTTCAATCATCCTATCTACTTTGTCTCCAATCCAGATGTTGAAAGTCACCAAAATTGCTCAAACTAAAGCCAATGAGAAGATATTGAAATCTCACATTGAGGACAGTGAATTGCTAAAACTTGCATCTGGAGTCCTACTGAGATTGATGCCTACTTATGTTATGGACCCATCAGGCTCTTCCTCCGATGAGTTGAAGAAGTTAATAAACTCTGTAGATTCTCATTTTGAATCTTTTGAGAAATCAACTCTAGTTAAAGTGCAAAAGTAGTTCAAGGGGAAGAGAATTGGTAGCCTAATTGAACTGATTGCCAAATACAAAAATATGTTAGGCTCCTACATAAAGAATATTCAAGGTGCTATATCTGAAGGAGGAAAAGTGTACAAGTCCTGCTTAGTCTTGTCAATATTTACTAAAGAAAATGAGAAGCAGGTGAGAGATATTGAGCAGTAGTTGGTTACTATTTCCAACACTTTTGATCCATTAACCAACAATGTTTGTCATCAAGAAAGTCAAGTAATATCTTTGCTCAACCAAATAAAGAATCTAAAGCTTGAAAATGAAAGGATTATTAGCAAAGTATGTGAACTCAGGGGGCTAATAAGTCCAAATATTGAGATGATGGTGAATGCTCTGAAAGAAGCTGAAGGTGTTGTGACCGCTCCTGATTCGGTAAGTCTCGAAGTAGCAAAAACTTTGTCATATCTTCTTTTTGGTCACTTTACCATTTTGGAGAGTTTGAAAAGTGTGTGGGACTCAAACTTAAATGGACTGAAGAATTTCTTTGTATACGTCTTCAAATTTTTGTAAGTCTCCGGATATGATTGTACAGTTTTATAATTTTGGATTCCCCAAATTTTTTCATTGATGTCAAAGGGGGAGAGAGTGAAGTAAAAAATGCCTTGATATGCTTAGGGGGAGTAATATTTTGTATTATTGGTAGTGTGCTTATCAGTTTCAACACTTACTCATTTTTTTCACTAAGTGTTGCCATCAATGCCAAAGGGGGATATTGTTGGCATATGGCTTCTAGTGTTGTCATTAATGGCAACTGAATTCAACCCCATGGTCCATAGATTAGTATCTAATCATATCGACAGATAGAGTAAAATACTGTGTATTATCGACAGAATACTTGAGGAACAGGGTATCCGGTCAGACAGCTTCATCAGATCATCGTTTTGTGTTGTGGATCTCTGGAATTGCTTGATGAGCACAAGGATTATCTTATTATTGAGTTGTGTGATGTTGCATAAGTTGCAATACGAGTTTGGAGGTCTAGTAGGATACTTTTTGTCTATTTGTTTGTTGTAGCCGACTCAGCGAATGTGGCGCACTATGGATGTGTTAGGTGAAATAATCCAAGATTTTTTCATGTTCAAATGTTTAATTATGGGTCCCAACTATGGACTAGCCAACTTGTTTGAATACACATCAAAATTATTCATGATTTGAGTCGACAAGTTACAAATATTATTAAGTTTTATGGAGCTGACTTGTAGTGATTAAATCCTTAGTTGCGGATATAATTAGATGATTGATTACATCATTTTGGGGAGTGAAGAAGGTGTATTGGTGTATGTGTCAAACATCCAAAATGCATTTGAGTGATATCATGCATAGTTTCACTTGCGCATAAGGATTTTGTGTGCGAACTTAATCATAGCAGAGCAAAAGTTCAATATCAGTCAAAAGGACAGAAGTTCGTCATCAGAGCTTAACCAAAATTGTAATCAAGCATTAGTAGATGCTATCCATTCAATTCATTTTCTTTTGGATCTAATCCAAATCATTGTAAGGGCAGTGAGCCCATCCTTTTGAGCAGTGAGCCTAAATGCAAGTGCATTCACATTTTGTAATACTTCTTTTGGGTATACTCAAAACTTATTGTGGATTGGCCATCCATTGTGGTTTTTCCCCTAATAGGGTTTCCACGTAAAAATCCTTGTGTTATGGTTGTGTGGTTTCTTTCTTTAAGTTTCTGCATATTACTTTTGATTAAATGTTCTAAGTGGATTAAAGGTTAGAATAATAAAGTTAATTTTTGCAAAACACTAATTCACCCCCCTCTTAGTGTTGCTTGTTTCCAACACATACATACATGAGTTTCATGAAGGATAATCAAGAAGTAGTAGTGAAGTGGATTTGAAGGAACAGTTGCCACATCAAGAATTAGAGGAGATTGAACAAGTTTTGGATACCAGAACCGGAAGGAGCACTAGGAATAAGCAGTACAAAGAATATCTTATGAAGTGGAAAGGTAGATCAGTGGAGATTCATCATGGGTTTCTTAGGCTAAGGTGGACTGTTTTGGTTTTCCTCCTAGCCCTGGAAAGTGAGGGACTCACTTTTCTTCCAACCTCAAGTTTCTGATGCAGGAGCATGCCTGGTTGTAAAGCAATCCTATATCAACCAAAAAAATAGTTATTTCCTTGCATTGCATTTAGTAATATTTTTAGTATTTAATTATGAATTTTACCGCATCATTGTTTCTCAGCTCATAGAGTAGGATATAGCATCTACACATTGACATCTATCACATATCCAAATTCACACCATTTGCATTTGTCTATTGAAAGCTATCACTTTTAGAATTTCATTGTGTTAGAGAATTTGGGACTAACCTAGTCCATATTCTTAGTGTGAACCTATTCCAGATCATGTGAAGCTTAATGGGACATCATACAAGCATTTTGGGTTCATTGGGACCTATCCAAGTGATTCACAAGTTATTTTCTCTCGCGTGGAGTTATCTTTCCATATTTTGAGGCCAACCTTCATGTATGTTCATTCATCAGGTTTATGAACCCTTGTAGTTGATGTGGACCTTTATTGGAGCTTGACAAGCATATTTATAGGCATTTGTAATCATTTGGAATTTAGTTCATTTAGATTAGTTAATAGTTCTTGATTAGTTAGACTTCATATTTTCGCATCAACCCTTCGGGGGCATGTAATAAGGCCTTTGGATAATTGTAATGTTGAATGCCCTTGCGGCAGGCCTGTGAGCCTTGTATATCCACCCATGAGGCATGTATTGCATGTAAGATTGATAATTCAATAAAGTTTCATGTTCGCATATCAATTTCTAGTGTTATTTTCGCTATGTTGACTCATCACTGCAGGGTTTGGACTGTTCTTTCTGAACCCTCCTACTGTGATTGCACCACTATTTAATTTTATCTCAACCTCTTCACTTCTCATAGATAAATCATCTTTTTCATACAATCTAATTTCTAATCTCAAATCTCAATATACATCTTTTTATCACAATATTTCAAATAAAGTTCATATTATAAAGTACACAACCCTAACTATCTTATTTATATTTTAGTGCATGTTCAATTGCAAGTTCTACTAGTTTATTTTAATCAAGTTACATTCTCAACTTCTTATATCTTAAGTGTTGCTTTGTAGAGGAATAAAATGCTTCCTACATTGTTGGACTAGGGTAAATTAATTTCTCAATGAAACACTATGAAAGTGTTTCTTACTTGTCAATGAAACATAATGTCTCAACCTAGAATTCAATGTTGAGCCTAGACCAATAATTCATTAATAAATTATTTAATGTAGAAAATGAATAGGGGATATGAGTTTTGTGTATTTATGTTCAAATTGTTGACATGAGGCTAAAATTGATTGCTAAGATCTCCAAGATAGAATATAGTACTAGATCTTGCATCTATGATAATGATTGATGCAAAAATGGTTGTTCTTAATGTCTAATTCATATTTGGATTTATGACCCTAATCTTGCAATATGCAACCTTAATCAAATGTGTGTGTCAATGATCCAATGCCAAAAATGACTCATCCCATCTACAATTTGGAATTGTTTAGCACTCTTCTAGGTATAGTATTCTAAATGTTTGGTTTAGGTCTATTTGTATATATGTTATCTAATTCAACTTTTGGTATTCCACATCATTTTTTAAATGTAAAATATATGTCAAGTGCACAAATAAATTTTTAAAAATCATTTGGATATGGCCTAAGGTCACAATTTAGATCACAATCACACTTATATTAGTGTACCATCAAAAATTGTCACCCTTGAAAATTTCACAGAAGGTTTAGCTCCCCTTATGTGCTTGGACCTAATTATGCATGTAATTTTCAGCTTTATAAATATCTTCGAAAAATCAAAGAATGGGAATGAAAATAAACATTTAATATTTACCCTGATGTTTAAGGCCTCAAAAAGGATGGGTCTAGTCTAGGGTGCCCCATGCCCTTGTCCAACCATTTTTTGCTCCAAGTTGAATATGTTGATGTTGGTATTTTATTATTTGAATTTCTAATTTCAGTTGTCATCTATCAGTATTTGATTTTCAAAAAATTAGAAGAATTACATAAAAATACAAGTTGCTTTCACCATTTTAATCCTAGTATGATTAAGGATGCAATTGAGACTATTGTTGAGCAACCAAGAGCAATCAAGAGTAGAATTATAAAAATTATTGTAGCATTTATTTCAGTAAAGCATCGTTCATCATAATTTTATGTAAGTTTTTTATGTTGTGTTCATTTGTTTTGTGAGTTATAGTAACACTTGCAGGACTTCAAATCCAATACCAAATTCTCCTTGAAGGTGATGAGTACATGACTTTAGTCCATCAAGGAATGTATATCTGAATGATGAGATGCAACTTTTTTTCAATTTATCACTTGTTTATTATTTACCCTCTACTCAACAGAGGGTAAGTTCTCTTTATACATAATCATAGTCATTGTGGAGGTAGAAATACCAAAATGGGGTTTGACTTAGGAAAGCCCCTATACAACACAACCCTCCCCCCTCTTTCATGTGTGTAGGTTTTCAGATATGAGGAAAATTGGAGGAAGATTGAGGACTAATTTCTAATTCATGCATTTAAGCCCTACAAGTTGTTAAGACAAGGAAAGTAAATTTCAACAACAACAAACAAAATTCCAACGGTGATCCTAAGAGAGAAGGACTTGCACATTAGGAGCAACAAGGTCATGAAATTACATCTTGAATAGAAGGAAGCCATTCTATGGCACCCCACACCCCTATTCAACTATTTTAACACCAAGTTTATATATCAAGTTCTATTTTTTCCCTCTGCATTTTTGGAATCTATTTTTGTCAATCTATTCAACATTTCTCAAAAATCATCATAGTTTGTTGTATTTGGACCATTAATAGCCTAGGAACAACATTGTGTCATATAATTTAGTCAATTAATCATCACCACACACACAAATATTCAATTAAAACCTGGACCCACCATTCTAGATCTTCCATTGAGGTTTGTAGCCAAGTGGATATTGAGATCAATTTTAATTCATAATGTCCCTAATTATCTAATAAGTGTGATTTAGGACCTAGATCCTTTTTTCCAATCAAACATTTTGGTGAGCTTGAATGTAAACTAGGACCTAGATCCCTTTTTCCAATCAAACATTTTGGTGAACCTAAATATTTTTACACTTTAAATATTCTAAAATCTGAGTATAGTCTTGGGTTGTGTGAATTCACCATTTATGTATACATATTTTTATTAAAAAACATTGAAAATTTTAAAAATTGTATTGTATTTTTCATTTAAAAGACAATGAAGGTTAGTTTCAATATTACAAAGTGGATCTAGTTCATACTTGTATTGATAAATTTGTATTAGGTCATATAAAAATCTGAAAACAAATATTAAAGTGTTTAAGTGATCATTTAGGCATATGCATATAGTGAAAAATAAACAATTGTATTTTTTTTGTAGCAACAAGATAGAAAAATTTCACATTTCTAGATTTTTCAACTTAAGATTAGTCAATTGTTGTACTGTGTAATCTGAAAATTACATTTTGAATTACATTAATTTCTTGAAAACTCTAAAAGTTGCATACACTATTGTGTTACATATAGCAAAATTATAATCCTATACAATTCTAGAAATTCTCAAACTCTCAGACCTAAACAACTATAGAATAGGACACTCAGACATTGTAGACCATATTCATGTTTTCAATTTAATATAAATAACCTATTGATTTAGGATGCCTAGCACCCTTGTCTAGTCAATTTTGCCTAAAAAATTGCATCACAAGTTTTTTTTTTGTTCCCAGTGTGGTTCTTCTTTTTGTTTTTGAAAAATATTTTATTTGTTGTAACTGTATTGTAATTTCCTATCATAGTAAGACTACTTAAGTGTTTTTAATCTCATATGAGCTTCACAACTTAGTGTCTTCTAGCTAATACCCTTGTTAGATGTAGTTTCATAATTATGGCCTCCCACACTACAATCACAACCGTTGTGGAGGTTGAGTCCTACAACTCTTTCACACAAGGTATTGGCTCTACCTAATCCATTTTAGATTCCCTCCCTAATCCTACATTACCAATAATTTCATCATAGTCCAACCTTCATGTGGAATTGGATGCCACTACTACCCATGTTCCTAGAAACAAACTAAAATAATTAAATAAGGATTTAGAAGGTCTTCAAGACTTCCTAAGTATCGAGCCTTTAGCTAGAGAGGTAGTGCCTATTGTGGACAACCTTAGAAAGTTAATAAATGATTTCCAAGGAATAGAAGTGTTTTGTAGTCTATCTCTCATAATAGATGCAACATACTTACAATAGCTATGTGCAATCAAGCATTCACCAATGCTCAAAACCAAGTAGGAAAACAATTTTCCTCTACCACAACCATCCCTTGTATTCCCACATTTACACCTCCATCCATATCATCAATAGTATAATATAGTAATGGTATAAACTCAAGCTTAGGGCTTAATATTGGGAATCCTTAATAGTTTTTTCACTTCAAACATAACATCGCCATCACCTTTCATAAACATGCAAAATAATAATTCACAAGTCATCTACACTAGTTCACCATGTATTCAACAAACTCTCAAAATATGTCACCCAATGATCTAGTGATAAATACATCAAAACATCATGAATACATATCCACAGTGGATCTTTTGCTGTCAATATCTCCTACCAAATCAAAATAAAAAAATCCATGAATACAAACTGAATGTCAAGGTCCAGTAGTATAACCATGAAAATACAAGGCATACTTGAGAGTATCTCACAAGTATTTGAACACTCTCTTAACTGCATCCCAATGTACCCATCCAAGATTATCCATAAAACAACTTAGAACTCCCACTACTTGAGAAATGTTTGGCATCATAAAGACCATAACATACATCAAAATACATGTATAACACTAGCATAGGGTACTTTGTTCATGTCCTCCATCT
This sequence comes from Sequoia sempervirens, assembly GCA_007258455.2. Taxonomy (NCBI): domain Eukaryota; kingdom Viridiplantae; phylum Streptophyta; class Pinopsida; order Cupressales; family Cupressaceae; genus Sequoia; species Sequoia sempervirens. The sequence goes on along the minus strand of VDFB02056351.1, from coordinate 2,017,733 downwards.
TAGAAGGAGACTTTGGACAATCTTCTATAGAAATATTTGTCTCTTGCGACACAAGAATAACTAACTGTCTACAAGTTCTCATGTTGAATATCTCCAACTCTACATTCACATACTTACTCTGGCTTAACCAAAGATTTTTTTAGCTCTATCTCTATTGATCTCCATTCCCAAGAGATACCAAGCTGCACCTAAATCTTTCATTTCAAATTATGTTGATAGGTAAGACTTCAAATCTGAAATCAAACTTTAATCTATCCCAAAAGTAGCATATCATCAACATATAATGCAATGATGAGAATATAATCATTTACATTTTTATAGTAAACATAATGATCATATTTAGATATCAAAAATCTCAAACTCAACACAAAGGTGTCAAATTTCTAGTACCACATCCTTGGAGATTGCTTAAGACCATACAAAGACTTTTTCAACTTGTATACTAGACATTCTTTACCTTTAACCACATACTATTTAGGCTATGGCATATATATGTCTTCCTCTGAGTCACCATGAAGGAAAGTAGTTTTCACATCCATTTGCTCCACTTCTAGATCATATGCTACTATTAGTGATAATAAGAACTGAATATATGTTAACTTTGAAATAGGAGAGAATATCTCACCATAATCTATTCCTTCCACTTGTGAGTAACCCTTCACAACTAACCTTGATTTATGCTTCTCGAATTTTCCATGAAGACCACATTTCTTCTTGAACACCCATTTGCATCTAATATGTTTATGTCCTTTGAGAAAAGGTACCAGATCCCATGTGTTATTTTTATTCAATACAACCATCTCCTCATCCATGGCTTTCATCTAAGAATCTACATCACTCATACTCATTACCTCTTACATAGTCCTTGGTTCATTAGCATTAGCAATCAAAGTAAAAATATAATCCAATAGTGAATAACCAAACCTTTCAGGTTGTCGCCTGATACGAGTGGACCTCCTCAATGGTTGAGGTTGAGATTCTTCTTCTTCTTCTAAACTTTTTGAGCTACTAGAACTCTCATCATAAGGTCCATTCTTGGTTTATGGTTCACCTTTCTTAGGGTCAAGAGGAAGCTGAACCACATTTTCATTTTTTTGTTCTTCTGTAGGCTACAAAATAGTGGAAGAAGGTTTCATCTCTTTGAAATTTGACAATAGATGTAGTGTAGGAAAATTTATACCTTTACAATTTCACACTATGTTTGGGTCCCTTAATTTATTGGACTTAATTAAGCTTCTAATGTACCAAATTATGTATTCCCAAGCCTTATTTTTATTGTTTTTTCAAAGGAGAACCAACATTAAATAAATGCATTTAATACTTTAATTGCCATGATTATGAGTGTCTTAGAAATTTAGGCCAAGACCCATTTGCCGAGGGGAATGGGTCCCCTTTATGTGCTAGGACCATTTTTAAAATATGTTTTTGGTGATCTTTTAATGATCCAAATTTAATTTGCAAGTGTCAGATTTTGGAATCTAATTTTTATGAAATTAGATAAACACCTATAAATATAGTCTTTTTATCATTTGAAAGCTAATACTTAACAAGAATGAAGACGTGAGAAATTTCAAGAGCAAATATTATTGTCAAGAGAATTCAAGGGTAACATTATTAGTCATTTATAGTAGCGATTAAGATCCTAAAATCATGTCCAAGTTTATGTGTGTCCATGAAGGCTAACATGCATTGTAGATCCTCAAGCATCCAAGCATTCAAGTAAATCAAGCAAGTAAGATCCAATTCCTTTGAACAGATGTGTATGACTTGATTCCTTCAAGGAAGCCATTGAAGGGTGGTGATTTGCAACAAGTATTCATTCATCATTTCCTTCCTTTTATTATATTTTTATCAAGGTTTAACAAATTACAGGTTGAAGAATGAGGAGATCTTGAAGAAAAATTTTGCATTGTTGCATTTTTTGTCAGCATTCTTACCAAGACACAAAAAGTAAGTTTCAAAATTCATTTATGACATTCCGATAGTGGGACCAGTGGGAAACAAAAGCTTACATATAACACCAGAGGACCCAAAAAAGTTGATCGGGACTCTTGTACAAAGACCCATTCACCCATGGGAAGATGATTCCTTGTAGGCACCTCCAAAGCAATTTTTTTGAGTAGGTTTGATGTCCTTTGCACTTCCCAGATCCACTTACAAACTGTTGTTTTCATCTGTAAGTTGTCAGGATCTTGCATTTTTTCTATTAGGGCATATAGGATCATTAAGTTAATTATTCTAAAATATTTTCAATCCATTCCAATCCCCCCTTCATATGTAGATTCAAGTCTAATTGTCTCACCATTAGGGTTGAAATTCAATCTTTTCACCTTGGATCTACATGTCAATGAAATTTAGAAAAAGGACACCATTGAATCTTAGATTCTTTTCATTAAGGGCCTAGGATCCTTTTTTCTTTGTTTCATTTTGGTGAACATAACCTGTTGACATTATATACCTTCTGAAAATTCACCCTAGATCTAAGTTTTGTATTGAATTGTTTTGAATCTTTCATTTAGGGTTTCATCTTTGCATTGTAAAAAGTCATAAAAATTAAAAAAAATTGCATTCCATATTACATCATAGATTGTGTTAGGGTTTGTTTCATTCATATTTAGATTAGATTTACATTCATATTGCATTCATTAAGTAGTTAAAATCTGAAATTATTCATTGCATTTTTCATTTAAGCCTAAAAAGTGAAAAAATTACATTGTTTTGTTTCAAGTTTGCATCAAATCATCATTTTCATAAATTTTCATCTTTAAATCAGTGAATTATTGTATTTTAGATGTAAAATTTGCACTAAAAAATTTTCAAAACATTTTTTTATCACACTTGCATCTTACATTATCTTGTCTTAAATTGAGCAAAATCTGGAAAAGTGGCCATTGATTAACCTGTTTGCAACCGTAGAAAGAAACATAAAAAAACAACATAAAACTTTAATTTTTCAGTTTTCAGAACCCTGTACAAGGACCCATTCTTCCCTAGGTGACCTTGCCCTTGTATAGGTGTCTCAGATAGATTTTGCACAACTTTTTATCTCTGTATTATCAATTTGTTTCTTTTTCCAATTATCTTATTTAAAAGTTTAGAAAAATGTTATTGCATGTGCAAGAGAGATGTCATTTTACTTGATCTATTGCGAATTTTGAAAAAAATGTTGCATTTCAATATTAAAAATCATTAGATTTGTAAGATAATTATTTGCATTTTTGAAGCACTGTATAATTGGGATATATTAGTTTTGATTTTTGCACAAATTCATAACTCTAGGTTGTTACAATTCATTGCAAACAAAGTAGCATCATGTTTCCTTTTCAAAGATGTGGTTTTGATATGGTTAAGCATGGATTGCATAAGTACAATCTCCCTACTTATGAGTACAATTTAGGGAAAAGAAATGAGATCATTACCAAACATTTTAGCCATCCTTCTAATATCTTTCCTAATTATGAGAATACTTTAGTGCAAGAGAATGAAATCATTGACACACTTCTTAATATCACTTTTCCTATTCTTAACTCATCTCCAAACATCTCTCCCACTTGTTAGAATGTTTTGGTACAAGAGGATACTGATGAGGGCCACACCGCCCAAAACCCATAGAAATCAAAACAACAAATATCGACATAGAAGATACAAGACAAAAAAATGATTCACTTTCAATTATTTTTAGAAAATGAAATTACAGATTCAAAGCTTACATGCTACAGCCTCATGGGCTTGATTCATTACAACAAATTCAATTCTGAAAAGAAAATCTACTATTTGGAGCCACAATCTGCACTGTCAGGGCCACCTTCTACAACCCCCACTTAACCCTTTTTATTTTCCCCAATAACCACCCTAGAATGTTCTAGAAAGATCAAATTTCCCCTTTTTGTTTTGGCGCCAAAAGTCCCGCCATTTGATTTTTGGCCTAGGAAGAAATTTTTATGAAATTCACCTTTTAGAGGATCAACTTTGCAGGGCCATAACTTTTGATCTAGGTGTCTGATTTTCTATTATTGCATATCATTGGAAAGCTCTTGATGAGCTCTACAATGCATGAACTATCATAGGTCAGTTTGACCACTTTTTGACCCATATTGAGGCCTCTAAAGTTTTATATCAGAATTTGAAGCTGCATTGGAGAAATTTCTCGGGACAAAAATTTTAATTTCTCCCAAACTGTGCAAGGTATTGAGGTGATTCTTTCAGGACCAAAATCTTTTTTCAGCTTTACTCCTTGGGGTAAATTTTCACGTCCATACGTGACCGTTTAGGCCAACTTAGTAAAAATAGTAAGTGCCCATTTTTTGCTATTTTTGACACCTTACTATCTTACACCCTGTAAGTGCCATCATGGGACTCAAAACAACTAAAGAAAATAAAGAATTTTTTTTTTAAGGTGATGCAAGATTGCCCTACACCATTGGATGCTCCTGCATCAAACACCTAGGGTAATTTGAAAAGTGACCCTGTCACTTCTCAGGAGTTAGAGGGAAACCAAGATGGTTAACCTCAACCTTAGATAACCATGATGAATCTTCAATAGGCCTTCCTCTCCATTTCACCAATTACTCTGCATATTGCTTGTTTCTTGTGCTTCTAGCCAATGAATATCCAGGATTTCTTCAATCTCTTCCTTCTCTGAGGTAGGTGTTGGAATTTTCAACTGTTCATTTATCAACCCCTCCTCTATATCACCTTCATGATGCTCTATCAAATCAACAATGTTGAACACAGGAGAAATGTTTATTCCACTAGGTAACTCTACCTCATAATCATTTCCTAAATCATGCTTCTTCAGGATCTTGAAGGTCCAAACTTCTTCATCTTTAACTTGTTGTATGTACCAACTGGAAACCTTTCCTTTCACAAATGAACCATGACTTCATCTCCTACTTGGAACTCCTTATGACTTCTTTTTTGATCTTCTTGAACCTTAAATTGCGAGTTCATCTAATTGATATGTTTTTTCACCTCTTCATTTAAATTCTTCAAGTGCTTAGGAAAATTTTCAGCCTTAGCACTACTCTTCTCCCCCTTATCCACCTTTCTTAGTTTAGAAGCAGTTCTGGGACTACTCCCATATACAATCTAGAATGGTGATTTACCAGTGCTCCTATTGATAGAATTATTGTAAGAAAATTTTGCCTATGGTATAATCAAATCCCATCCCTTGGGCTTATCTCCAACTAATTATCTTCGCAGGTTACCCAAACTCCTATTCACCACCTCTATTTTCCCGTTAGTCTGTGGATGGTGTGCAAAACTGAACTTCAAATCTATCTTCAACTTCTTCCATAATGTCCTCCAGAAATAACCAACAGATTTGGCATCTTTGTCTGAAACTATACTCTTTGGTAGACCATGTAGTCTCACCACCTCTTTGAAAAACAACTCTGCAACATGAACATCACTAGTCTTATGACATAGAATGAAATGTACCGTCTTTCAAAATCTATCGACCACCACAAATATGGAATCATGCCCTCTTTGTGTACTTAGCAATCCAAGAACAAAAACCATGCTAATATCTTCCCATGGCCTCTTAGGTACAGGTAATGGCTGATATAATCTAGTATTATGACGTGTTCCTTTCGCTATTTGACATACTCTGCAACTTTGTACAAACTTCTTCACATCTTGTTGTAACTATGGCCAATAATAATTCTCACTGACAAGAGCAATGGTCTTATCTCGACCAAAATGTCCAGCCAATCCTCCACTATGCATCTCCTTGATTAGATTCTCTCTCATAGAACTCCTTGGAATGCACAATTGGCTTCCTCTAAACAACATCCCATCTTGGATTAAGAAATCCAACCATCTCATCCTATCCAATGTAGCAGGTTCCAAATAAGCTTTCCAAGCTTCTACAAAGTCTGGATCTTCAAGATACAAACTCTTGAGTTCATTGAACCCAACAACCTCTATATTCATTTCTATCAACAAATTTTTCCTTCTACTCAAGGCATCTACAACTCTGTTTGACCTTCCACTCTTGTGTTTCAAAACAAAAGTATAACTCTACAAAAACTCAACCCATTCTAAGTTCCTTTGATTCAACTTTCCTTGACTATTGAGATACTACAAAGCCTAGTGATCAGTATATAAAACAAATTATTTTGGCAACAAATAGTGTCTCCATTTCTTCCAAGCCTAAACTATAACATAAAACTCTTGATAATAGCCAAAATATTTCTTCTTAGCATCATTTAACTTCTCACTAAAATAGGCATCAGGCTTACCTTCTTGACTCAAAATAGCTCCTATGGTAGTGCCACTAGCATCGCAATCTACCTGAAAGACCTTATTGAAATCTACAAGAGCCAAAACAGGTTGCTTTGTAACTTTCTTCTTCAACATATCAAAACTTTTGGCTGCTCATGTGGTCCACTTAAACTATTTTCTATCCCCTCTCATCGCTTTAGGTAGAGGTGCACAAATACTACTAAAATTATTAATAAATTTTCTATAAAAACTTGCTAGACCATGAAATGATCTTACCTCTATAACACTCATTGGGGTAGGCCATTCAACGATAGCTCTCACCTTCTCTAGATCCATTTTAAGACCATCTGCTAAGACAAAAAATCCTAGATACACCAGCTCTCTCTTCACAAAACTACATTTCTTCAAATTGATCAACAACTTCTCCTCCTTTAGCTTCTCAAAAACTCTTCGGATATGCATCAAGTGATCCTCCAATCTCTTACTAAAAATCAAAATATCATCCAAATAAACAATAACAAATTTTCCTAAAAATTCTTTTAATACCTCATTCATAAGCCACATAAATGTGCTTGGTGCATTGGTTAGCCAAAAAGGAATGACTAGCCACTCATGCAAGCCCTCCTTGGTTTTAAAGGTTGTCTTCCATTCATCTCCTTATCTAATTCAGATTTGGTGATATCCGCCCTTCAAATCTATCTTCTTGAAGTACTCATCTCCACTCAAACAATCCATAATGTCATCCATTCTCGGCAAGGGAAATCTATACTTGATGGTGATCTTGTTGATGGCTCTAGAATCTATACACATCCAACATTCCCAATCCTTGTTTGGTGCTAGTATTGTAGGTACTGCACATGGACTCAAACTCTCTCTGATCAATCCCTTCCACAATAACTCTTGCAATTGTATGTTCAACTCTTCACTCTCTGTTGGAGTCATACGATGAGTTCCCTTATTCGACAAATTGGCTCCAGGAATTAGGTCCATCTGATGACTAATCTTTCTTATGAGAGGTAAACCTTTTAGTACATTATAAGAAATAATAGCTTGAAACTCATTCAACAAATCTAAAACCTCTACAAGTACCTTAGTGGTATCTTCTTTATCAACTCTAGGGATCAATGCATAACACATATGCTCATGCTTCATACCTTTTAGGAACTTTCTTCCATCAACCAAACAAATTCTTGCATTACTGCATTCCTTTTCTTCCGCCTCTTTCAAGGGCTTCAACTTATGATGAACCCCATCCTTTGTCAAAGAATAGGTGTTGGCATGTCCATCATGTACTGCTCGTCGATCAAACTGCCACGGTCTGCCTAACAACATATGACAAATGTCCATAGGAATAATATCACATAATACCTCATCATGGTAATTTCTAATCTTGAACTTTACTAGACATTGTTCATTTACCAAGGCTTTATGGTACTTTTGCAACCAAGCAATCTGGTATGGGTTCGGATGCCTTATTCTCTCCAACCACAACTTACTAACCATTTCTTCTATAACAAGGTTACCAATACTACCTCCATCAATAATAACATTGCAAACTTTACCTTAACACTTACATCTGGTGCAAAAAAAATTCTTCCTTTGAGTTCGTTCCTTCTCCTCATTCAACAAGGCTCTTCTAGTAACAAGAACCTCTCCTCTTTCTACATCCTCAGAATGTGAAGACTCAACATCTTCATCTACATGTGCAGCTCGTACATTACCCTCAGGTCTTCTATTTTTCCTTCCTTGATGTTGAGGACACTCATAGGCTCTATGTCCTTCTTCTCCACACTAGATATAGGTTCCACGGAAGCCTCCTCTTCATCTCTAGTCTCCATTATCCTGATCATGAGGACGATAGGTGTTATCTCCTTTTTGGTTTTGGTTACTACTAGATCCTTCACCCTTCTTTTGATCTTCATTTCGACCTCCATATGATCGTCTACTGGTCTTTCCTCCATAGCCTCCACCTCATTGTTTGTTCTCAAACCTCTTGTTCAGTCATTCTTCAACCGTTAGAGAAAATTGATAAGCATCCTCAATAGTGGTCATTCTTACTAGTGCCAATTCTTCCTGTATGCTCTACTTCAACCCGTTAATATAACAAGCAACTTTCTCTTTATTCACCTCAGAATGTCCTATCTAAATCAGGACCTTGTTAAATTCTTCTGTGTATTCTTTCATCATCCTTGTCCCTTGCCTCAAGCTCTGCATCTTCTTGAGCAACTCCAATTCTTAATTGACTAGAATAAATTGTTTCTTCAATTTTGACACCATTCTATCCTATCTGGAAATTTTATCTTTCCCTTATTTTCTTCTTTCTAACTAGACCTCTTTCCACCATATACTAGCATGACCTTTCAATTTTGTCTTTGCAAACCTCACTCTGTGAGGATCTTCAATCTCCTCAAACTCAAAAAATTCCTTCATGTCATTGATCCAATCAATCGATTCTTCAGGATTCAGATTTCCACTAAAAGTTGAAACCTCCATTTGGGTCTCTTCCCAATGCTTGAGATCACTCGCAACAATCTTCTTTCTCCAGGATCCATTAGATCTTGCTCTTCCTCTTCCATTTCCTCTTTCGTTTCATCTTCACTGTCATCTCTATGTCGTTGTGCATCTCTTCTTTGAACCTCTTGTTGTAAGGTTTCTAATTGCCTTCTAAGGGCTCTGATTTCATCTCTTGGTGGATCTCTTCCTCCATGACCTCAGCCTCTACCTCTTCCATACTAGGCAATTCTTGGAGGCATCTTGAACTCAACCCACACTCACAGGTCTTGCTGCAACTACCTCACGTTCGGCGCTCTATTACATTCTTAGGAACTCTTGCTTTGATACCACTTGATGAGGGCCACACTACCAAAAACCCACAGAAATAACAACAAATACCAATACAGAAGATGTGAGACAAAAAAATGACTCACTTTCAATTATTTTCAGAAAATGAAATTATGGATTCAAAGCTTACATGCTACAACCTCATGGGCTTGATTCATTACAACAAAATTCAACTCTAAAAAGAAAATCTACTATTCCAAACCACGATCTGCACTATCAGGGCCACCTTCTACAACCCCCACTTAACCCTTTTGAAACTACATTGGAGAAATTTCTTAGGAAAAAAACTTTAATTTCTCCTAAACCATGCAGGGTATTGAGGTGATTCTTTCGCGACTGGAAATGTTTTTCAGCTCTGCTCCTTGGGGTAAATTTTCATGTCCATACGAGCCTGTTTAGGCTGACTTACTAAAAATAGTAAGTGCCCTTTTATCACTATTTTTGATGCTTGACTGTCTTACACCCCATAAGTGCCATCATGAGACTCAAAGCAACTAAAGAAAATAAAGAAAACAATTTTTTTTCTGGGTGATGCAATATTTCCCTACACCATTGGATGCTTCTACATTAGATACAATCATAGACAATCATGACAATCATATTTTTTCTTCTCCCAATATCTCTCTTATTTGTGATGAAGGTATCTTGGTGTTAGAAGATCCAATCATTGAGCACCATGACAATCTTGTTTGTCCCTCTTCCCCTAATTCTCCTACTTGGGAAGATAGTGTTAAAAAAGAAGGTGATTTCATTGAGACATTTCTTTCAAAACATGACAAGATGGATTGCTTACATGAACATGCTAAAGTCATCTTAGATCCCCCCTTGTTAAAAGATCATCAACAAGAAGTTAAATCCGTTGAGGTTATGAACACATAATTGACCATTAGATCTCCCAAGAGTCCTCTAATCATTGGGCCTCCTAATATTCCTTTTGAGACTCCTAAACCAATTCTTGTTATAGGACCTCCTAAACCCTTTGGCCATATCCTAACAACTTACTAGTAATCATGTGTCGCAACAACCGAGTTATCATACTGTAGCTCACACATATAACACTAGAAACAATAAGAAACCAAGATAAACTCCACCATACATCCCATCACCTCAATCATATTCCCACCCACACCTAACATTCCATAGCATAGTGGTAAATAATTTTATCTTGTTGAACAACTTTGTAACTCTCCTGTTAAGATCTCCCTTTGGGATTTGATCTAATCATCACCAACTTACCATGGTATGCTTCAAAATACCTTGCAAAATTTTGTCATCCCTCCTAGTGCGTAACCAAATGATGTGGAAGTTTTGATTGAGAATATGGATAAACCTAATTAAATGATGCTTTCATGATAGTGGCCATTATTAGAAAGTTTATAATTAAATGTACCCTTTTTGACAATGGTTTGGTCCTCAGTGTTTGTAGTTGAAATATTTTGGATAAAATAGGAGCAGACATGACTAAAATTCAACCAGTTGAGTTGTCTATTCATGGTTTTGATAGTATGGGAAAATGTAACCTCTTGGTGTGATAACATTAGCTATAAAATTTGGCAATGTTACGTTACAAAATCCTATCCATATCATGCCTCATGATCTTTCATATAATCTCCTCTTAGGTAGACCATGTATTCATGAAATGAATGTAGTTCCTTGAATGCTACATCGTATCATGAATACAGTTCCTTGAACGCTACATCCTATGTTGAAATACATTTATAACAATAAGGTCTATACGATAAAAGTCAATCCTAAACCTAAGAGTTGTTTATAAACTGAAATAGGAATGATAAATCCTCGTACAACATAACACCAACTGCAAAAGTGGAACCTTTATAATTTGAGGATAAGTATAGGTGCCTTTCACCCATGACAATGTGGTTAGAAGATGATTGAGGATCGTTATATTTTACACCTACATTCATGGGAGAATACAAGATTACACATAAGTCAGCAAAAGAGAAAGAAGTGGCAATGACATCAACTGAATCATCAAAATCATCTGATTCCACAAATTTTAGCAACGAAGAAGATACAAAATACACATCCACTTATGATGAAGATGGACATGAAAATCCACCTTCTTTGAAAGAGATGAAAACACTTTATGGAAGAGGTTATGAGCTTTTAAAACAATTTGGCTATAATGGAAAAGGATGTGGTGTTAGAGAATAAGGTATCCATTGTTAGAAACCAAGATCTGAAATGCGAACCAAAAAATCCTTCCACAGAAGAGAAAAACATAAAAAGCAGAGATATTGCAAAAAGATGTGCAACATAATATTATTCAAGAATTCATAATTAGAAGATATGATTTGCTTTATAAAAGCAAAGATGCATAACCCTAATCTTATCTTGAGCAACAAGATAGCTCAACAAGATAAGGATGAGAATAATTAACCTAGGAAATTAAATATTACATAAGTAAAGTTATGCAAGTGTAATTAAATATTAATTACACTAACACCCCCCCATAAGTGGAACTTAGGGAGACTAAAAAAGCATGGACCTAAAACTAAGATGAATGCATGAATGGGTCCCAACAACAAGGCCTGATCAGGTACCCAAGTACAAATGCAATAATGAGGTAGAGAAGGAAAACCCAGTGGGACAAACCCCCCCTACAATGAGATGACTATTGCAAAGAAGCACTGGAAGAACACTATGGAGTAACACTGGAACCGCAATTTGACAAGCAAGGAAAGATAGTTCTGTCTACAAGAAACCAAAAACAGAATCATAATAATGTGACAGCAGACCCGGTGCCATGGAACACTAGAAAACTCACAAACTAGAATAACCCTGGAATCTGTGAAGCAACAGTAGATGAAATGATGACAGAATCTCGAAACTGTGTATCTCAATGCCGATGCCAAACTGAGACTAAAACTCTTCCATAGGAACAAGTACCATAAAGACTCTGGAACATTAACCATAAAAACATGGCCCTCAAACTGAGAAAGATCTGAACCAATGCGGATCAAGAACCGTGAACTCTCAATCTAAAGTGTGAACCGATGTGAATCTGATATGTGTCAAGCTAAAACAAGATGTGGCCAAAAGAAACTAAGAAACCAGATAACCCATACGAGTTTCCATCAAAACAAGATGGAGATCAAAGTGCATGCACACTCTAATCAAATTATTATGCAAGAAACCTCCTTGATGGAACTTTATCTCAGTTCATTTATTATAATAACCCAACAATTGTAAAAGGAGAGAATGCTAGATGTGCATAAATAGAAAATAAGATGATGTGGTACTGAAATGAAGTACAAATATTCAAGTTTTACCTTTCCAACTGCTAAAACATCCAAGTAATCTCCAAAACACCCATCGAGACAAATTTGGAATAACAATAAACTTGGGATAGATACAAAAAAAGTGCATGGGCAACAAAATAGAGCTCCTCAATACCTTTCCAACACTGCAAAGATGGCAAAAATCGGAGATTGTGGCAAAAATTTATGAGCTTGGAAGCCATAAACGAACATTTGAATTCAAACAGAAAAAATAGCAGCTAAACAAAAAAATACTAAAAAATAAACTACACCACTAGAAAGTGCTCGCAACCAACTTTCTGACGATATCTCGTTTGCCCGATTTTGATACGGTATGCCCAAGTTATGTCAAAAAGAAAAAAAGTGCTCCTTTAGGGAAAATCAGGGGTAGGAGGGGGCTTGGAATGACGTATGGCCGGATGATGTCAGCACTTCACAGGAAAAAATTTGATGGCCTAGAGGCCGTCGAGGCAAAAAAATTCCCCCCCTGCCAAGAAAAATTTTTGGCTGTCGGTATATTCTTGGATCGCTGGAATATTCCTCAATCGTTCGACTGGGGCTGAGTGCGGATGCTCCTGGTCTTGAATAAGACCTGCGAACTGCTGCAAGGGGCTGCCAGGGGCTGAGCGCGGCCCCTGGTCACCAATGTGACCGTTGCTGGGGGCTGAGCTCGGTGGGGGTTGGGTGTAGAGCGCCCGGTCCTCAATAGGACCACAATCCCTACGAAGAAGGCCTGCGGGGGCTATGTAAACTGGAGGCGGGTTGGCAGGGTCGCTTGGCTGAGCGGCCGATGGGCAGCTGCCTGGTGGTGGGAGGCTTTTATATTGGGAGCATCGGCACGGGAACCGAAAAACACCATTTTTTCATTTTTTTTCAATTTTCGTGCCTTGGGGAGCGTGCTGGGGAGGTCGTACGGCCCCCCAGGCAAATTTTTTTTGCCTTCCAGACCAACTGCTCAGAAATCAACAAAACGAAGGGCATTCTTAGTGTTTTTGGCCACTGGAAATGTGATGGTGACCTCTGTTTGTGCCCAAAGTGCTCTAAATATTTGGCTACCCCCAGAGCTTGCAAAAAATCTCCAAGCCTAAAACCCTCACAGATCTGGCAAACAATGGCCAAAATCTGCAAAATAAAGCCAATCCTGACTTTTTCCAGTGCTCTGAATCTAATGGTGAAGCTGGATCTTATCCAAAATGCCTCATAAATGAACTCAAGGCATGATACCCTCGAGGAATCCCAAACGAACTCTGCAATGATTTTCTCAAAAAATCTGAGAAGGGGTTGCAAATCAAGGCTCTAATACCATGTTAGAAACCAAGATCTGAAATGCAAACCAGAAAATCCTTCCACAGAAGAGAAAAATAGAAAAATCAAAGATATTGCAAAAAGATGTGCAACATAATATTATTCAGGAATTCATAATTACAAGATATGATTCGCTTTATAAAAGCAAAGATGCATAACCCTAATCTTATCTTGAGCAACAAGATAGCTCAACAAGATAAGGATGCGAATAATTAACCTAGGAAATTAAATATTACCTAAGTAAAGTTATGTAAGTGTAATTAAATATTAATTACACTAACATCCATGTCCCTATCGAGCCTATCATGTAGGAAATAACAAGAGGTCTTGGTTATTGTCCTTCAAAAGAAACAAAAGCATCAAATAAATCTTCACTTAATATCAATGTCACCACACAAAATACTCCTAGGAAAAATATAAATAATGGTCAGGATAGTGCTTCATCTTCAAACAATTGCTTTAGTGATGATTGGGGTTCATTAGATTTTACACTCTCCTTTATGGGAGAGTACAAAATCTCACAATCTAAACCTAAAAATTCTTTTGTATGTGACATCTTGTAGTAAGAAAGAAAGTTTTCACAAAAGAAAGGAATATCTTCTAATCTTGATCAAAAAAGCACCTTGTCGAGGCTTCTCCAAGCTCGCTTGATATCTCTCCCTCCAAGAGCAAGAAATAAATTTTATAACAAAATCTCATTTTGTGCATATCATGGAGTCCATGTTCATTCTACCAATGAATGTAAGGCCTTGAGTACTAAAATACAATATCTTAAGGATTGTGGTGCTCTTCCTTGTGTTGATGCATTTACTTCCTCTAATTGATAATAATTTTCATCCTATCATGTTGCTAATCACTATGTGGCATTAGTAGCTTTATGTGTTTTGATCATTTCCATTCATGGTGGTACAATCTTAAGTGCAACCATAGGTTTCATGGTAGTGACATGATAATTCTTGGTGTGGTTATCCTTGTCTTTATGATTGAAGGGTAAGGATAACTAGTTTTGGGAGGTGTGCATCCTTGTCATGGATCCCCTTTTCCCCTCTTTCTACTTAAAATACCAACATAGCAATTATGTTGAAATTTTAAGTGGGGGGAATATATTACCCTTATCTATTTCATCTTGTGATGTTTGACCTATTGACATACCCCCTTTGGTGGTGTCATTATTTATAACACCCCATGAGGCATGGTTATCAATTCATCTGCTAAGATGTTAAGCCTTTTCATTTCATGGAACTCAACATAACTTGCTAGCCATGTTTGTTATTTTTGGATTCATTTTGTTCATTGGAAGTTGAACTTAGTGTGGCATTGGTATAGCATCTTGATCATTTGTGTCATCTTATCAAAATTATTAGGGAGTATAAATTTTGGTGTGGTTGACATATGGGTACACACCTTGTGATGATTTAAGTGTGTTTTTCTCATCTTTTTGTCCTTAGGGCTCACCTAGTGTATATCAAATTGCACTATCCCTTGTGATTATATTTTATGGATAGAGTTAGGCTTGATCCATCCCTTTTCTTTTTGTATTAACTTTGACATTGGATGTTGGTGTACCTTGTTCTACTACTATACACATGTGTGTGTTCTTTTATGCCTTTGTTGGTTTTTCATGAGATCATAGATCTTGGGGGATTGTCATCCTCCTTGATCCTTTTTCATCTTATCTCTCTAAAAATTGTGCAATTAGACCTATCTTGACATATATTTATCTATTGTAGTGTGAGTCTAAGTGTAAGTTTATATTCTCACTAAAGTGGGGGCTAAATGTAGTATAGGAAATTGTATACCTTTACAATTTCACACTATGTTTGGGTCCCTTAATTTATTGGACTTAATCAAGCTTCTAATGTACCATGTTATGCATTCTAAAGCCTTAATTTTGAAAGGAGAACCAACATTAAATAAATGCATTTAATATTTTAATTGCTATGGATTAAGAGTGTCTTGGAAATTTAGGCCAAGATCCATTCACCCATGGGTGAATGGGTCCCCTTTATGTGCTAGGACCCATTTTAAAATATTTTTTTGGCGGTCTTTTAATGATCCAAATTTAAATTGTAAGTGTCGGCTTTCAGAATCTAATTTTCAAGAAATTTGATAAACACCTATAAATACATAGTCTTTTTATGATTTGAAAGCTAACACTTAACAAGAATCAAGAGGTGAGAAATTTCAAGAGAAAATATTATTGTCAAGATCATTCAAAAGCAATATTATCAATCATTTATAGCAACAATCAAGATCCTAACATCATGTCCAATTTTATGTGTGTTCATGAAGGCTAACATGCATTGTAGATCCTCAAGCATCCAAGCATCCAAGAATTCAAGTAATTCAAGTAAGAAAGATCCAATTCCTTTGAAGAGATGTGTATGACTTCAGTCCTTCATGGAATCCATTGAAGGGTGGTGAGTTGCAACAAGTGTTCATTCATCATTTCCTTGTATTATATTTTTATCTAGTTTTAATTAGAAAACTGGGGTTTGACCAAGGTAAAGCCCCATAGAAACAAAACAAATATTTTTCCCTCTTTGTGTATGTGCAGATTATAGGTTGAAGAAGGATTGAGGAGATCTTGAAGATCAATTTTGTATTGTTGCATTTTTTGTCATCATTTTTACCAAGACACAAAAACTAAGTTGCATAATTTATTTACGATATTTTGATAGTGGGACCTATGGAAAAAAAATCTTAGATCCAAGACCAGAGGACTATAAAAAGTGTTTCCAGAAGCCCTATCAAGGACCCATTCACCTAGGGGAAAACCTATCCCTCTGCACTACTCAAAAACATCTTTTGGTAATAGGTGCATGATATCAAACCCTTCTCAGATTTGCTTGCAAATTATTGTTTTAGTTTCTCCACATTTAGGAATATGCAATTTACATCTTAGGTCATATAGTTCATTTAGTTGCATTAGTTTAAATCATTCCTAACTATTTTTTGTCATTAAAGAATCACCAACCTAAGCTTGATTGACTTGAGGTTGAAAGTTAATCTATTGGCCTTATTGGTTTGCGTTCTTAATGAAATGCTTGGAGAAGAGGGACTTTAAACCATAAATCCTCCTTTACATCAAAGGAGAATTAAGGTTCTTATCCCACCCCCTTTTCTTTGTATTCCAGTAGATAATCTTTTCAACCACTAGATCTTGAAGGTTGTACCCTTTCACACCAATACCATATCCAACAAAGATACACTTAACAACCTTGTTTTCCAACTTTGACCTTTTCTCCCTTGGCACATGAGCATATGCCTTGCAACCAAACACATGAAAATATCCCAATGAGGGCTTCTTTCTTGAACAAGCATCCATAGGTATCTTCTCAACAAGAGTTGATGTAGGAGATCTATTAACCAGATAGCATGCAGTGACAATAGCTTTAACCCAGAACTTGTGTTCAAGGCTAGCTCCACTTAGCATACTCCTAGCTCTCTCCATCAATGTCTTATTCATCCTCTTTGTAAATCCATTCTACGAAGGAGTATATGGATTTTTATTATTCCTTTCAATCCCATGATCTTTACAAAAATTCAAATCTATGGAGCAAAACTCACCACCATTGTCAATCCTCAAACACTTAATATTCCTATTAGTCTAATTTTCCACCAAGGCCTTAAAATCCTTAACCAATTCAAGACTTTAGATTTACTTCTAAGAAAATAAATAAATGTCCTATTGTCATCATCAATAAATGAAATAAAATCCATAGATTTGGATAATGAAGGAGGATTTATAGGACCAAAAACATCAAAATGAACATAGTCCAAAACCCTAGAAGATTTGTGAGAACTATGATAAAACTAAACACTATTTTTCTTTCTATAAACACAATTTTCACAAATATTGAACTCAAGGTTACAATAATGAAGCCCCTCAACAAGGAATTTATTTTTCAGGTTTCTTAAAAACTTTTCACCAATGTGACCAAGTCTTTGGTTCCAAAGGATTTTCTTCTCAATAGGTAACTTCATATCCAAAGCATGAGCACCCTTAGGTACCCAAAAATCATGACCATCAAAAGTGGATGCAACTTTCTTCTTTGATGTTGGTTCCAATGGTGAGGATAGTGACTTACAAGTTATTTTCTCCTTTTCCATACAATAACTATTGCATTGAACCATGAATGCATCCAACTAAAACAAAGTTCCTATCAAAACACCCTTAGAAAGCATCATAGCTCCTCTTTTCATCTTGCATCCTCCATTGCAGAAGACAACTTGCACACCCAAATCATTCAACTTACTTACAAAAAGAAGGTTTTGTGCCAAACTATGGATATGTAAGACACCATCGATCCTTTTCACTCTACCATATGGGAATCTTATCTTAACTCTTCCATGACCAACAACTTCCAAGTGAGAATAATCACCTAGGTACACCTTCCCACCATCATAACTTTCATACTTAGAGAACCAATCTCGGTGTGAATTCATGTGGAAAGAACAACTTGAGTCTATAGGCCACACATCTTGTGATTCATGCATTGCCACAATAGTGACACAGGCATCTAGATCATCGTAAGAGCATTTATCAAATTCAAAATAAAAGAAATACTTTTTTTTTCTCCTTTGTACAATAGTTTAGTTGGTTGGTGAAGAATCCAATTGGTGGATGAGTAAGAAAATGGAGCTTGGGATTAGTTCTTTAGGTCTCACATGGAGTGAGTTTGTGGAGATTTTCTGAAAGCAAAGGTTGTGCCAACTCTTCTATGACCAAAATCTCATTGACTTCCAAAACTTGAGGTAGGGTGACTCCTCAGTGAATGAGTATTGGGAGAAGTTCACTCGACTCCTAAAGTACATACCTATGTACCAGAAGGAAAAGTGATTTTGTATAAGGAATTTTAGCATGGGTATAAATGTGCAAACAGGTGGTGAGGTAGATGTACATAGACTTTCTACCATGGATTTGGTGTACGAGAAGGAAATTAAGTAGGAAAAAAGGCTTAAGTCTATCTCAAAATATCAGGAGAGAAAGAGAAAGAAACTCGTTTGGATGCAAACCAATCAAGCTCCAAGGAAGCCTAGTGAAGGGAAAAAATTTCAAAAGAAAGGGGACAAGGTACCCCAAAATAATTGGAGTGAACCAAGGAGAGATTGAAGAGGAAACAACAATACTTTCAACAACAACTAAAAAATCAATGCTAGTGGAAGTGAAAGTAATTCTAGAAGAACTGCAAAAAGGAGGGGACCAGTGAAGGGATGTTTTACATGTGGTGGGGATCACTATGCGAGTATTGTTCAAGAAAACCATCTGGGATACAACCACATGGAAACTCTCTTGCACCTCAAAGAGTTGTATTCTAACAAAGGATTCATGATGTTGTGGATAATTGGCAAGCAGGGTACCAAATTACTCCAACAGAAGTTTTAGGTACTTTATCTGGAATTCCTATTTCAATTTTAATAGATATTGGTTCAACAAAAGAATTCTTTTCTCCTAGAGTAGCAAGTCAAATGTCTAGAAAAGTTGGCTACATGAAAAAGTCTTGGGTTGTAGAATATGCAAACCAAACAAGATCTAAAGTAAGTCAATGTCTATTCAAAGCAAGAGTTGAACTTCCAAGTTTCTCAATGAAATTAAATCTGTATGTAGCCCCCTTAGGTTCTTATGATGTCATATTAGGGATAAATTTGTTATGGAAACATAGGGACAAGTAGATTGTCATGCTAAAATAGTTGAATGCTTAGAAAATCTAGGTAAGTAGGTGTCAATACAAGGAACACCTAGAGAGTTTAAGTTACGATAGATATCCATTGTTCAGATGCATAGGGAAAAGAAGAAAGGTTGTCAACTCTTTGTAGTAAAAATGGAGAAACTTGAGGAATGCAAGGAATTCATTTCTCAAGATGATATAGTATTATTATGTACCTCAAGACTGTTGAAAGAATGAAGAAAGGAATGAAGGTGTTGTCATTGATGTCAACTGGTCAACTAGTTATCTACTAATTACTATTGGTTGAATATGTTGAGGATATTGAGAAAATTGTATTAAAGAAAGTTTATAGGTACTCAGTTGTTTCTCTAGGTAATGATTTGGTATTTTCCCCTATGTTCATGTAGTTCAGATATGTTGGTCATGGTTGTTGAAGGTTGCTATATCCATATTTTTGGCTATTTGTTCATTGTGAAGTTCGAGTTGTGTTCACGAGTTGTGAACTATGTTTTTTTGTGTTCTGGTTGAGGTCCAGGAGAAAATTTGCTGGTCTAAATTTCTCTTTGTTCTAGAGTTGTGTTGCCCTGATTGCATTAAAGATATTTTTGGTTTCTGGAAGTTTCGAGCTTAATTGTTCTATGTGCACTAGTTTGGCTAACCTTGTGTTAAGCACTATCTTTGAAGTTGATGAAGCATGTTGGATCTATTTTGGGTCCCAGTGAACTGTGTGTTTGGGTCACCCTCATTTAATTCCATCCTAGGATGTTTTGGTGTAGACCTAATTTGAATTTGAAGTTGGATGGCCGAATTTGGATCTTTTTCAAGGTTGGAGATAGTATAAATACAGGATGATCTAGTAATGAAAAATATACAAGAGAAAATAAGGAAGATAAGTGAAAGAGTAGACATAACCTTGATGCTATTCAGAAAGTGTGTGTGAGTTGTGTTTGGAAAATCAGTGTGAATTTTAATGTTGAGTTTATGGATGTAGTGACCAGAAGGCGAACTCTATCATTCATGCAAGTTGATCAAGTGACTGTGGTGGAATACTTTGATGCATTGGGATTGTAGTATCTATGTAACAAGTCTTCTTTGTCTTCTTTGTATCTTTGTGGTAGTGAGCCCTCTAGGTTGTAGCCCTGTTAGATAGTGAGTCCTTGTTTCAAGTAGTGATCCTTATCTCAGGCAATGAGCCTTGTTTCAGGTAGTGAGCCTTTTGTAATTGGTTTTGATATTCTCTATAGTGTGAGTCAATCCTCACCATGGTTTTTTGCTCATTGGGTTTTCCACGTAAATCTGGTGTTATTTTGTTTATGTGTTGGATTTGAGTTTCTGCATTGGCATTTGATGATTAATCATTTAAGTAGTTTTAAGTATTAGTTCTAGTGATTGAATTAAATGTGAAAATTTGTGACAGCTAATTCAACCCCCCTCATTTGTCCTATTCAAAAATTGGTATTAGAGCTTGGTTCCTTGGTGAAGAGATTAACTACTTGAGGAAGGTCTAGGATGGCTAGCAAGATGGTCTTTGATTATCTGAGGTTTGATGGAACTAATTATTGTATCTGGAAAGTATTGATGGAAGAATATCTAGACTATTGTAGATATGATGTGGAGAAAGCTTACAAGAATCCTTACACTCCTCCTGCTAATGGTTAGAGTACAGTTGAAGAGATCAGAGCACATAAAGCTAACAATAAGGTGAAGTTCATCTTGAAGAATAGTCTAGTACATTTTGAGTTGATTAAGGTTCAGAATTTGAAGACAACTAAAGAAGTTCTGGATGCTTTAGAAAGAGTGCATGATGGTGATGAAAGAGTTAAAGAGGTGAAATTATAGAATTTGGAAACATAGTTTGATCTTATACATATGTCTGAAGATGAATATGTTAAAGCTTATGTACAAAGATTGGATGAGATAGTGGCTAGAATGCGATCACTTGGAGCTGCTATAGATGAAAACAAGATTGTAAAGAAGATTCTCAGAACTCTTCCTAATGCTTACAGTGAGAAGGTGAGTGCTATTGAGTAGACAATAGATTATAAGAATTGTACTAAGGATATGTTGTTGGGATTTTTGACATCTTATGCGATTAGGAAGCCCAGTCTAAGAAATGGAGGCAAATCAAAGACTGCCTTTGAAACTACAAAAGTTGAAGATCTAAAAGAAGATAACTTTGATGAAATAGAAGCTAACTTTTTAAGAAGAATGAGAAAAGGTTCTGGTAAGTATGAAGGTAAGTTTCCCTTTAAATGCTTTAGTTATGGAGAAATAGGCTGTTATGCTACAAAATGTCCAAAAAGAGCTAAAAGAAATAAACAAAGATACGAGAAAGAAAAGAAAGGAAAGAAGATTAACAAAGCTTACTATGTGAATGAGAATGCTAGTATTTTTTATGAAGATTCAGAATATGAAGATCCAGATGATAATGAATGCGTGTTCTTGGTGATTAAGCATGTACCTACTTCTACTAATTTAGAAAAATAGGTAAAGGAAAGCCCTTCAGAGAAGGAGAAGGAGAAAAATGAAGGTACGATTATCTCTGCCCTACATGCTAAACAAGAAAATAATTTTTGGGTAGTTGAAAATGGTTGTTCACATCACATGAATGGTGATAAGATTAAGTTTATTAAACTTGAGAAATATGATGGAGGCTTGGTTATGTTTGGAGATGATACTAGTGCTAAAATTTGTGGGATAGGTTTAGTAAGTTTTGATGGCAAGCATCATACTAACGATGTTTACTATGTTAAGGGTTTAAGGCATAGTTTTTTTAGCATTGGTCAGATGTGACGTAGAAAAGGATATCATCAGTTGTTTAAGGATGAGAAATGTGAGATCCATAAAGGATTCAGAACATTGATTGCTACAGGAAAGAAATATGAAGGGAATATCTACCAACTTAAGGGTGTTGATAGACGATGCTTTATGACTCAGATAAATGACAGTTGGTTATGGAATAGGAGAATGTGTCACATGAATTTTCATAACTTGGAAAATATTAGTGTTGTTTAGGCCATGAGATATTTACCAAGAATTACAAAGCTTGTTAATGCTATTTGTAGAAATTGTCAGTTTGGGAAGCAAGCAAGAAATCATTATAGATCAAAGGAACAATCTACTACCGGACTACTGGATATAGTTCATACAGATCTCTGTGGTCCTATAAATGTGTTAAGTCTACTTGGTGAAAGGTACTTTATGCTTTTAACTAATGATTATTCTAGATATACATGGGTTAAATTTCTTAGAGAGAAATCAGATGCATTAGATAGATTCAAGGCATTCAAAGCAATGGTTGAAAATGAAGTGAATTTGAAGATAAAATGCTTAAGATCTGATAGAGGTGGAGAATTCACCTCTCATGAGTTCAATATGTTTTGTGAATTGCATGGAATAAAGAGATAGTTATTTGCTCTGAGAAATCCTCAGCGGAATGGAGTTGTTGAAAGGAAAAATAGAATAGTTCAAGAGGCTACTAAATCAATGATCACTGAAGCCAGTTTAACAGAATTTTACTGGAAATAATCTTTTCATACTGTTGTTTATGTGTTCAATCGAGTTCAAGCAAGATAAAATAGTACAAAGACTCCCTATGAGTTATGGCATGAAAAAACTCCTACAGTTAAATATTTCAAGGTATTCAGAAACAAATGCTAGATCAGAAGAGATGAGGAAACTTTGGGTAAGTTTGATGCAAGAAGTGATGAAGGCATATTTCTTGGATACTCTACTAAAATCAAGGCATACAAATGTTTCAATAAAATATTGAGAAAGATTGTAGAGAGCTCGAATGTGAAGGTTGATGAGACAATGAAGAATTCTATTGATATTGATAGATATGTGTCTGATGAACATGATTGTGCAATAATAGAAGAAATTATGGAAGAACAGGATAAAAATGAGTAGAAGAATTAGGATGAACAAGATGAAAGAGAAGAAGATGCTTCAGTGATGTCCCCTAGGACACTGAAGTATTACAGAGGAATCATTCAAAAAATTAGATTATTGGAGTCAAGACAAAAGGCGTGTTAACCAGAAGCAAAGCTACTGTTGAAGTAAATTTGTGTTTATTCTCTGAGATTGAGCCGAAGAAATTGAAGCCTGCAAAGATGAACATTGGAAAGAAGCAATGAAAGAAGAAATTTTGTAGATTGAGAAGAATCAGACTTGGGAATTGGTCGCAAGACTGGCAGATAAAAATATCATTGGATCAAAATGGGTATTCATAAATAAGTTGAATGAGAATGGAGAAGTTGTCAGAAACAAAGTGAGGCTTGTGTGTAAAGTTTACTCAGAAGCAGAAGGCATATATTTTCAGGAGACTTTTTCCCCAGTAGGAAGAATGGAAGCTATAAGGATTTTCTTGGAATTGGCTGGTCATAAAAATTTCAAAGTCTATCAGATGGATGTCAAGTCAACATTTCTAAATGGTGAGCTGGAAGAAGTTTACATGGAACAACCAGAAGGATTTCAGTTAATAGATCAACTAGATATGGTGTGAAAATTGAATAAATCCTTATATGGATTGAAGCAATCTCCTTGAGATTGGTATGCAAACTTAGACAAGTATTTGATTTAGCAAGGATTTAACAAAGGTACGACAGACAGTAATTTGTACTTTAAGATTGAAAATGACAAAATATTGATTGTAGTTGTATATGTTGATGACATTATCTTTGGAGGAAATGAAAAGATGTGCAAGATGTTTGTGGAAGAGATGTAGAAAGAATTTGAAATGTCTATGTTTGGGGAGATGAATTTTTTTCTTCGGCTATAGATTAAATCAAATAGAGAAAGGAATTTTCATTTTACAGTCTAAGTATGTGAGAGAGATGTTGAAGAATTTTGGGATGGATGGTTCCAAATCGGTATGTACTCCTATGGTGACTAGTTCCTAATTGGGTAAAGATGTTGATTCACCTAAGGCTGATTAGAGCAAATATAGATCTATGATTGGTGGATTACTATATTTGACTGCTACTAGACCTAATATTATTCATGTGGTTTTTCTTGTGGCTAGATTTCAAGAAGATTCAAAGGAAACACATGTTGCTACAGTTAAAAGAATATTTAGATATTTCAATGGAACTTCAGATTATGGATTGTGCTATCCTAAAGATACTGACTTTACACTGAGTTCCTATACAGATGCAAATTGGGCTAGATGTGTAGATGACATAAAGAGTACATGTGGTGGTTCATTCTTTCTTGGATGCAGATTGGTGGCATGGTTGAGTAAGAAGCAAGATTCAGTCTCTCTGTCTACTGCTGAAGTTGAGTATATTGTTGTTGCATCTTACTGTACACAAGTTCTATGTATGAAATAGACATTGAAAGATATCACAATGCTATATGATGATCTTATTTCTATCTTTTGTGATTATACAAGTGCAATTAACATTTTGAAGAATCTTGTGATGCACTTGAGGACAAAGCATATATCTATCATATATCATTTCTTGAGAGAGAAGTTCATGGAGAATGAATTCAAGCTTGAGTATGTTTTGACAAAGGATTAGACTATTGATACATTTACAAACGATCTTCCTAAAGATACTTTTGAGTATCTCCAGGAGAAGTTAGGGGTTATTTCCCCTCCTTTCATAAACGAAGATGCATTTGGAGATGCATCAGTCTAGTGGATTCATAGTTCCATCTTTTTTGATTGATGTTTTGGTGACTACCTCTCAAGGGGAGTAGGTAGTTTCAGGTGTCATCATTGTGAGTATTCTTTTTTCATGTCAAAGGAAAATCCAATGAACATTTCTTTTTCCTTTGCCATTGATGTCAAAGAGGGAGAGAAAGCATGTGAAAAGGAATGAAGGCGTTTTCATTTATGTCAACTGGTCAACTAGTTATCCACTAGTTGTTGTTGGATGCATATGTTGAGGATATTGAGAAAATTATATTAAAGAAAGTTTACAGGTATTCAGTTGTTGCTCCAGGTAATGATCTGGTATTTTCTCCTATGTTTGTGTGGTTCAGATATGTTGGTCATGGTTGTTTAAGGTTTCTATATCTAGATTTTTGGTTGTTGGTTTGTTGTGAACTATGATTTTTTGTGTTCTAGTTGAGGTCCAACAGAAAAGTTGCTTGTCCAGATTTCTCTTTGTTCTAGAGTTGTGTTTCCCTGATTGCATTGAAGATATTTTTGGTTTCTAGAAGTTTTGAGCTTAATTGTTCTATGTTTTACACTGGTTTGGCCAACCTTGTGTCAAGCATTATCTTCAAAGTTGATGAAGCATGTTGGATCTATTTTGGGTCCCAGTGAAGCATGTGTTATGGTCACCCTCATTCTAATTCTACCCTATAATGTTTTGGCGCTGACCTAATTTGAATTTGAAGTTGGATGGAAAAATTTGGATCTTTTTCAATGTTGGAGATAGTATAAATACATGATGAGCTAGTAATGAAAAATATACAAGAGAAAAGAAGGAAAATAAGTGAAAGAGTAGACACAACATTGATGCTATTCAAAAAGTGTGTGTGAGTTGTGCATGGCAGATCAGTGTGAAGCTTAATGTTGAATTTCAGGACGTAGTGAGCAGAAGGAAAACTCTATCATTCATGTAAGTTGATCAAGTGACTGTGGTGGAATCCTTTGTTGAATTGGGATTGTAGTCTCTCTATAACAATTCTTCTTTGTCTTCTTTGTATCTATATGAAAGTGAGCCCTCCAAGTTGTAGTCCTGTTGGATAGTGAGTCCTTGTTTCAGGTAGTGAGCCTTATCTTAGGTAGTGAGCCTTGTTTTAGGTAGTGAGCCTTTTGTAAATGGTTTTGATATTCTCTATAGTGTGAGTTAATCCTCATTGTGGTTTTTCCCTCATTGGTTTTTTGATGTAAATTTGGTGTTATTGTGATTATGTGTTGGATTTGAGTTTCTGCATTTGCATTTGATGATTAATCATTTAAGTAGTTTTAAGTATTAGTTTTGGTGATTGAATTAAAGGTTAAAATCTATGACAAATGATTCACCCCCCTCTGAGTTGTCCTATTCAACAAAGATTCCCAAGATGTCTAAGAACGTGAAGTATTGGAATCTAGAAAAACATATATGGATAAATATCCTATTTTATGGAAGTTTATGGATGTGTTTCTAGAAGAATTACCTAGATTACCACCTAAGAGGATATTTTATTTCTCTATCATCATAGTACTAGGGTCGAAAACTATATCAAAAGTACCTTAGAGGATGACCACAATTGAATCAATGGAGTTAAAGGCACAACTAGAAGATTTGTTATCTAAAGGATTGATAAGACCCAGTGTTTCACCCTAGGGAGCACCAATGATCTATGTAAAGAAGGATTGTACACTGTGCTTATGTATTGATTATTGATTGCTTAATAAATCAATGATAAAGAAAAAGAATACATTGCCATGTATTGATGATCTCTTTGATCGGATGTGAGGAGCAGCAGTATTTTTGAAGATTGATCTACATTTTGGATATAACCAACTAAGAATCAATGATGAAGATATTTTAAAAATTGCTTTCAAGACTAGATACAAACATTACAAGTTCATAGTCCTACCATTTGGGCTGATGAATGCACCAACAACATTCATGAACCTAATGAACAATGTATTTAGGGACTGTTTAGATAAGTTTATGTTGGTATTCTTGGATGATATCTTAATTTACTCCAAGAATGAAGAATAACATCTCAAGCATCTAGAGATTGTTCTCTAACGATTGAGAGAGCATAAGTTATACAAAAAACTCTCAAAGTGTACCTTCTTCCAAAAGAAATTACAGTATTTAGGTCATGTAATTTTGGCTGATGGGATTGAGGTAGATCCAACAAAGATAAAAGTAGTGTTAGAGTGGTCGGTGTCCAAGAATGTGTTGGAAGTTAGAATTTTTATGTGTTTGGATGGGTATTACTATAAGTTTGTCACAAACTTTTCAAGAATAGCTTTTCCCATCATGTCATTGCAAAGGAAGGGGAATAAGTTTGAGTGGTCTGAGAAGTGTCAAGAAAAATTTGACCAACTTAAGGAAAAGTTGACCACAACAACAATACTAAAAGTACCAAATCTAGATGGTAACTTTGTAGTTATTACAAATGCATCTAGAGAAGAACTGGGTGGAGTATTAATGTAGGAGGGGCAAGTCATAGCTTATGAATCAAAGAAGTTGAAGCCCTATGAACAAAATTATGCTTCATATGATTTAGAGTTAGCAATAGTTGTCCATGCATTATAGATGTGGAGACATGTTATCTATTGGGAAAACCATTGAAACTAAAGACTAGTCATCATGGTCTAAAGTATTTGTTTACCCAACCCAATATGAATGCATGACAAAAGAGATAGTTGGAGTTGATATCTGACTATGACTTCAACATTAGTTATATCAAGGGAAAAGAGAATCAGGTTACCAATGCCTTAAGTCATAGGAGGCATATCTCCTCTATGATATCAATCCAAACCGAC
Source organism: Sequoia sempervirens (assembly GCA_007258455.2). Taxonomy (NCBI): domain Eukaryota; kingdom Viridiplantae; phylum Streptophyta; class Pinopsida; order Cupressales; family Cupressaceae; genus Sequoia; species Sequoia sempervirens. Next base: position 1,989,966 of record VDFB02056351.1, on the reverse strand, counting down.
TTCAAGAATCAAGTGTTGCAAAAATCTAAAGGTGACAAGTTCTATGAGCAAGTTAGGCAAGCACTAGTGGACAACCCACAAGATGAAAGGTACAAAGGATACCACTTTGAACCTAATGGTTTATTGAGATTTAAGGGAAGGATTTATTTACCTAACATTAGGAAATTAAGGAGCATGGTGTGGAAAGAAGTTCACAATTCACCATATTCAGGACATCCTAGTGTAACTAAGATTTTAGTTGATGTAAATCCATTATATTTTTGGAAGGTTATGAAAGGGGATGCAACGAGATTTGTAGAAAGTTGTTTAGAGTTCCAAAGAGTGAAGGAAAAGCATCATCATCCTGCAGGTCTATTGTATCGACATGAAGTTCTAGAAATTAAGTGGCAAGTTATTAGAATGGATTGTTTGCAAGGTCTCCCTATGTCAAGGAACAAGCATAATTCCATTCTGGTAGTGGTTGACAAGCTCACAAAGGTAGCTAACTTCATGCTAGGAAATTTGACTAATGGAGCTCCTATAATATCATACAAGTTTATTCAAGAGATATTTAAATTGCATGGATTCTTGAAAAGATCATTTTTGATAGGGATGCTAGAGTGGCATCTAGGTTTTGGAAAACCTTGTTTACTACGCTTGGGACACAATTGAACATAAGTTTTGCATATCATTCAGAAATGGATGGGAAAATTGAAAGGATAAAAAAAGTATTAGAAGACCTACTAAGGATGTATTGTATGTATCAACAACACAAGTGGGAGGATTACCTACCTTTGGTAGAGTTTACATATAATAATTCCAATCATTCTACGATCAAGATGGCTCTATTTGAATTATTATATGGTAGGAAGTGTCAAAATCCTATTAGATGGGATAAACTAGAAGATAAGATAAGCCTTGGTCCAGAGATATTGAAAATGGAGGAACAAGTTGGCATTATCAAGCAGAGGTTAGCAAAATCTAACAATAGGAAAAAAGTTGCACTGATTCTAAGTGAGTACCTAGGAATTTCATAGTAGGGGATAAAGTATTGCTAAGAGTTAAACCTCACAAGAGTTCTATAAAGTTTAGAGAGTCATCCAAACTAGATCTACGCTACGTTGTACCTTTTGAGATTCTTGAGGAAATCAACCCTATTGCGTATAGAATTTCCTTGCCACCAACTCTTGCTAGGATGCATAATGTCTTTTATGTCTCGTATCTTAAGAAGTAAATACCAAGCAATAACCATGTTATTGATTGGAATGCTTTACAGGTGTAGGACCTAGGGGTGGTAATGATCGAGCGTCTCAAGGTTCTCAGAACATGTAACCTCCACTTGCATAACAAAGAGGTTCTGCAATGCGAGGTCTAGTAGGATCAATATGGAGAAGATTTTGCCACATGGGAAGACTATGCTGAAATGAAGCAAAAGTTTCCACAAGTCTTGCTAGATTTTGAAAACTCTTGAAAACAATGGTGTTTTGGGATGTTGTTCTTTAGACTATGATCATATTTGATACTTAAAAATCATCGGGGATGATGATTCACAAGGGGGGGAATATATTACACCCCATGTGTTACTAACTATTTACTATTACCTACTTTAGTAAATTTCTTTAATATATGTGAATGTGTTTTTATGAATTTTGATTGAAATATGATGAAGGAATGTTTGATTCAATTAAATTATTTATGATTCAGTATATGAAATATATATTATGAATATGACATGTATGTGATGTATATAAATGTATTGATTCAGCTAACTACTATTATGGTGAACTAAGTTGAATGCAGGAACAAGTTCAAACCTCTGGAGGAGAGGGGAAGTATCACTCAAGAGAAGAATTTGGTTTGGTAACCTTTAATTCAGCCTTACTAAGCATTCACACATTCACACCCTAGTTGGTATTAGTTAAGTCAAGTCAATTCAGGTAATGGGTAAGTGATCTTCAATTTTGATTGTGAATGTTTATTTTGGTTTGCAATTTTGTTTTATGAATGTTTGGAATGAGGAATGAGTTGAAGTCCATCCTTGTGTGTTTACTATTATATCAATGAGATATATGCATTAAATGTAAATATGTATGTGTCTATGGTAAACTCATACATGTAAGTGAATACGTACTTGAGTATACACAAGTAGATGTACCTATGCATGCTCATGGATAGATTACCCATATACATGGGAATACCAATTGGACTAAGGTGACATATATGTATATATACATTCTAGGTATATATATGTCAATCAAAGGTTATGAGTATAAGTTTTTTATAAATATATTGTAATAATATTATGTATATGTATATATATAGTATATACATACATTAATATATATGTGGAAAGTAATATAGTGACACATATATTAATATATGTTTAATAATCAATAATCATTGTATTTGTTAAGCATTGTGAAATATGTATATATTAATATATATATGTGTGTCTGTGTGTATATATTAAAGGACAATATATATAATATATATAATATATCTTTGAAAGCCATTAATGATAATCTCTAAGCGTAATATAGAGCATTATTCTTAAGTGAACCACATAAAATAATAAGGAGCATATGATAATATGGTACAAACTTTAAAGCATTATAACCAATACATAAAACCAACACATAAAGTAGTATAAGATCTGTTGGTGTTTCAATTAGCACCTCTAGAGTGCTTATTGGAAATGGTCAGCTATTGCAAGTTTGTAGTGTTTACTTCTTCAAATTGGGAGGGGAAGATCCCTCTTGTTGCTGATTTTTGCATAAAGGAAAGAATAAAGAGAGTAAACTACTATCCTATCTTTTTTACTCAACGATAGGACACAATGGTGCATAAACACATTGCGCCGTAGCTAAGCTTTTTCTCTAGTTTCAACAAATATTAACTACAACTAAACTAGCTTTTAATCTATCCTATTTCCTCAAGATTAATAGAGCATGAGGGCATAGGAGCAGGAACGGATGGTTCGATCACTTGGTCGAATTGGTCTCTTAGGATGCATTCAAAGGCTCTGACCTCCTAGATCTGTACTGAAATAGAACTCACACAAGTAATCCTTATGGTAATTTATATCTTAGGATTCCCAAGGAGGTACCAAAACCTTTCTAAGGTGTAGGCTAAAAATTAAATTATGAGAAAAAAAAGGGACAATAATCTTATCTCCTAAATTCCCAAGGAGGCACCAAGGCCTTTCTGAGGTGTAGATTGAAAATAAATTATTAAACACAACACACGATGATAAAACCTTGAGAATTTTGGATCAAAGGCATGATAACTCTCCTGATTTATTATCTCAATACTTCACCAAAGAATACACGTTGGGACAACAACTTCTATCAAAGAGACAATCACACATGTTGCAATTAAACCAATGATACATGAACAAAGATTGGACACACCTATCTGAGTAGAGAGAGTACAAGTTGTACTTGGTGCTTAACTACAACAAATACGATCCAAGAACATATATTAAGTGAACAATATGAAGGAAAATTTGCTCAACGTTTTGCTACTGTGAAGTAAAGTTACAAAATAATGAGCCCAAGGCTCTTATTTATAGAACTCAAAGAAGTAGGCAACCCTAAAATCTCCTTGAGTTAACAAACAATTTTTTTCAATCAACAAGATTTATTCCTATGTCTAAAAGTAGGTGAGCAATCAGTTAACTGGAAATCTACTTCAGTTAACTGAAACTAAACAAATAGTCAACTGGAAACTACTTCAATTGATTGAAACTAAACTAAAGGTGAAATTTATTACAAAGTGTGCCTCCAAAATAGACATCCACGTTTAGTGGAGATTTGAGATCCAAAAATTATGGAAGTCAATTAGACATCCTAAATTAGTGGGATCTAAAAATGCATGATCTGTGGGACGTGGAGTTAACTTGGAAAGGGGCATCAAGTTAACTCCAATCACATTTAATGCCTTTCTGGAGGGTAGGACGTCCTTTTTTGAGGTTCCTTTACAACTCACCACTAGTCAATAGTGTCTCTATCCATTCGTTGACTTCCTTAGCTTATGGGTAATTAATGCTTTGCAAGATGATGACATGGCACTTTAGCATTACTTCGCCTATCACAAGCTACTACTGAAAGTCAATACACTGGGTAGCTACATCATCTAAATTGGTAGACAAGGTTGCCACCTTGGCCAACTTGCAACCATCTAGATCATTGAGAAAGCTATAGCGGATGACATCTCAGAATTTATTTTGCACTGCAACTAGCTCAATATATTCTCCTCCCCCATGCAAATATTCTATGTGAGGGAAGGATATTACCAACGTTCTTGGGAAGTTAATAAAATTGGTGAGAAACCTTCAGTAGTAAATCAGTTCTACTAAATTGGTATCATAGGCTTTCACCTTGTATGTCAGTTGTTCTTTCCAAGAAAAAAGATGTTGCTTGTTCTCTTCACTGAAGACTAATTGATACACCAATTGCAAGTCTGGAATTGTACTTTCATTGCTTGGCCTCTTTTCTACTATCTTTTGCTTTGATTGTTGAATCTCTACATAGATTCCATGTGCTCTATCCCTTAACTAGTATAGACTCACTAGTATACATCATCCCTTTAGAACAAATTGCTCCACTTTATCTCTCAAGTGTTTTCCATATGTCATCAACTAATGATGGTTAAGCTATGCAGGAAGATCCAACAATTCCTGTGGTAAGGTTGAGATGTTCGGGATGTCGTGCATTAAGCTAGAAATATACATCCTCAACTATTTATTTTCATCCTTTAAGGCTACTTTGTCCTTTCCATCCTATTAATGCTTATATTCGCACGTCAAGGTCACTTCCACTTTGACATGTGGTCTTTCTCCGGGAGGTTAAGCTTCTAACATTAATGTGAAGTCCCTCAACTTGTACCTTAGTGTATTTCTTTTTATTTTCTCATCGTAAGTAAATAGTCTCTATGATGAATTTCTTTCCTCGTGATTCCTTACATATATATATTTCCTCTCTGTTTTCTTCAAATGGATTTTCTCAAGCGTCTTGAAAGGGCTTTTGTGGCTATCGGAACTTAAGTAGCGTCAAACGAGCAGGGTGCCTCCTCTCCCTCTTCCTTCTGAGAGGAAACCCTCAAGCAAGCTGTGATACAGAATTTAGGGGCCGTTGAATGCCCAATGGAATGAGACCGTACGTGGGAGTAACACCTCTCTGCGGGAGGAGAGTCCAAGCTGATGTGGACTGTGATCAAGCGAAATGATGGGTGACGTAGGTGGCCTGCTTTTATCATAGGCAACTATATTTCGGCTTCTACTATTTCTGCTATTGATCTATTTATAAAGGGATTCATCTAGGGATCACCGGGGCTTGGGGTAGCAATTTCATGACTATCTCTCATGTGTGTGTGTGTGGTTGTCTCCACATATAACCCATACGTTCTTCCCCTTGTTTTTCCTGGCATTCGCATCCCTTTGGGAGGATTGATCCATTGCTTCTACCTACAACTTATGAATTTTGTTCTTTACTACTCCATCCTGGTCCTGAACCATATTGTAGTCCTGACCAATTTTATTCAATTCACTTTCAATTTTCTCTAGCTTGACTTTGTATTTTCCAACAACATGAGGCCAACATAGACAAAAATTGTAGATGTCATTAGCTGAATTAATGCACTATCTCAACACATTCATTTTCTTTTTCAGTTTTGTAAGGGATAGTCTAAACTGCTCCTTCAAGTGTAGGATTATTTCTTCCTCTTTCTTATCCTGAGAGTGAAAGGCAACAACTTCCTTAATACACTCAATCAACTCTTCAAGGAATACATTCTACAAACTTTCCAATTCAATGTTATTCTACACAAAGTATCTGCCCAAAGTACTCTCAATTAGATCCTGTTCATATGAGGGTCGATCTAACCACATGTCAACAATCTTTTGCATTTCATCTTTCTCCTGAACTATTTGTAGTATCTTTGTTTTGGATAAAGTGCCTTCTTCTTCATTTGCTTTAGCCATTGTTTCATCTAGTTCAACTGATTCCAGTTCATCTCTTGGGGTGTATTCATCAAGGTCTTCATCAAGTATGTCCACAATTATTTGTTCTTTTCCTTTTCCTTCAGTTTTAGGAGACTCTAGTACTGGAGGAGAATCATCAATAAATTCTATTGCTCTTTTCTGCTTCGTCTCCGTCTTACCAGAAGATGATCCAACTTCAGCTATTTTTACTGGAAGAGAAATACCAACTACTCCAAATTTTCCTAACAACTCTCTAAATAAATTTGCATAAACTTGCTCATAATTTTCCAGAGTATTGAAATGCTTAAAAATTTTCTTGCAGACCGGTTCACTCTCCTTCCATACAACATGATCATTCTATGGCAAGCAATTTAGAAAACACATCATGATACATATGATCAAAGTGCCAAACCTGAAAGGATAATCTATATCCATTGTCAATTGCACATTCTCCATTAGTTGATCTTTTAGCAAACTACACAGGTCAAAGTCTTGGTCCTCCATTATCATCTTATGCGAAATGTAAACTGTGCCTGCAAAGGTTGATCCTTCCCTATTTCTGAAGAACATTTTGTATGAAATTCCATATGTAATGTACCTTGTCAATGGATCTTTGATCATCAAAATTACCAGAGCCCTCTGATCTCTTGTTACACTAGTTAGGGTTTCAACTTCCTTATTTCACATCAACTTCTTCTTTAGAATATCTCCAACATTGCATAACCCAGTTAAATTTCTAATCACTTCCTTCGAAATAAGATAGGGTTTGTCCAAATTTATATTATCTTCATTCAATTTGCTCAAGATGAACCTAACCACTTCCACGTTGTCAAAATAAGGAAATTCATTCCAAATGTCCAAACTCCTATGCTTCGCTCCTTTGAGCCACTTCAATTTTTTGGAAGACAATATATCTCTTACATCCCTGATCTTCCTGCTACTGTATTCATCCAAACTTACAATTCCCTTGATTTGCTTCATTTTCTATACCGAACAAGGTTTTTCTACTAAGCACAAATTTAGAAATTCTAGAAGCGAATGGAATACTTGTTGAATTTGCAACCGAATCAACTTGACTCCTTCAAAATTATGCTCCAGAAGCTCTTTCACTATTCTTTTTCAATGCAAAGTAGCAAATAAGGGTTCCAAGTATCCTTTTATAACTTCACACACTTAACTTTTTACCACAATAAATGCTCTGCTCTAGGAGTTTCGGTTACACTTCTCTCTCAGACACCAAGAGAAGAATCCATCTGCAGGCCTTGAAGATCTCAACTTACAGAACAAGTGATCACAAATACATTTTTTGGCTGATGGCACAACTACTTACAACTTCCTATATTTCAGTGCCAACTACTAATAGGGGGGGCAAAGGATTTTACTTGAAAGAATCCCCCTAGGCCAATGGCCTGAGATCAATTTTTAGAGGAATTACTAGAGGAAGCTTCTGGTACGGGCTTATCAGATTCACTCTTCTTTATCCATGTTTTCTTCATCTAATCTCTTATCTCTTCCACAGTCACTTTTCCTTGTCCTTTGTCATTTTTCGGTGAATTTCTTTCTTGATATACTAGTCCTCTTCTATCCATATTTTTGTTCTTGCAGAATCTTGCAATGTGACCAAATCTGTTGCAATTGTAACACACTAGATTTCCTTGTCTATTCCATTCATTCCATTGACTTCCCCTTGATCTACACTGGTTAGCAACATGTCCAAATATTGCATAGGTGTAGCATTTTACACTCCCTATAATGACAGCCATACTTCTACATTCAATTGACTTATGACCAAACTTATTACAACTAAAACATTGACTAGGAAATGATGGACTACTTGAATTTACTTTTCTTCTACACTGAGAAGCCATATGACCAAATTTACTACAAGCGCTAAAGCAAAAGAACTATTAAACCTCTAAGCATCAGTTGCCTTTGCATCAATACCTTATGCCTTTGTTCATCCGATGAGATTTGTCCGATCCTTGTGTGTTTCTTAGATCCGCATTTTCCTCTCATCCAAGACCTCGCTTTTAACATTTTGCATCCTTTCTTTAGTCATCTCATTATTAAGCTTAGCAGAACTGATCCAGAACTTTATTCATTTGCGAGAGTCCAGAATACATTCTCCTCATCTATCTTCTTTCTTTCTTCATTACTTCTCGGATTGTTGTAGCGTTCAATCTCCCAACTGAATGAATCCACCATTAACTCTACCAGATTCTCCTTTCAATTTATCTTCTTCAAGGAATGAGCTAGATTCTCCTCCTCATTTCTTTACCTATTATCTTATTAATTCTCCTTCAAGATTTTATTAGCCCCAACATCTGTGGAAAAATCTTTCCAAGCTTTTGATTTTTCATGAAGAATCATTAATATTTCCTTCTTTTTTTCTCTTCTTGACTCACTATCCTTCAATGATTGAATAAATTTTTTAGCATCCACAAGATTTTCTTTTAACTCTAGGACTTCTGCTTTAGACTGACCAAGATCATCAAGTGCTACCATAAGTTGTTGTTGAATACTACTAGAGTCCATTGTACTTCAATATCCACCTCAAGCTGTTAAGCTTCCAAAGAGGAACCTGCTCTAATACCAATTGTTGGACTCAAGGAACACTGAGAGGGGGGTGAATCAGCGTTCCACAAATTTAAACTTTAAATTCAGATCTTAAGCCATTAACAACACCTAAATAGAAATAAAGATGCAAGCACATGAACAAGATATTCAAAGCAACATAAAACCAATATTTTTACATGGAAACCCTGTTAGGGGAAAAACCACGGTGGATGTTAGTCCACAATATATACTCTATTAAAAGTATGAAGAAAATGGAATGCACATGCATTAAGGGACACTACCTAGAGCTCACTGCTCAAAACAAGGCTCATTGCCTTACAAAATGTTAGAGATTAAAAAAAAGTTTGAACTAAGAAGATAGCATCTATAAATGCCTAGTTTCAGTTCTGGTGAAGCTCATCAATCAAGTTCTGAACCTTCTGTCAGACTCTGCACTTCACTTCTACTCTATCACCAAATCCTCTTTTGTACCAGCAAAATTCTCACAACAGATCTTTTGATATTCACTTACCCAACTTCTCTACCCTAAAACTACTCTCATATATCTCATGCACACAAAATGAATTGCCCGAACTCGCATAAATAACCACTAGCAAGAATTCAAACACTATATGTCAGCTTCACACAAAATATAATATTCTCTACATGTCGGCTTCAAATCATAAATAATTTTTGATGTGTGCCCACATACATTGGACAAACCATAGCTAAGACCCAAAACAAAATTCTAAAACATAGAAATAATTAAACAATCATCCCTTATACATCCACAACATGCTTCGTTGATTAGGTCGGTCATAATGAACAAATAAACAAAAAATCATTCTATCGGGACTCTTTACTCATACACGGATTAATGCAACATCACAAAAGTTACCAATAAGGTACCATACATGCTTAACAACCTATCTTGGGGATACACAACACAAGATGATGATCTGGTGAAGCATAAAGATTGACATACTAACCGGATACCATGTTCATCATGTTCTATGCCGGTAAAACACTATACTTAACTTTAATTGTCGGTATGACCAGATTTTGATCTGTGGACCACAATAGTGACTTTAGTTGCCATCAATGACAACACTAGAAGCCATACCAATAATATCCTTGAGCCATATGCCAACAGTATACTCATCTCTGAATTCTCCTCATCCAACCAACTTAGGCAAGATGGCCTTTTTTACCTCATCTTTCTGCCATTATTCCTTGGAATTTATCCTTGGCTACCTCGAATGCTCTATTGCATTCTGTCATTGATATGACCATTTTGGTAGGGCATGGTCAAATATCAAAACATTTTTCAATGTCCTTTAGTTTCAAACTTTAGATTACCCTCCCATCCACTGATTTGATTTCTCTCGTGGCAGGATTGGAATTCTTAATGCAAGCGATTACAAGCCCCACACTCTATAATGTGATGGGGATAGATGCAGCCTGAAGCAATCCAGATTCTTCTATGTTTTGTAATGTGATTTGATTCATGCCCTCCAAATCTTTTAAATCGACCACTAGATTCACCTGAAGCAATTTTGTGTCAGTCATTTTTAGGAAAGCATGGTACAAGGTTGTCTTGGTCTTTTATTGCACCTAAGAGTACTACATCCTAAAAAACATAAAGATTGACTGTGCACATGACCCTGTTCTGACAATTTTCAAAAACACCTAAAAATAGCGCTTGTCGAGAAGTATTTTTCTAGAAAAAAATATGGCACATGGGTTTTGTTGATGCTTCAATGTTGAACAAACCCAGTTCCTTGTATTTTTTATCTTGAGACTTTTTCATAAAAACCCCCAAAAATAGGGGCAGCAAGTTTGTTGTTTCTGGAAAATTTGACAAGATGGGTTTTACTAGAAAATTATCATGATCATACCCAGTTGGTTAGATCTATGGTGGTAGCCTATTGATTTATGCGACATGCAAGAAAACCTAAGACAAGAAAAGAGGAAGTAGACAAGAGGTAGATTGGAAGTTTTTAGCTATCCCCCTGAGAAAATCTGCCTCTAAATTCAACCTCTGAGAATAAATCTTCTTATGCCTCTAATCTTCAAAAAATATTGAAGAACGATCAAATACCCTTGCCAGATCTTGAAAAGACATCCTTGAGAGCAATTGTTGTTTTGATCTTCAACCTACAAATGAGATAATGAAAAAGGGATGCCTAGATTTTCTTTATATTGTTTCAAGCTTGAATCCTTGAAGTTTGGGTGCCAACTCATGTCTTAAGCTTGATTTGTAAGGAAAGAAAAGGTGCGGAGACACTTTCCTAACATCAAATCCACAGGGAAGAATGCAATGCAGGGCTTTTAATTTTCAAATTACAATCTAATTAAGACACACATGAAATATTTACAGAAACAAAACAAATACACAAAGACAACTGAACAATAGATTTACATGGGAAAACCCTATCGGGAAAAAAGCCACCACACCAAGTTGAATCTCTTTGTATTTCAATAATAACAAATTACAAACAATTAGGAAGACAAATCTCTAGTGTTAGTCATAGTAGTTTTCACTGTTCAATCTCTTTCACAGAAAATGCTCTCGACAACTCGAAAAAATCATTAAAAAATTCTTAACACATTCTGATTTTATTCTCTTGTTGATCCTTATCCACAAATGCTCTATCGAAGAAAGTTTCCATGCCTTTTCAGATTTTTCCTTGCATGTAGTTTTTCTCCAGCGTTGCAACTGATGCAAAAATCCAACTGTCACCCATTTGAAATCCGCTTCCTCTGATTGGTCTAGCGGGATGCCACATAGGATGGTCACACGGTCAAAAGCGATCAAGCTTTGTTGGCATATCGATGAGACACTAACAGTGTCTCCCCGATGCCACAAAGTATTCATATCGATATCGGCTTAAGTCTCCAACAGTCGCCAGGAGGTTTCAACAAATGCCATGAGTCATACTGAGTCCATCAATATTCAACACGCTTCTGTCGACATAAGATTTCTCCATCGGAAAGATGTTTTACCAATGCTTGCAAGTCATATCGAACTCAGAGAAACCATCGGCAAGACTTCCATAGATCGCCAAGACCTTATGTCAAAATCTTTAAGTCATGTCATCGTGTGTTTTCCATTCAGCGTGACTATCGATCTTTGATGAGACTCATATCGAAGACACAAGTCACAATGATCAGACATTCCATCGGCAAGACATACCGATCTCGCCAAGACCTCTCACCGAACCTTCATGTTACATTGATGAGTATTTGTTGTCGGCAAGACCTTCAATCTTCGTTGTGACCTTTCATCGAGTTCCATCAAGTCTTACCAAGTCGGAAAGACTTAAGCCCTTCGCCAAGACATTTCTCTGAGCGCCCAAAGTTATCCCAAAGTCTGTCGGTGTGACTTATCCAAGTCGCCAAGACTTCTTAGCAAAGTCTTTTGTCACCGCGAAGACACTATGTGAATACTCTTGTCAGCATGACTTAGCTTCATCGCTGAGACATCTCCCCGCGACCTTTATGTTAGCTCGACATCGACGAGACTTGCACCATTCACTGGGACTTCTCCCCAACACCTGTGAGTTAGCCTGATAAGATCAACCTATCACCTAGAGTTCTTCTTTCGAAAAAAGGTCATGCCAAACATAGAGAGTCACAGCGATAGACTTGTCAGCAAGACATCAACCCTATGACAGTGATATGAACATTTCAAGAGCTTCAGAATAGTTAGTCGGCCAGACATCCATGATGTCACACCAAATTTTCCTTAAAGGAGTTTCATGTCAGTAAGGATTGAGGCACATATTCCAACAAGCTCCCATGACAGAATCTTCTTGACACCTCAAAACATAAGCAAAACTACTGAAATTCATGGGCCAAGAGTCCCATCGAATTGTCACATCACCTATATTTGTCTGTGCTCACAGGCTTTGTCATTGCATCTGCAACATTTTCCAGAGTATCCACTTTCTCCAAAGATACCTTCCCATCCTCCACCATATCTCGTACAAAGTGATACTGTACATCTATATGTTTTGTCCTAGCATGGAAAGTAGAATTCTTTGCCAAACATATAACACTCTGACTGTCACAGTAAATAGTAATCTTTCCTACATCAAAACCAGTATTTAGGAGCTGAAACTTTTAACCAGATTGTATTTCACCGGGCATGTGTTGCTACCATGTATTTTTCCTCTATTGTGGACAAAGCGACTACAGCTTGCCACTTGCTCATCCAACTCACTGCACCACCATTCATCATGAAAATATATCCACTAGTGGATCTTGTACTATCAATGTCCCCTGCCCAATTAGAGTCCACATAACCTCAAATATTGAGAGTCCTCTATGATTCAACCAAGTTGCCATGGTAACAAAAAGCATAGTCTGAAGTTCCCTTCAGATACCTCAACACTCTCTTCACAACATCCCAATGTGTCCTTCCGGGATTAAATTCGCCAAACGCTGGAACTCCTTGCTTGGGCAATGTCTGGCGCTATGCAGACCATTGCATACATGAGACTGCCAGCTGCACTTGCATAAGGCACACTGGTCATGTCCTCCATCTCAGAAGGAGATTTTGGACAATCCTCAACAAATAGTTGTGTTCCCTGCATAACTGGAACAACTAGTTGTTTGCAATCAGTCATACAAAATCTCTCCAAAACAGTCTTGACATACTTACTCTGACTGAGCCAAAGCTTTCTATTCTTCCTATCCCTGGTTATTTCCATTCCCAGAATATACCCTGCTGCACCAAGATCTTTCATTTCGAACTTTGCAAACAACTGAGACTTAAGATTAAAAATCATTAGCTTACTATTTCCTATGAGCAACATATCATCAACATAGAGAGCAATAATAAGGACTTGATCACTTTCAGCTTTGTAATATACACAATGATCACATTTTGATCTTACAAATCCCAAAGACAAAACAAACGTGTCAAAATTTTGGTACCACATTCTAGGGGACTGTTTTAAACCATACAGAGATTTCTTCAACTTGCAAACCAATCTTTCTTTACCTTTTTCCACAAAGTGCTCCGAATGGGACATATAAATTTCTTCTTCAAGATCACCATGAAGAAATGTTGTCTTCACATCCATCTGCTCAACTTCTAAGTCATATGCTACTGCAAATGACAAAAGAAATCTAATAGATGTCAACTTAGCTATAGGAGAATAGATTTCTCCATAATCAATTCCCTCAACCTGAGAATAACCTTTCGCAACCAGCCTTGCTTTATATTTCTCCACACTACTGTCCAGACCTATTTTCTTTTTAAACACCCATTTGCAACCCATAGTTTTTCTGCCTTTAGGCAATGGCACCAAACTCCAGGTATCATTCTTGTGTAATGATGCTATTTCTTCATTCATGGCTTCCAACCAAGAGTTTGCATTAGATATTTTAAATGCCTCTTTCACAGTCCTAGGTTCATCAATGCTAGAAATTAAAGCATAGGCACAAGTAGACTCAATTAAAGAAAACCCATACCTTTCAGGTTATTTTCTTTCACGAGTTGACCTCCTCATAGGCGGAGGCTGAGGTGGTTCTTCATCTTCATCAAAACTTTCAGAACTACTTGAGCTCTCCTCAGTATTAGGTACATTTTGATTTTTCAATTCCTCTTTATCTGGTGTTGAAGAAATTGTTGCTACATCCTTTTCATTTTTTGATTTCTTCTCTGACTGTAGATCTGATGTAGAAGGGTTTAGCTCATGAAAAATAACACTTCTACTATACAAAACCTTCTCAGTCTCAAGATTCCAAAGCTTGTATGCTTTTATTCCAGCACTATAGCCAATAAAAATACACTTTACAACTTTGTTTTCCAACTTAGATCTTTTCTCAAATGGTACATATGCATATGCCTCATAGCCAAAGACACGAATATGTCTTAGAGAGGGCTTCTTTCCATACCATGCTTCTAAAGGTGTCTTCTCAACAAGAGCAGAGTTAGGAGAACTATTTACCAAGTAACATGTTGTAGGGACTGCTTTAGCCCAAAACTTCTCCTCCAAGCCAACACTACTCAGCATACTCCGTGCTCTTTCCATTACTATTCTGTTGAACCTTTCAACAACTCCATTTTGTTGTGGAGTGTAAGGTGTAGTCTTATGTTTTTTAATCCCATGATCCTTACAGTACCTTTTGAATTCTTCTGAACAAAACTCACCGCCATTGTCAGTCCTTAAACATTTTATTTTTCTACTAGTCTGATTTTCTACAAGGTTTTTAAATTCCTTCAATCGACTGAACAATTCTGATTTGCTTTTCAGAAAATATACAAATGTTCTTCTTGAATAGTCATCAATAAACGACACATAGTATCTTGATTTAGACAAAGAAGGGACATTCACTGGACCAAACACATCAGAATGAATATAATCAAGCAAACCAGAAGATTTGTGAGGACTAGAATAAAATGAAACACGGTGTTGCTTTCCATATATGCAATGTTCACAAAATTCAAATTCAAGGTTACAATCTTCAAGCCCTTCTACCAGGTTTTTCTTTTTCAAGGTTTTTAAACCTTTCTCACCAATGTGGCCTAGCCTATGATGCCAAAGCATAGTCTTCTCTGTTGGAAGTTTAACCTCCATGGCATTTACTCCATTAGGAACGTTTCCCTCATGAGTAGCTTTCGTGACCAGTATTGCGTTGAATAGCTTGTGCATCTTTAAGCACATGCGGGTGCCGGAATTTCAAGCACCTAGCCAGCACCATAGAGCCTCTAGTCGTCTGACCATTTCGAGGAGAGCATTGACCTATGCTCCAATATCATTCAACTTACTTACGAAGTAAAGTGCCAGGCCGGACTTGGTATGTGCATTACGTCATTGATTCCCTTCACTCTTCCATTGGGGAATTGGATTATGACTCTTCGACCAACGAATTTCAAAAAGATGAATCACTTACTAAGTACACCTTTCCACCATTTGTATTCTTCATGCCATTGAACCAATCTCTATGAGATGTCATGTGGAAAGATGCTCCAGAATCAATCAGCCAAACATCATCTGATGCCCGTGTAGCCAAAGCTGCAATGAAGGAATTTAAGTCACTTTGAGAAGAATCATTGCTAGAAGAGTTCTTCTTCTTCTTTTTCTCCTCCTTGCAGTCCTTTCGGACATGACTAGGTTGCCACAATTCTAGCATTTCACCTTGAACTTCTTTCTAGGAGACTTTGATCTCCCTTCTGATTTCGATCTGGATTTCTTGTCCTTCTTCTTGCCTTTCTCCTTCGGTCTACCTCTGACAGCAAGAGCCTCCTTTGCCATCTTAGAAGATTTTCTTCTCATTTCTTCTGATAGCATAGAAGCAACAACATATTGCATCTTGAATGTGGATGTTGTACTCCCAATAGCCATCAACAGATGATCCCACGAATCAGGCAAAGAACATAACAGTAGCATGCAATGATCTTCTTCTTCTATCTTCACACCAATAGATGCTAACTAAGCAATCAACATGTTGAAAGCATTCAAGTGATCAGCAACACCAACTCCATCCTGCATCTTCAAGTTGTACAACTTCTTCCTCAAGAACAGCTTGTTCACCAAGGACTTGCCCTGATAAATAGTACCTAGTCTTGTCCACAAAGAGGCTACAGTCTTTTCTTCATGCACATTCAGAAGAACAGAGTCGGCTAAACAGAGCCTTATTAGCCCTTTTGATTTTCTATTTGCCAGGTCCCAATCTTCCTGCTTCATGGCTCGAGGTTTCATTTCAGACACAGCAGTCCAAAGATCTCAGTCCACTAAAAAATCTTCCATTTTGAGTTTCCATAACTCAAAATTGCTACCATTGAACTTCTCTATCTCCATCTTTTGGATGTGCTTGCCATCTTAATTTGTAATTAAATTATCAGACCTCTACTAGACTCCCATTGAATAAGAATTGACACAAAAACCCAACCCACTCACAAGGATAGCACAACTGGTCATGCTCTGATACCACTTGTAAGGAAAGCAAAGGTATGGAAACACTTTCCTAGCATCAAATCCACAAGGAAGAATGCAATGAAGGGATTTTAATTTTCAAATTACAATCAAATTAAGACACACATGAAAGATTTACAAAAACAGAACAAATACACAAAGACAACTGAACAACAGATTTACGTGGGAAAACCCTATCGGGGAAAAACCCACCACACCAAGTTGAATCTCTTTGTATTTCAGTAATAGCAAATTACAAACAATCAAAAAGACAACTCTCTAGTGTTAGTCATAGTAGTTTTCACTGTTCAATCTCTTTCACATAAAATGCTCTCAACAACTCAAAAAACTCATTACATAATTCTTAACACATTCTAATTTTATTCTCTTGTTGATCCTTATCCACCAATGCTCCATCAAAGAAAGTTTCCATCCCTTTTTAGATTTTTCCTTGCATGCAGTTTTTCTCCAGCATTGCAACTGATGCAAAAATCCAATCGTCATCCGTTTGAAATCTGCTTCCTCTGATTGGTCCAGCGGGATGCCACATAGGATGGTCACACGGTCAAAGGCGATCAAGCTTTTTTGGCATATCAGTGAGACACTAACAGTGTCTCCCCGATGCCACAAAGTATTCATATCGATATCGGCTTAAGTCTCCAACAGTCGGCAGGAGGTTTCAACGAACACCATGAGTCATACCGAGTCCATTGATATTCAACACGCTTCTGTCGGCATAAGATATCTCCATCAACAAGACGTTTTACCGATGCTTGCAAGTCATATCTAACTCAAAGAAACCATCAGAAAAACTTCCATAGATCGCCAAGACCTTATGTCAAAATCTTTAAGTCATGTCGTCGTGTGTTTTCCATTCGGCGTGACTATTGATCTTCAGTGAGACTCATATCAAAGACACAAGTCACAACGATTAGACATTCCATCGGCAAGACATACCGATCTTGCCAAGACCTCTCACCGAACCTTCATGTTACATCGATGATTATTTGTTGTCGGCAAGACCTTCAATCTTCACTGTGACCTTTCATCGAGTTCCATCAAATCTTACAGAGTTGGCAAGACTTAAGCCCTTCACCAAGATGTTTCTCTGAGTGCCCAAAGTTATCCCGAAGTCTGTCGGTGTGACTTATCCAAGTCGCCAAGACTTCTCAGCAAAGTTTTTTGTCACCGCGAAGACACCATGTGAATACTCCTGTCGGTGTGACTTAGCTTCATCACTGAGACATCTCCTCACGACCTTTATGTTAGCCTGACGTCAGTGAGACTTACACCATTCATTGGGACTTCTCCCCGACACCTGTGAGTCAGCCCGATAAGATCAACCTGTCGCCCAGAGTTATTCTTTCGACAAAAGGTCATGCTGAACATAGAGAGTCACAGTGATAGACTTGTCAGCAAGACGTCAACCCAGTCACAACGATATGAACATTTCAAGAGCTTCAGAATAGACTGCATCTAGATGCCCAAAAGATTGGGTGCCTTTCTTCAGTAGGGGCACTTTTCCCTAGGTTCTTAGCCATTTTCTCATGCTCTTCATTTATTCTCTCCTTTGGTATTTTCTGCTTAATCTTAGCTCTTGACTGTTTGATAGTTCTTGTGAACGTGTTGTTGGATTGATCGTGAAGCTGGGAAGGAGTTAAACAAATGCCTTGTATAAAGCAGTTGTTGATAACTTTATGAGGTGCCTTGAATCAAAGGGCTCCCCTGGCTAGTAGGGGAACTTTTTCCTTGAAGCTTATTGATTCACCTTCTATCTTGTATGCTTTGACAATTAACCGTTGACATTGTTTGATTTGTTTTGCAGGCTGGCTGACAGGTTCATTGCAAATCTGGGCTGAAGTTGAAGAGATTTCACAAAGACAAGCATTTTTAGGAGCTACCATCTTCATCACCCTATTCAAGGGAACCTTTCTTCAGTAGGGGCTCCTTTTTATGCTAGACAACCATTTTGGATGTTCTTTGTTAATAGCCTCTTCATACTCTATTGATGTTTTTCGATGATCACTTCATCAGATGATTTCGCTGAATGTTTCATTGTCGAGCCAACAAGAACGCAAAGAGGATGATTGCTTTGGATGAATCTGGTGACTACATTTGGCCCTTGAGATCCAAGGGTATGTCTCTCTAGTAGGGGCGCTTTTGGCATTTTGACCTATGTTCTCCTAGGTACCATTTTGAGAGTTAGCCAAATTTTGGCCTTTTTTGGTTTCAAAAATATCCTCCATCAAACATCTTTTTTATCCTTTTCCACCATGGTTGCATCATTGAAACTTTTGAAGCTTAGCTTTTAGCACGTGGTACTGGCCAATCTGCCATTAATGACTACAAAGCTCCTAACTCTGTTCCTGAAAAATAGAAATAGACCCACCAGAGTAAAACATGTCTTTTGATAATTTTGACTTGACCAGTGTGATCGTCAAGTTGATTAGTCCTATCAAAATCATTTTCACTCATTTCTGGGAACGTCCTATGTTCAGGAATTTCCATGAAAATAGGGGTTTAAAACCCTAATTTTCAATTTTTTAGAATTTTACACATATGTTCCTTGACATAAACCCACAAAGACCTTATGTTTGGTTTGACTTAAACAAACTTTCGACAACATTTTTACATGATTTAGCTCAATTTAAGCAGAATGCCAAAAATTTATTTTGGGTACAACATTAGGCTCCATTTGGTGACCAT
>VDFB02056351.1:1945242-1970717 GCA_007258455.2 Sequoia sempervirens | reverse complement strand
AATTTGAAGTTGGATGGAAAAATTTGGATCTTTTTCAATGTTGGAGATAGTATAAATACATGATGAGCTAGTAATGAAAAATATACAAGAGAAAAGAAGGAAAATAAGTGAAAGAGTAGACACAACATTGATGCTATTCAAAAAGTGTGTGTGAGTTGTGCATGGCAGATCAGTGTGAAGCTTAATGTTGAATTTCAGGACGTAGTGAGCAGAAGGAAAACTCTATCATTCATGTAAGTTGATCAAGTGACTGTGGTGGAATCCTTTGTTGAATTGGGATTGTAGTCTCTCTATAACAATTCTTCTTTGTCTTCTTTGTATCTATATGAAAGTGAGCCCTCCAAGTTGTAGTCCTGTTGGATAGTGAGTCCTTGTTTCAGGTAGTGAGCCTTATCTTAGGTAGTGAGCCTTGTTTTAGGTAGTGAGCCTTTTGTAAATGGTTTTGATATTCTCTATAGTGTGAGTTAATCCTCATTGTGGTTTTTCCCTCATTGGTTTTTTGATGTAAATTTGGTGTTATTGTGATTATGTGTTGGATTTGAGTTTCTGCATTTGCATTTGATGATTAATCATTTAAGTAGTTTTAAGTATTAGTTTTGGTGATTGAATTAAAGGTTAAAATCTATGACAAATGATTCACCCCCCTCTGAGTTGTCCTATTCAACAAAGATTCCCAAGATGTCTAAGAACGTGAAGTATTGGAATCTAGAAAAACATATATGGATAAATATCCTATTTTATGGAAGTTTATGGATGTGTTTCTAGAAGAATTACCTAGATTACCACCTAAGAGGATATTTTATTTCTCTATCATCATAGTACTAGGGTCGAAAACTATATCAAAAGTACCTTAGAGGATGACCACAATTGAATCAATGGAGTTAAAGGCACAACTAGAAGATTTGTTATCTAAAGGATTGATAAGACCCAGTGTTTCACCCTAGGGAGCACCAATGATCTATGTAAAGAAGGATTGTACACTGTGCTTATGTATTGATTATTGATTGCTTAATAAATCAATGATAAAGAAAAAGAATACATTGCCATGTATTGATGATCTCTTTGATCGGATGTGAGGAGCAGCAGTATTTTTGAAGATTGATCTACATTTTGGATATAACCAACTAAGAATCAATGATGAAGATATTTTAAAAATTGCTTTCAAGACTAGATACAAACATTACAAGTTCATAGTCCTACCATTTGGGCTGATGAATGCACCAACAACATTCATGAACCTAATGAACAATGTATTTAGGGACTGTTTAGATAAGTTTATGTTGGTATTCTTGGATGATATCTTAATTTACTCCAAGAATGAAGAATAACATCTCAAGCATCTAGAGATTGTTCTCTAACGATTGAGAGAGCATAAGTTATACAAAAAACTCTCAAAGTGTACCTTCTTCCAAAAGAAATTACAGTATTTAGGTCATGTAATTTTGGCTGATGGGATTGAGGTAGATCCAACAAAGATAAAAGTAGTGTTAGAGTGGTCGGTGTCCAAGAATGTGTTGGAAGTTAGAATTTTTATGTGTTTGGATGGGTATTACTATAAGTTTGTCACAAACTTTTCAAGAATAGCTTTTCCCATCATGTCATTGCAAAGGAAGGGGAATAAGTTTGAGTGGTCTGAGAAGTGTCAAGAAAAATTTGACCAACTTAAGGAAAAGTTGACCACAACAACAATACTAAAAGTACCAAATCTAGATGGTAACTTTGTAGTTATTACAAATGCATCTAGAGAAGAACTGGGTGGAGTATTAATGTAGGAGGGGCAAGTCATAGCTTATGAATCAAAGAAGTTGAAGCCCTATGAACAAAATTATGCTTCATATGATTTAGAGTTAGCAATAGTTGTCCATGCATTATAGATGTGGAGACATGTTATCTATTGGGAAAACCATTGAAACTAAAGACTAGTCATCATGGTCTAAAGTATTTGTTTACCCAACCCAATATGAATGCATGACAAAAGAGATAGTTGGAGTTGATATCTGACTATGACTTCAACATTAGTTATATCAAGGGAAAAGAGAATCAGGTTACCAATGCCTTAAGTCATAGGAGGCATATCTCCTCTATGATATCAATCCAAACCGACTTCAAGAATCAAGTGTTGCAAAAATCTAAAGGTGACAAGTTCTATGAGCAAGTTAGGCAAGCACTAGTGGACAACCCACAAGATGAAAGGTACAAAGGATACCACTTTGAACCTAATGGTTTATTGAGATTTAAGGGAAGGATTTATTTACCTAACATTAGGAAATTAAGGAGCATGGTGTGGAAAGAAGTTCACAATTCACCATATTCAGGACATCCTAGTGTAACTAAGATTTTAGTTGATGTAAATCCATTATATTTTTGGAAGGTTATGAAAGGGGATGCAACGAGATTTGTAGAAAGTTGTTTAGAGTTCCAAAGAGTGAAGGAAAAGCATCATCATCCTGCAGGTCTATTGTATCGACATGAAGTTCTAGAAATTAAGTGGCAAGTTATTAGAATGGATTGTTTGCAAGGTCTCCCTATGTCAAGGAACAAGCATAATTCCATTCTGGTAGTGGTTGACAAGCTCACAAAGGTAGCTAACTTCATGCTAGGAAATTTGACTAATGGAGCTCCTATAATATCATACAAGTTTATTCAAGAGATATTTAAATTGCATGGATTCTTGAAAAGATCATTTTTGATAGGGATGCTAGAGTGGCATCTAGGTTTTGGAAAACCTTGTTTACTACGCTTGGGACACAATTGAACATAAGTTTTGCATATCATTCAGAAATGGATGGGAAAATTGAAAGGATAAAAAAAGTATTAGAAGACCTACTAAGGATGTATTGTATGTATCAACAACACAAGTGGGAGGATTACCTACCTTTGGTAGAGTTTACATATAATAATTCCAATCATTCTACGATCAAGATGGCTCTATTTGAATTATTATATGGTAGGAAGTGTCAAAATCCTATTAGATGGGATAAACTAGAAGATAAGATAAGCCTTGGTCCAGAGATATTGAAAATGGAGGAACAAGTTGGCATTATCAAGCAGAGGTTAGCAAAATCTAACAATAGGAAAAAAGTTGCACTGATTCTAAGTGAGTACCTAGGAATTTCATAGTAGGGGATAAAGTATTGCTAAGAGTTAAACCTCACAAGAGTTCTATAAAGTTTAGAGAGTCATCCAAACTAGATCTACGCTACGTTGTACCTTTTGAGATTCTTGAGGAAATCAACCCTATTGCGTATAGAATTTCCTTGCCACCAACTCTTGCTAGGATGCATAATGTCTTTTATGTCTCGTATCTTAAGAAGTAAATACCAAGCAATAACCATGTTATTGATTGGAATGCTTTACAGGTGTAGGACCTAGGGGTGGTAATGATCGAGCGTCTCAAGGTTCTCAGAACATGTAACCTCCACTTGCATAACAAAGAGGTTCTGCAATGCGAGGTCTAGTAGGATCAATATGGAGAAGATTTTGCCACATGGGAAGACTATGCTGAAATGAAGCAAAAGTTTCCACAAGTCTTGCTAGATTTTGAAAACTCTTGAAAACAATGGTGTTTTGGGATGTTGTTCTTTAGACTATGATCATATTTGATACTTAAAAATCATCGGGGATGATGATTCACAAGGGGGGGAATATATTACACCCCATGTGTTACTAACTATTTACTATTACCTACTTTAGTAAATTTCTTTAATATATGTGAATGTGTTTTTATGAATTTTGATTGAAATATGATGAAGGAATGTTTGATTCAATTAAATTATTTATGATTCAGTATATGAAATATATATTATGAATATGACATGTATGTGATGTATATAAATGTATTGATTCAGCTAACTACTATTATGGTGAACTAAGTTGAATGCAGGAACAAGTTCAAACCTCTGGAGGAGAGGGGAAGTATCACTCAAGAGAAGAATTTGGTTTGGTAACCTTTAATTCAGCCTTACTAAGCATTCACACATTCACACCCTAGTTGGTATTAGTTAAGTCAAGTCAATTCAGGTAATGGGTAAGTGATCTTCAATTTTGATTGTGAATGTTTATTTTGGTTTGCAATTTTGTTTTATGAATGTTTGGAATGAGGAATGAGTTGAAGTCCATCCTTGTGTGTTTACTATTATATCAATGAGATATATGCATTAAATGTAAATATGTATGTGTCTATGGTAAACTCATACATGTAAGTGAATACGTACTTGAGTATACACAAGTAGATGTACCTATGCATGCTCATGGATAGATTACCCATATACATGGGAATACCAATTGGACTAAGGTGACATATATGTATATATACATTCTAGGTATATATATGTCAATCAAAGGTTATGAGTATAAGTTTTTTATAAATATATTGTAATAATATTATGTATATGTATATATATAGTATATACATACATTAATATATATGTGGAAAGTAATATAGTGACACATATATTAATATATGTTTAATAATCAATAATCATTGTATTTGTTAAGCATTGTGAAATATGTATATATTAATATATATATGTGTGTCTGTGTGTATATATTAAAGGACAATATATATAATATATATAATATATCTTTGAAAGCCATTAATGATAATCTCTAAGCGTAATATAGAGCATTATTCTTAAGTGAACCACATAAAATAATAAGGAGCATATGATAATATGGTACAAACTTTAAAGCATTATAACCAATACATAAAACCAACACATAAAGTAGTATAAGATCTGTTGGTGTTTCAATTAGCACCTCTAGAGTGCTTATTGGAAATGGTCAGCTATTGCAAGTTTGTAGTGTTTACTTCTTCAAATTGGGAGGGGAAGATCCCTCTTGTTGCTGATTTTTGCATAAAGGAAAGAATAAAGAGAGTAAACTACTATCCTATCTTTTTTACTCAACGATAGGACACAATGGTGCATAAACACATTGCGCCGTAGCTAAGCTTTTTCTCTAGTTTCAACAAATATTAACTACAACTAAACTAGCTTTTAATCTATCCTATTTCCTCAAGATTAATAGAGCATGAGGGCATAGGAGCAGGAACGGATGGTTCGATCACTTGGTCGAATTGGTCTCTTAGGATGCATTCAAAGGCTCTGACCTCCTAGATCTGTACTGAAATAGAACTCACACAAGTAATCCTTATGGTAATTTATATCTTAGGATTCCCAAGGAGGTACCAAAACCTTTCTAAGGTGTAGGCTAAAAATTAAATTATGAGAAAAAAAAGGGACAATAATCTTATCTCCTAAATTCCCAAGGAGGCACCAAGGCCTTTCTGAGGTGTAGATTGAAAATAAATTATTAAACACAACACACGATGATAAAACCTTGAGAATTTTGGATCAAAGGCATGATAACTCTCCTGATTTATTATCTCAATACTTCACCAAAGAATACACGTTGGGACAACAACTTCTATCAAAGAGACAATCACACATGTTGCAATTAAACCAATGATACATGAACAAAGATTGGACACACCTATCTGAGTAGAGAGAGTACAAGTTGTACTTGGTGCTTAACTACAACAAATACGATCCAAGAACATATATTAAGTGAACAATATGAAGGAAAATTTGCTCAACGTTTTGCTACTGTGAAGTAAAGTTACAAAATAATGAGCCCAAGGCTCTTATTTATAGAACTCAAAGAAGTAGGCAACCCTAAAATCTCCTTGAGTTAACAAACAATTTTTTTCAATCAACAAGATTTATTCCTATGTCTAAAAGTAGGTGAGCAATCAGTTAACTGGAAATCTACTTCAGTTAACTGAAACTAAACAAATAGTCAACTGGAAACTACTTCAATTGATTGAAACTAAACTAAAGGTGAAATTTATTACAAAGTGTGCCTCCAAAATAGACATCCACGTTTAGTGGAGATTTGAGATCCAAAAATTATGGAAGTCAATTAGACATCCTAAATTAGTGGGATCTAAAAATGCATGATCTGTGGGACGTGGAGTTAACTTGGAAAGGGGCATCAAGTTAACTCCAATCACATTTAATGCCTTTCTGGAGGGTAGGACGTCCTTTTTTGAGGTTCCTTTACAACTCACCACTAGTCAATAGTGTCTCTATCCATTCGTTGACTTCCTTAGCTTATGGGTAATTAATGCTTTGCAAGATGATGACATGGCACTTTAGCATTACTTCGCCTATCACAAGCTACTACTGAAAGTCAATACACTGGGTAGCTACATCATCTAAATTGGTAGACAAGGTTGCCACCTTGGCCAACTTGCAACCATCTAGATCATTGAGAAAGCTATAGCGGATGACATCTCAGAATTTATTTTGCACTGCAACTAGCTCAATATATTCTCCTCCCCCATGCAAATATTCTATGTGAGGGAAGGATATTACCAACGTTCTTGGGAAGTTAATAAAATTTGTGACAACCCCTCAGTAGTCAATTAATTCTACTAAATTGGTATCATAGGCTTTCACCTTGTATGTCAGTTGTTCTTTCCAGGAAAAAAGATGTTGCTTGTTCTCTTCACTGAAGACTTATTGATACACCAATTGCAAGTCTGGAATTGTGCTTTCATCGCCTGGCCTCTTTTCTGCTATCTTTTGCTCTGATTGTTGAATCTCTGTGCAGATTCCATGTGCTCTATCCCTTAACTAGTATAGACTCACTAGTATACATCATCCTCTCAGAACAAATTGCTCCACTTTATCTCTCAAGTGTTTTCCATATGTCATCAACTAATGATGGTTAAGCTATGCAGGAAGATCCAACAATTCCTGTGGTAAGGCTGAGATGTTCGGGGTGTCATGCATTAAGCTAGAAATGTACATCCTCAACTGTTGATTTTCATCCTTTAAGGCTACTTTGTCCTTTTCATCCTTAGCCATCCTCTATTGAATGCTTACTCAGGCAATGCTGAGAAGGTCTGCCTCCACTTGACATGTGGTCTTTCCGAGGTTAAGTTTGGACAATGTGAAGTCCTCAACTTATACCTCATGTATGCTTTTGTCATCAGGTGGGGCAACAGTCTCTATGATGAACTCATTCTCTGCATTCCTTTCCACATATACTTGCTTCTTCAATTGATTTGTCAGCATGTCTTGTGGGACATGGTCGAACTTTGTGAAGTCAAATGTATAGGAAGGATTTTCCCTCTTCCTTTGTAGGAAACGCTCAAGCCAGATAGAATCCCAGCTTGCTTTGCTAGAAGGAGGAAAATTGGGCCGTTGAATGCCTAATGAATGAGACTATGCTGGAGTGACGCCTCTCGGTGGAGAGTCCAAGTCGATGGGGACTTGTGACTATTGTGATGATGGTGATGTAGGTGGCTCTGTTTCTATCACAGGCACCATTTCTACTGCTACTGTTTATGCTATTGGATCTATCTTTGTAGTGAGTATCTTGATCACTGGCTAAGGGGTAGCAATTCACATGACTATCTCAGGTGTGTGTGTGTTTGTCTCCACATATAACCCCTGCGTTCTTCCCCTTGTGTTTCCTAGAATTCGCATCCCTTTGGGAGGATTGATCCATTGCTTCTACCTACAACTTATGAATTTTGTTCTTTACTACTCCATCCTAGTCCTGAACCATATTGTAGTCCTGACCAATTTTATTCAATTCACTTTCAATTTTCTCTAGCTTGACTTTGTATTTTCCAACAACATGAGGCCAACATAGATAATAATTGTAGATGTCATTAGCTGAATTGATGCACTATCTCAACACATTCATTTTCTTTTTCAGTTTTGTAAGGGATAGCCTAAACTGCTCCTTCAAGTGTAGGATTATTTCTTCCTCTTTCTTATCCTAAGAGTGAAAGGCCACAACTTCCTTAATACACTCAATCAACTCTTTAGGGAATACATTCTACAAAATTTCCAATTCAATGTTATTCTGCACAAAGTATCTGCCCAAAGTACTCTCAATCAGATCCTGCTCATATGAGGGTTGATCTAACCACATGTCAACAATCTTTTTAATTTCATCTTTCTCCTGAACTATTTGTAGTATCTTTGTTTTGGATAAAGTGCCTTCTTCTTCATTTGCTTTAGCCATTGTTTCATCTGGTTCAACTGATTCTAGTTCATCTCTTGAGGTGTATTCATCAGGGTCTTCATCAAGTATGTCCACAATTATCTGTTCTTTTCCTTTTCCTTCAGTTTTAGGAGACTTGAGTATTGGATGAGTATCATCTATAAATTTTATTGCTCTTTTTTACTTCCTCTCCGTCTTACCAGAAGATGATCCAACTTCAGCTATTTTTACCGGAAGAGAAATACCAACTACTCCAAATTTTCCTAACAACTCTCTAAATAAATTTGCATAAACTTGCTCACAATTTTCTAGAGTATTGAAATGCTTAAAAATTTTCTTGCAGGCCGATTCACTCTCCTTCCATACAACATGATCATTCTGTAGCAAGCAATTTAGAAAATACATCATGATACATATGATCAAAGTGCCAAACCTGAAAGGATAATCTATATCCATTGCCAATTGCACGTTCTCCATTAGTTGATCTTTTAGCAAACTACACAGGTCAAAGTCTTGGTCCTCCATTATCATCTTATGCGAAATGTAAACTGCGCTTGCAAAGGTTGATCCTTCCCTATTTTTGAAGAACATTTTGTATGAAATTCCATATGTAATGTACCTTGGCAATGGATCTTTGATCATCAAAATTACCAGAGCCCTCTGATCTCTTGTTACACTAGTTTGGGTTTCAACTTCCTTATTTCAAATCAACTTCTTCTTCAGAATATCTCCAACATTGCATAACCCAATTAAATTTCTAATCACTTCCTTCGAAATAAGATAGGGTTTGTCCAAATTTAGATTATCTTCATTCAATCTTCTCAAGATGAACCTAACCACTTCCACGTTGTCAAAATAAGGAAATTCATTCCAAATGTCCAAACTCCTATGTTTCGCTCCTTTGAGCCACTTCAATTTTCTGGAAGACAACATATCTCTTACATCCCTGGTCTTCTTGCTATTATATTCATCCAAACTTACAATTCCCTTGATTTGCTTCATTTTCTGTACTGAACAAGGTTTTTCTACTGAGCACAAATTTAGAAATTCTAGAAGCGAATGGAATACTTGATGAATTTTCCACCGAATCAACTTGACTCCTTCAAAATTCTACTCCAAAATCTCTTTCACTATTCTTTTTCAATGCAAAGTAGAAAATAATGGTTCCAAGTATCCTTTTATAGCTTCACACACTTAACTTTTTACCACAATAAGTGCTCTTCTCTAGGAGTTTCGGTTACACTTCTCTCTCAGACACCAAGAGAAGAATCCATCTGCGGGCCTTGAAGATCTCAACTTACAGAACAAGTGATCACAAATACATTTTTTGGCTGATGGAACAACTACTTACAACTTCCTATATTTCAGTGCCAACTACTAACAGGGGGGGCAAAGGATTTTACTTGAAAGAATCCCCCTAAGCCAATGGCCTGAGATCAATTTTCAGAGGAATTACCAAAGGAAGCTTCTGGTACGGGCTTATCAAATTCACTCTTCTTTATCCATGTTTTCTCCATCTAATCTCTTATCTCTTCCACAGTCACTTTTCCTTGTCCTTTGTCATTTTTCTGTGAATTTCTTTCTTGATATACTAGACCTCTTCTATTCATATTTTTGTTCTTGCAGAATCTTGCAATGTGACCAAATCTATTGCAATTGTAACACACCAGATTTCCTTGTCTAGGCCATTCATTCCATTGATTTCCCCTTGATCTACACTGGTTAGCAACATGTCCAAATATTCCATAGGTGTAGCATTTTACACTCCTTATACTGATAGCCATACTTCTACATTCAATTGATTTATGACCAAACTTATTACAACTAAAACACTGACTAGGAAATGATGGACTACTTGAATTTACTTTTCTTCTACACTAAGAAGCCATATGACCAAATTTACTACAAGCAAAGCAGTAACCATTAAACTTCTGAGCATTGGGTTGTCTTACCGGATACCTTTTGCCTTTGTTCATCTGATTTATTTGTCTGGGATCCTTGTGTTTAGATCCAGAGCTTTCTTCCTTCTCATATCCAAGACCTCACTTATCATTTGCATCCTTCTTTCCTTTAGTCATCTCATTAAGCTTAGCAGAACCGATCCTAAACTTCTCCTTGTATTCATTTGCAGTAGAGAGTTCATCTCTAAGAATAACTATCTGTCTTTCAAGCTCTTGTTCATTACTTTTGGATTGTTGTAGTTCAATCTCCAGCTGAATGAATCCACTATTAACTCTACTACATTCTTCAAATTTATCTTTCAAGGAATGAGCCAGATTCTCCTCATTCTTCTTTATTTCTTCAATCTCTTTAGTTAGCTTTATCACCATAGATTCCATCTCAAGCTTTAGAGTAGCATTGTCCTTAGCAAGCTTTTCACATTCTTCAGTTATTTCTTTTAGGGTCTGATTCAGGTGAGAATATTCCAAACTTTTATTTTCTTTCTCTTTCAACTAATCACACAGTTCCTTCCTCTTTTCTCTTGACTCACTATCCTTCAATGATTGAATAAATTTTTTAACATCCACAAGATTTTCTTTTAACTCTAGAACTTCTGCTTTAGACTAATCAAGATCATCAAGTGCTACCATAAGTTGTTGTTGAAGATTACTAGAGTCCATTGTACTTCAATATCCACCTCAAGCTATTAAGCTTCCAAAGAGGAACCTACTCTGATACCAATTGTTGGACTCAAGGAACACTGAGAGGGGGGTTGAATCAGCGTTCCACAAATTTAAACTTTAAATTCAGATCTTAAGCCATTAACAACACCTAAATAGAAATAAAGATGCAAGCACATGAACAAGATATTCAAAGCAACATAACACCAATATTTTTACATGGAAACCCTGTTAGGGGAAAAACCACGGTGGATGTTAGTCCACAATATATACTCTATTAAAAGTATGAAGAAAACAGAATGCACATGCATTAAGGGACACTACCTAGAGCTCACTACTCAAAACAAGGCTCACTACCTTACAAAATGTTAGAGATTACAAAAAAAAATTGAACTAAGAAGATAGCATCTACAAATGCCTAGTTTCAATTCTGGTGAAGCTCATAAATCAAGTTCTGAACCTTCTGTCAGACTCTGTACTTCGCTTCTACTCTATCACCAAATCCTCTTTTGTACTAACAAAATTCTCATAGCTGATCTTTTGATATTCACATACCCAACTTCTCTACCCTACAATTTCTCTCATATATCTCATGCACACAAAATGAATTGCCCGAACTTGCATAAATAACTGCTAGCAAGAATTCAAACACTATATGTCAGCTTCACACAAAATATAATATTCTCTACATGTCGGCTTCAAACCATAAATAATTTTTTATGCGTGCCCACATACATTGGCCAAACCATAGCTAGGACCCAAAATAAAATTCTAAAACATAGAAACAATTAAACAATAATCCCTTATACATCCACAACATGCTTCGTTGATTAGGTCGGTCATAATGAACAAATAGACAAAAAATCATTCTATCGGAACTCTTTACTCATACACGGATTAATGCAACATCACAAAAGTTACCAATAAGGTACCATACATGCTTAACAACCTGTCTTGGGGATACACAACACAAGATGATGATTTGGTGAAGCATAAATATTGACATACTAACCGGATACCCTGTTCATCATGTTCTGTGCCGGTAAAACACTATACTTAACTTTAATTGTCGGTATGACTAGATTCTGATCTGTGGACCACAATAGTGACTTTAGTTGCCATCAATGACAACACTAGAAGCCATACCAATAATATCCTTGAGCCATATGCCAACAGTATACTCATCTCTGAATTCTCCTCATCCAACCAACTTAGGCAAGATGGCCTTTTTTACCTTCAACCATCTTTCTGCCATTATTCCTTGGCATTTATCCTTGGCTACCTCGAATGCTCTATTGCATTATGTCACTGATATGACCATATTGGTAGGGCATGGTCAAATATCAAAACATTTTTCAATGTCCTTTAGTTTCAAACTTTAGATTACCCTCCCATCCACTGATTTGATTTCTCTAGTAGCAGGATTGGAATTCTTAATGCAAGCGATTACAAGCCCCACACTCTATAATGTGATGGGGATAGACGCAACCTGAAGCAATCCAAATTCTTCTATGTTTTGTAATGTGATTTGATTCATGCCCTCCAAATCTTTTAAATTGACCACTAGATTCACCTGATGCAATTTTGTGTCAGTCATTTTTAGGAAAGCATGGTACAAGGTTGTCTTGGTCTTTTATTGCACCTAAGAGTACTACATCTTGAAAAACATAAAGATTGACTGTGCACATGACCCTGTTCTGACAATTTTCAAAACACCTAAAAATAACGCCTATTGAGAAGTATTTTTCTGGAAAAAAATATGTCACATGGGTTTTGTTCATGCTTCAATGTTGAACAAACCCAGTTCCTTGGATTTTTTATCTTGAGACTTTTTCATAAAAACCCCCAAAAATAGGGGCAGCAAGTTTGTTGTTTCTGGAAAATTTGACGAGATGGGTTTTACTAGAAAATTATCATGATCATACCCAGTTGGTTAGACCTATGGTAGCCTGTTGATTTATGTGACATGCAAGAAAACCTAAGACAAGAAAAGAGGAAGTAGTCAAGAGGTAGATTGGAAGTTTTTAGCTATCCCCTTGAGAAAATCTTCCTCTAAATTCAACCTCTGAGAATAAATCTTCTTATGCCTTTGATCTTCAAAAAATATTGAAGAACGGTCAAATACCCTTGCCAGATCTTGAAAAGACATCCTTGAGGGCAATTGTTGTTTTGATCTTCAACCTACAAAAGAGATAATGAAAAAGGGATGCCTAGATTTGCTTTATATTGTTTCAAGCTTGAATCCTTGAAGTTTGGGCGCCAACTCATGTCTTAAGCCTAATTTGTAAGGAAAGTAAAGGTGCAGAAACACTTTCCTAACGTCAAATCCACAGGGAAGAATGCAATGCAGGGCTTTTAATTTTCAAATTACAATCTAATTAAGACACACATGAAAGATTTACAGAAACAGAACAAATACACAAAGACAACTGAACAACAGATTTACGTGGGAAAACCCTATCAGGAAAAAACCCACCACACCAAGCTGAATCTCTTTGTATTTCAGTAATAACAAATTACAAACAATTAGAAAAACAACTCTCTGGTGTTAGTCACTGTAGTTTTCACTATTCAATCTCTTTCACAGAAAATGCTCTCAAAAACTCAAAAAACTTATTACAGAATTCTCAACACATTCTAATTTTATTCTCTTGTTGATCCTTATCCGCCAATGCTCCATCGAAGAAAGTTTCCATGCCTTTTCAGATTTTTCCTTGCATGCAATTTTTCTCCAGTGTTGCAACTGATGCAAAAATCCAACCGTCATCCATTTGAAATCCGCTTCCTCGGATTGGTCCAGCGGGATGCCACATAGGATGGTCACACAGTCAAAGGCGATCGAAATTTGTTGGCATATCGGTGAGACACTAATAGTGTCTCCCCGATGCCACAAAGTATTCATATCGATATCAGCTTAAGTCTCCAATAGTCGGCAAGAGGTTTCAATGAACGCCATGAGTCATATCAAGTCCATCGATATTTAACATGCTTCGGTTGGCATAAGATTTCTCCATCGGCAAGACGTTTTACTAATGCTTGCAAGTCATATCAAACTCAGAGAAACCATCGACAAGACTTCCATAGATCGCCAAGACCTTATGTCAAAATCTTTAAGTCATGTCGTCGTGTGTTTTCCATTCAGCGTGATTATCGATCTTCGGTAAGACTCATATCGAAGACACAAGTCACAATGATCAGACATTCCATCGGCAAGACATACCAATCTCACCAAGACCTCTCACCGAACCTTCATGTTACATCGATGAGTATTTGTTGTCGACAAGACCTTCAATCTTCGCTGTGACCTTTCATCGAGTTCCATCAAGTCTTACTGAGTCGGCAAGACTTAAGCCCTTCACCAAGACATTTCTCCAAGCGCCCAAAGTTATCCCGAAGTCTATCGACGTGACTTATCCAAGTCGCCAAGACTTCTCAGCAAAGTATTTTGTCATCGCGAAGACACCATGTGAATACTCCTGTCAGCGTGACTTAGCTTCATCACTGAGACATATCCCCACGACCTTTATGTTAGCCCAACGTCAGCGAGACTTACACCATTCTCTGGGACTTCTCCCCGACACCTGTGAGTCAACCCGATAAGATCAACCTATCGCCCAGAGTTCTTCTTTCGACAAAAGGTCATGCCGAACACGGAGAGTCATAGCGATAGACTTGTCGACAAGACATCAACCCTGTCACAGCGATATGAACATTTCAAGAGCTTCAGAATAGTTAGTCGGCTAGACATCCATGATGTCACACCGACTTTTCCTTAAAGGAGTTTCATGTCAGTAAGGATTGAGGCACATATTCCAACAAGCTCCCACTTGACGAAGATCTTACTGACACCTCCAAAACATAACAAAACTACTAAAATTCATGGGCCAAGAGGCCCATCGAACTGGCACACCACTTGAACTTGTCTGTGCTCACAGGCTTTGTCAATGCATCTGCAACATTCTCTAGAGTATCCACTTTCTCCAAAGAGACCTTCCCATCCTCCACCATATCTCGTACAAAGTGATGATGTACATCTATATGTTTCATCTTGGCATGGAAAGTGGGATTCTTTGCCAAACATATAACACTCTAACTATCATAGTAAAAAGTAATATTTCCTGCATCAAAACCAATGTTAGAACACAAATGTTTTAACCATATTTCTTCTTTACAGGCATGTGTTGCAGCCATTTATTCTACCTCTATTGTGGAAAAAGTGACTACAGCTTACCACTTGCTCATCCAACTCACTGCACCACCATTCATCATGAAAATATATCCACTGGTGGATCTTCTGTTGTCAATGTCCCCTGCCCAATCAGAGTCCACATAACCTCGAATACTGAGAGTCCTCTATGATTCAACCAATTTTCCATGGTAACACAAAGCATAGTCTGAAGTGCCCTTCAGATACCTAAACACTCTCTTCACATCATCCCAATGTGTCCTTCCAGGGTTAGCCATAAACCTGCTAAGAACTCCCACTGCTTGGGCAATGTCTGGCCTTGTATAGACCATTGCATACATGAGACTGCCAACTGCACTTGCATAAGGCACACTGGTCATGTCCTCCATCTTAGAAGGAGATTTTGGACAATCCTCAATAGATAACTTCATTCCCTGCATAACTGGAACAACTAGCTGTTTGCAATCAGTCATACAAAATCTCTCCAAAACAGTCTTGACATACTTACTCTGACTGAGCCAAAGCTTTCCATTCTTCCTGTCCCTAGTTATTTCCATTCCAAGAATATACCCTGCTGCACCAAGATCTTTCATTTCAAACTTTGCAAACAACTGAGACTTAAGATCAGAAATCATTAGCTTTCTATTGCCTATGAACAACATATCATCAACATAGAGAGCAATAATAAGGACTTGATCACTTTCAGCTTTGTAATATACACAGTGATCACATTTTGATCTTACCAATCCCAAAGACAAAACAAACGTGTCAAAATTTTGGTACCACATTCTAGGGGATTATTTTAAACCATACCGAGATTTCTTCAACTTGCAAACTAGTCTTTCTTTACCTTTTTCCAAAAATTGCTCTGGCTAGGACATATAAATTTCTTCTTCAAGATCACCATGAAGAAATGTTGTCTTCACATCCATCTTCTCAACTTCTAAGTCATATGCTACTGCAAGTGACAAAGAAATCTAATAGATGTCAGATTAGCTACAGGAGAAAAGATTTCTCCATAATCAATTCCCTCTACCTAGGAATAACCTTTCGCAACCAGCCTTGCTTTATATTTATCCACACTACCGTCCAGACCTATTTTCTTTTTAAACACCCATTTGCAGCCCATAGCTTTTCTGCCTTTAGGCAATGGCACCAAACTCCAGGTATCATTCTTTTCTAATGATGTTATTTCTTCATTCATGGCTTCCAACCAAGAGTTTGCATCAGACATTTTAAATGCCTCTTTCATAGTCCTAGGTTCATCAATGCTACAAATTAAAGCATAGGCACAAGTAGACTCAATTAAAGAAAACCCATACCTTTCAGGTTACTTTCTTTCACGATTTGACCTCCTCACAAACTGAGGCTGAGGTGGTTCTTCATCTTCATCAGAACTTTTAGAACTACTTGAGCTCTCCTCAGTATGAGGTGCATTTTGATTTTTCAATTCCTCTTTATCTGGTGTTTGAGGAATTGCTGCTACATCCTTTTCATTTTTTGATTTCTTCTTTGACTACAGATCTGATGTAGAAGGCTTTAGCTCACGAAAAATAACACTTTTTTTGTACAAAACCTTCTCAGTCTCAGGATTCCAAAGCTTGTATTCTTTTATTCCAGCACTATAGCCAATATAAATACACTTTACAGCTTTGTTTTCCAACATAGATCTTTTCTCAAATGGTACATATGCATATGCCTCACAGCCAAAGACACGAATATGTCTCAGAGAGGGCTTCTTTCCAGACCATGCTTCCAAAAGTGTCTTCTCAACAAGAGCAGAGTTAGGAGAATGATTTACCAAGTAACATGTTGTAGAGACTGCTTCAGCCCAGAACTTCTCCTCCAAGCTAGCACTACTCATAATACTTCGTGCTCTTTCCATTACTATCATGTTGAACCTTTCAGCAACTCCATTTTATTGTGGAGTGTAAGGTGTAGTCTTATGTCTTTTAATCCCATGATCCTTATAGTACCTTTCGAATTCTTCTGAACAAAACTCACCACCATTGTCAGTCCTTAAACATTTTATTTTTCTACCAATCTGATTTTCTACAAGGTTTTTAAATTCCTTAAATTGACTGAACACTTCTGATTTGCTTTTCATAAAATATACAAATGTTCTTGAATAGTCATCAATAAACAACACATATTATCTTGATTTAGACAAAGAAGGGACATTCACTGGACCAAACACATCAGAATGAATATAATCAAGCAAACCAGAAGATTTGTGAGAACTGGAATAAAATGAAACACGGTGCTGCTTTCCATATATGCAATGTTCAAAAAATTCAAATTCAAGGTTACAATCTTCAAGCCCTTCTACTAGGTTTTTATTTTTCAAGGTTTTTAAACCTTTCTCACCAATGTGGCCTAGCCTATGATGCTAGAGCATAGTCTTCTCTGTTGGAAGTTTAACCTCCATGGCATTTACTCCATCAGGAATGTTTCCCTCATGAGTAGCTTTCTGTGACTTTGCAGAGACACTATTGCATTGAATAGCTTGTGCATCTAGCTTGTACAAGGTACCAATTCGAGCACCCCTAGCCAGCACCATAAAGCCTCTAGTCATCTTGCATCCATTTTTAGAGAACGTGACCTGTACTCCAATATCATTCAGCTTACTTACAAAAAGTAAATTACGAGCCAGACCTGGTATGTGCATTACATCATTGATTCCCTTCACTCTTCCATCAGGGAATTGAATTTTGACTCTTCCACGACCAACAATTTCCAAAGATGAATCACTTGCTAAGTACACCTTTCCACCATTGTATTCTTCATACTTCGTGAACCAATCTCTATGAGATTTCATGTGGAAAGATGCTCCAGAATCAATCAGCCAGACATCATCTAATGCCCGTGTAGCCAAAGCTGCAATGAAGGCATTTGCATCACTTTGAGAAGAATCATTGCCAGAAGAGTTCTTCTTTTTCTCCTCCTTGCAGTCCTTTCAGACATGACCAGGTTGCCCATAATTCCAGCATTTCACCTTGGACTTCTTGCCAGGAGACTTTGATCTCCCTTCTAATTTCGATCTGGATTTCTTGTCCTTCTTCTTGCCTTTCTCCTTCGGTCTACCTCTGATAGCAAGAGCCTCCTTTGCCATCTCAGAATATTTTCTTCTCATTTCTTCTAATAGCAAAGAAGCAACAACATATTGCATCTTGAATGTGGATGTTGTACTCCCAATAGCCATCACCAGATGATCCCATGAATCAGGCAAAAAACATAATAGTAGCATGCAGTGATCTTCTTCTTCTATCTTCACACCAATAGATGCTAACTGAGCAATCAACATGTTGAAAGCATTCAAGTGATTAGCAACACCAACTCCATCCTGCATCTTCAAGTTGTACAGCTTCTTCCTCAAGAACAACTTGTTCACCAAGGACTTGCCCTGATAAATAGCACCTAGTCTTGTCCATAAAGAGGCTGGAGTCTTTTCTTTATGCACGTTCAGAAGAACAGAGTCAGCTAAACAAAGCCTTATCAGCCCTTTTGATTTTCTATCTGTCAGGTCCCAATCTTCCTGCTTCATGGCCTGAGGTTTCGTTTCAAACACAACAGTCCAAAGATCTCAGTCCACTAATAGATCTTCCATTTTGAGTTTCCATAACTCAAAATTGCTACCATTGAACTTCTCTATCTCCATCTTCCAGATGTGCTGGCCATCTTAATCTATAATTAAATTATTAGACCTCTACTAGACTCCCACTGAATAAGAATTGACACAAAAAACCTAACCCACTCACAAGGATAGCACAACTGGCCAGGCTCTGATACCACTTGTAAGGAAATCAAAGGTACGGAAACACTTTTCTAACGTCAAATCCACAGGGAAGAATGCAATGCAGGGCTTTTAACTTTCAAATTACAATCTATTTAAGACACACATGAAAGATTTACAGAAACAAAAAAAATACACAAAGACAACTGAACAACAAATTTATGTGGGAAAACCCTATCAGGAAAAAACCCACCACACCAAGCTGAATCTCTTTGTATTTCAGTAATAACAAATTACAAACAATCAGAAAGACAACTCTCTGGTGTTAGTCACAGTAGTTTTCACTGTTCAATATCTTTCACAGAAAATGCTCTCAACAACTCAAAAAACTCATTATAGAATTCTTAACACATTATGATTTTATTCTCTTATTGATCCTTATCCACCAATGCTCCATCGAAGAAAGTTTCCATGCCTTTTCATATTTTTCCTTGCATGCTGTTTTTTTTCCAGCGTTGCAACTGATGCAAAAATCCAACCGTCATCCTTTTGAAATCCGCTTCCTCTGATTGGTCCAGCGGGATGCCACATAGGATGGTCACACGGTCAAAGGCGATCAAGCTTTGTTGGCATATCAGTGAGACACTAATAGTGTCTCCCTGATGCCATAAAGTATTCATATCGATATCGACTTAAGTCTCCAACAGTCGGCAAGAGGTTTCAACGAACGCCATGAGTCATACCGAGTCCATCGATATTCAACATGCTTCTGTAGGCATAAGATCTCTCCATCGGCAAGACATTTTACCGATGCTTGCAAGTCATATCGAACTCAGAGAACCCATCGGCAAGACTTCCATAGATTGCCAAGACCTTATGTCGAAATCTTTAAGTCATGTCGTCATGTGTTTTCCATTCGGCGTGACTATCGATCTTCTGTGAGACTCATATCGAAGACACAAGTCGCAATGATCAGACATTCCACCGGCAAGACATACCGATCTCGCCAAGACCTCTCACCAAACCTTCATGTTACATCAATGATTATTTATTGTCGGCAAGACCTTCAATCTTCGTTGTGACCTTTCATCGAGTTCCATCAAGTCTTACCGAGTCAGCAAGACTTAATCCCTTCGCCAAGATGTTTCTCTGAGTGCCCAAAGTTATCCCGAAGTCTATCGGCGTGACTTATCCAAGTTGCCAAGACTTCTCAGCGAAGTCTTTTTTCACCGTGAAGACACCATGTGAATACTCCTGTCAGCGTGACTTAGCTTCATCATTGAGACATCTCCCCATGACCTTTATGTTAGCTTGACGTCGACGAGACTTACACCATTCGCTGGGACTTCTCCCCGACACCAGTGAGTCGGCCCGATAAGATCAACCTGTTGCCCAGAGTTCTTCTTTCGACAAAAGGTCACGCCGAACACAGAGAGTCATAGCAATAGACTTGTTGGCAAGACATCAACCCTGTCACAACGATATGAACATTTCAAGAGCTTCAGAATAGTTAGTTGACCAGACATCCATGATGTCACACCGACTTTTCCTTAAAGGAGTTTCATGTCAGTAAGGATTGAGGCACATATTCCAACATGATTTGGCCTGATCTGGATTTCAAAAGGTTGATTTCCACTGATCATGGGATGATTTGGTGAAGTTTACCTCTAAAATATCTTAAGGGCATGTGCAGGATCATGGTATGCCAAAAAGTGGCAATGGAGAAAAAATTACGTGTTTCATCGACTCAAAAATGCGAAAATGTCGAGTTGACTTTATGTGGCTTGGGTGTTAGTACACACTACCGAAGCAAAGCCCAAACCTAGATTTCCAAATTGGATATCTGATCCAAATCGGATATCCGATTTGTGACACACATATATATTTCCATATCGGCCCGATTAAAACTCATTCTCATTTCACATTTGCTTAACCGTCGCGGGCGCATAGTGAAAAGTTCATTCCGCAAATCAGATATCCGATTTGGTGCAAATCCATCTTCAAAAGGTTAGATTCTTGATTTTTCTTTGCTCTAATCAAATTTTCAATTCGATTTGTGTAATTTTAGTTGATTTTTTTCAAAATAGGGTTTTTGATAGATTTTTTATGAAAAAATTGAGTTTAGTATGGATTTTGATGAAAATTGAATGTTTGTAATGGATTTTGATTTTAAAATAGTGTTTTTTATGTATTTGGATTAAAAACTAGAGAATTTTATAGATTTTTGTTAAAAATTAGGGTTTTTGTTGGA
Source organism: Sequoia sempervirens (assembly GCA_007258455.2). Lineage (NCBI taxonomy): Eukaryota > Viridiplantae > Streptophyta > Pinopsida > Cupressales > Cupressaceae > Sequoia > Sequoia sempervirens. Next base: position 1,949,904 of record VDFB02056351.1, on the reverse strand, counting down.
TTTTTTAAAAAACTAGGGTATTTTTATAATATTTTCATTTATATTGTCTAATTTTAATTAGATTAATTTGTTTTTAACTTTAATCAAGCATTACATAACACAATGAAATGCACACAAATGCCAAAATGCTCCACCACTTCCACCACCTCCAGCACCACCTCCACAAACTATCAATTCAAGCACTAATTTCGAAAAATTACAAATACCATAGCATTTATAATGTAGAGTCCCCCGGATTATCCTCGAGATGTCAAACACAATGAAAGAAATAATTAAAAACATAGAAACCCTCTCCTCGCAACATAATTCCTTTCATTCGTGGCGAGAAGACATGAGAGAATATTATGCATGTGGATTGTCCTATGATGATGTGAAAGATCTCGGAATAACCAAAGCCCAAATAGCCTCTTTATTTGTTAACCCCTGCACTGGTTTGCCGGTTAATGTTAATAAACAAAAACTTTCTATAAAATGGTGCACGAATAGGGACATTGTAGATAACTTTTGGGATCGTTGGTGTATGGTTTTTTTGAAACCACTGAACAACAATTGTGATATACCATTTTACTTTATAAAAAAATTATATGCTGAGTTTATGTTAGGGCATCATGTCAATTACTTTGACATTGAACCCTTCCAGGGCATTGGTGGAGGTATGCCCCAGGATAGACCAGGGGAAATTAGAGTAATACCCCGCCCATATGTTCCCCTCCCTCGCCTTCCTCCGCCACCTTCAGTATACCATCCAGATATTATGCAGGATGCGGCCACACAGACTATCCACACTATTCACTCTTTGAGTGGTCTTTTGGTTTCGCATGCTTTTGTAGTAGCTCAGCCACATTCTGGTGATGTTGGTGATGGCTCAAGTGTTGTTGCATCATCCTCGTCAAGTCCACATATTTGTGTACCACATACTTGCTCCATGTGCCGCCAGATATGCTTGGGTCCTCTTGTACAGCCTGCCAAGCATCCCTTAGACACTTCGGATTATGACTTCCATGATGTGGACATTATAGATCAGACGCAGGGGAGTGGAGCACACCGTACAGAGTCCTCTCCTACTAGAGAGGGGGACATTGGAATAGTGACATAGGTAAAATTTAAGTTGTGAATTCATAACTTGCATTTGTTTTTAAATGAATATTAATAAGAGATAGTATAATGTACTAATATTTATTTACATGGTCTATTTAATAGTTGATGTCCGAGTAGGAGCTGATACATGTGACGGATAGCACCCTGAGGGCCATTTCATTTGGCCTCGACGCGCACACAGTATATATTTTTGCACCCACTCATTTACATTTATTTATTATATACTTTCTTGTCATTTGAATTGTCATTAATGAAATTATATAATAACTTATATGTTTATCTTATTTTCCTCTTGTAGGAAATACCTTGTGAGTGGAGCCTGTCTAGATTACATGGAAGTGCAATGTTGGATAAGGGGAAGGTAATTGAACTCAAATTTGATTGAATTAAGAATTTTAAGATCTTATATTTATTATACATACATCGACATAGATAGGTAGTTTCATATGTACTTGTCATTTTTATGTGCAGGGAATTATGAGCTATATGTCCTTGTTGACAAGTGACACAACGCCCAAAGCAATACGTATTGGAACACTTGAAGGAGTAGGTGTTGAAGCACCTCAAGGAGGAGGTGTCGAAACACCTAAAGGAGATAAAGAAAAAGATCAACCTAAAGAAGCATGTGTCTTATTTTATTTCAGGTTTGCATTTATATGTCTTTATTAATGACAATTGTGGCTAACTTGGATCACTTTTATGTTTCCTTTTTTGTTCACCTATATAGGATTGGAAATTACAAAAGATGGTTTTGGTCGGTTCTTTTTTAAGAGGGGTATATCTCGGACTCGTGGACCTCTTTGAAGTATTGACATTTCAAGTAATCAAGATTAAAATTTTAGAGTTCAATTATAATTTAATGTATATTGATTTTGATGTTAATTATTCGATTTTAAATTATATAGTATAACTAATCTCAATTGTGGTTTGACTTTTTCTTGTGCAGCTACCTTTAGAGGCAACGAGTGCTTCAAAGAGGCTCCATTTTGATGATCCACCAGTAGTTTAGAATGAGATAGACATTTTAGCATGTAAATATTGAATAGATACCGAGATGGCATATGCCACATATTGTAAAATTTTGTTTGAGTTGGTGTTGATGCCATTTTTGTATATGGACATACACTTGATTATTGGATAATTTGATATATAGAAGTTGACAATCAAAATTTAATTGTCTCCTCATGTGCATAATTAAACTCTTTGAAAATTTAATCAAGTGAGCAACGGTTAAATATCTTGATGTACAATAGCATAAAAGAATGGTTATATTATGTAGTTTATTCATATTGTTGATTACATTGCATTGCACATCTTTCAAACTCAAAGCATTACTCACATTGTATAAGTAATAACTAGATTTTGATAGATGAAAAATTCAATTACACATAGTTTTACAAAGTCAACCTAAGCAGCTTATGCAATTAATTTCACAAGCATATAACTAATAATTAAAATTTATTCATATTATTGATTACATTGCATTGCACATCTTCAAACCTCAAAGCATTACTTCACATTGCATAAGTAACAACTAGATGCCTGGGAGAGATTAGAAAAATATTTCACTTATGCCTCATTGCCCCTCATTCCACACACTATGCAACCATTTACTTTATGTGGCCGAACAATGGAGAAAACATGTAAAAATAATATATATATATATATATATGCAGCCTAGAAGCATGAATTAGTAACAATATTAATGCATCACCATTGATTACCTTGAAGTAGAGATTTGAATCAGCATCATTCTTCAAGAAGCCCAAACTAGACAGGTACCGATCAATCCTTTCGTACCATGCACAAGGAGCCTGCTTAAGACCATACAAGGCCTTCTTCAGCTTACATAGATGTGACTCCTTCCCATGAACCTCAAAACCATCAGGTTGCTCGACGTAAACTTCTTCCTCAATCACGCCATTGAGAAAAGTTGTCTTCACGTCCATTTGATGAATCTTCCATCCTCTTGATGTAGCAAGGGAAATGATAGTTCTGAGAGAAGTGTAACGAGCACAGGAGCAAATGTTTCTTCATAATCAACTCCCTCTTTCTGAGAAAACCACTATCGATCAGCCAAGTGTTGGTGTCAGTGGGTACATTGCTTGACAATGTTGAGCAAAAAAAATATTCATTCTTCTGTGGAGAAACATCATCTACATCTGCAACAGAGGCTTGATGCTTAGGTCTATTTGAACAATGTTTGGAAAAGTGACCAAACTTATCACACCTAAAGCATTGAATTTTTTCAATTCACAATGAAGGTCTGGACAATGAAGCTCTTTTATTTGGGTTGCAGATCAAACAAACTGAAAAAGGAGACAAGGGGTCAGAATTTCTAATCTACTTCCTAAGAATTCAAGAGACGGTATTGACTTGGTGAAACGAAACCAAACGTTGTTTCGCCACGCAGGAATTGCGCCAACTACACAAATCCATTGCAATCTTCAAGGAAATGTGCTTATGGTTTTCATATCATGAATAAATACCTTCCAATCAAACAATATTTATCCAGACAGAAGTTAAGAATCCACAGAGTAAGCTCAGGCTAACTTTAGGAAAATTTTATTCCAAGTGTAATCTAATTCTAATCTATCTCAATTCTATGGTGGAAAAGCTATGCAACCACGCACACTATTTGACAATAAAAGTGGTTCAAATAAAATCATGCATAAGAGCTTTTATTATTAGAAATAGTCTATCACAACAATTCTATACACTGTCTCCACCCTTTACAAATGAGGGGCGAGCTCAATTTCACTTTAAGGCTGGCAGACTTCCTCTTTTCTCTTGCCATTTCAGACTTAACATGCTAAGCGGACTTCACTCATTCACTTTCCATGTTCATATTCTTCTAAGTGCGGACACTCATTATCCTCTTGAAGCGGATTTGGCAAGATTCCATCTTTTATGCCATGTCACTCTTTGGTAAGCGTGGACCTTGTCAAGTTTCATGGCCAAGACATGTGATGGACTTCAATCATGTTTGACACATCCCTTTCTTAACATGGGCGGGCTTTGCTGAGTGTTTGTGCTAAGAAACAAGGGTGGACTTTCCTTTATGTATTGCTAGCGGACTTTGCTATATTGTATGCCACTTTTGTATGGCTGGGCGGGCTTAGTCTTAGCAAGTGCCATGTTTTACTCTTGAAGTGGAATCTACTCTCCTCTTTGCTAGAGGACTTCCTTCTCTCTTTTCCAAGCTCTGTCATGTGTTGGAACGACTGGAAGAGATTGACGAAGTTGCTAACATCAACATAATTGTGGTAGCTTGATATACAGAGTTTATTGATGCCAGGGTTCAATTTGTATGATATTGAGAGTGGTAGCTTAATATAGGTCCACAATACCTTTTTGTAATATCATAGAATAGGGCTCATAGACCGGCCTCCAGTCAAAATGTCTCTCAAATGCACAAAAAAGAATGAAATTACTTCAAACCAAGTTTGTGAAGAAGTTAACTCTGTTGCCCACTAGTTTCCCTTAAGAGTCCAAAGTGCTAAAAGGCAGCAATACTTTGAAGGGCTATTTCTGGAGACCGGGTGGGGGCATATATACTCCATT
>VDFB02056351.1:1903170-1945142 GCA_007258455.2 Sequoia sempervirens | reverse complement strand
CAGGAGGTTTCAACAAATGCCATGAGTCATACTGAGTCCATCAATATTCAACACGCTTCTGTCGACATAAGATTTCTCCATCGGAAAGATGTTTTACCAATGCTTGCAAGTCATATCGAACTCAGAGAAACCATCGGCAAGACTTCCATAGATCGCCAAGACCTTATGTCAAAATCTTTAAGTCATGTCATCGTGTGTTTTCCATTCAGCGTGACTATCGATCTTTGATGAGACTCATATCGAAGACACAAGTCACAATGATCAGACATTCCATCGGCAAGACATACCGATCTCGCCAAGACCTCTCACCGAACCTTCATGTTACATTGATGAGTATTTGTTGTCGGCAAGACCTTCAATCTTCGTTGTGACCTTTCATCGAGTTCCATCAAGTCTTACCAAGTCGGAAAGACTTAAGCCCTTCGCCAAGACATTTCTCTGAGCGCCCAAAGTTATCCCAAAGTCTGTCGGTGTGACTTATCCAAGTCGCCAAGACTTCTTAGCAAAGTCTTTTGTCACCGCGAAGACACTATGTGAATACTCTTGTCAGCATGACTTAGCTTCATCGCTGAGACATCTCCCCGCGACCTTTATGTTAGCTCGACATCGACGAGACTTGCACCATTCACTGGGACTTCTCCCCAACACCTGTGAGTTAGCCTGATAAGATCAACCTATCACCTAGAGTTCTTCTTTCGAAAAAAGGTCATGCCAAACATAGAGAGTCACAGCGATAGACTTGTCAGCAAGACATCAACCCTATGACAGTGATATGAACATTTCAAGAGCTTCAGAATAGTTAGTCGGCCAGACATCCATGATGTCACACCGAATTTTCCTTAAAGGAGTTTCATGTCAGTAAGGATTGAGGCCATATTCCAACATGATTTGGCCCGGACTGAGTTCAAAAGGTTGATTTCCATTGATCATGGGATGATTTTGAAGTTTACCTCTAAAATATCTTAACTAAAGTCAACAAACCTTTCCTTGATCATTTTAGGTGTTCATTTTGAGTTTGAGCACTTTTCCACTATTTTGCAACCTGAGGTGCCTCTGTTTGATCCTTGCTCACAATCATTCAGTTGATCCCTAACATCTGTTAATTGTTATGTTGTTGTGATAGAACCAACCTGAAGAGGTATGCTTGGGAGAAACTATGCCAAAAACTTGAGTTTGAGGCCCTAGATTAAAGGGCACCTTTCTCTAGTAGGGGTTCTTTTAGCCCAAACTTAGTCAATTTTCATGACTGTTCTTCGTTTTCATCATTTCAGATCCTCCGTGCTTTGATCTGACATCACCATCATTTGATGAGTCTGATGAATTTCCTTGAGGATTTGTGGGATGACCAGTTCAATCCTAGGAAGGATGACTAGTATCTCAGCTTTTGAAGGTCAGTTTAAGTCCTCGAAATCCAAGGGCGCCCCTGGCTAGCAGGGGTGCTTTTGACTTGTTGATTGATTATATTCATGATGTGAACTATAGTAGTTTGATCTCCATCATCAGTTGTTTGAGTTTTTAGTTGCCTTCACCATTGGTTTCATTGTCAAGATCAATCGAAGTAGAGAAGGTCATCCTAGAGGTTACTAGACGAACATACTGCATCTAGATGCCCAAAAGATTGGGTGCCTTTCTTCATTAGGGGTGCTTTTCCCTAGGTTCTTAACCATTTTCTCATGCTCTTCATTTATTCTCTCCTTTGGTATTTTCTACTTAATCTTAGCTCTTGACTGTTTGACATTTCTTGTGAACGTGTTGTTGGATTGATCGTGAAGCTGGGAAGGAGTTAAACAAATGCCTTGTATAAAGAAATTGTTGATAACTTTATGAGGTGCCTTGAATCAAAGGGCTCCCTTGGCCAATAGGGGCACTTTTTCCTTGAAGCTTATTGATTCACCTTCTATCTTGTATGCTCTGACAATTAACCATTGACATTGTTTGATTTGTTTCGCAGGCTGGCTGACAGGTTCATTGCAAATCTGGGCTGGAGTTGAAGAGATTTCACAAAGACAAGCATTTTCAGGAGCTGCCATCTTCATCACCCTATTCAAGGGAACCTTTCTTCAACAAGGGCTCCTTTTTTATGCTAGACAACCATTTTGGATGCTCTTTGTTAACAGCCTCTTCATACTCTATTAATGTTTGTCGATGATCACTTCATCAGATGATTTCGCTGAATGTTTCGTTGTCGAGCCAACAAGAACACAAAGAGGATGATTGCTTTGGATGAACCTGGTGACTAAATTTGGCCCTTGAGATCCAAGGGTGTGTCTCTCTAGTAGGGTCACTTTTGGCATTTTGACTTGTGTTCTCCTAGGTACCATTTTGAGAGTTAGCCAAATTTTGGCCTTTTCTGGTTTCAAAAATATCCTCCATCAAACATCTTTTTTATCCTTTTCCACCATGGTTGCATCATTGAAGCTTTTGAAGCTTAGCTTTTAGCACCTAGTACTGGCCAATCTGCCATTAATGACTATGAAGCTCCTAACTCTGTTGCTGAAAAATAGAGATAGACCCACCAGAGTAAAACATGTCTTTTGATAATTTTGACTTGACCAGTGTGATCGTCAAGTTGATTAGTCCTATCAAAATCATTTTCACTCATTTCTGGGAACGTCCTATTTTCAGGGATTTCTCTGAAAATAGGGGTTTAAAAGCCTATTTTTCAATTTTTCAGAATTTTACACATATGTTCCTTGACATAAACCCACAAATACCTTATGTTTGGTTTGACTTAAACAAAATTTCGACAACATTTTTACATGATTTAGCTCAATTTAAGCAAAATGCCAAGAATTTATTTTGGGTACAACATTAGGCTCCATTTGGTGACCATGTTAGATACCTACGGCATAGGAGAACTAGGAATCTCTAGTTTCGCAGACCAGTACTCTTATTAGTTGGGTAACGAAGTCGGGATTTATTTCCTAATACAACTAAAAATTAGAGTTCACCTATTTATTGAGCTCACCAATTTATTCACCTAAAACAAGACTATTAAGAAATCATATAAAACACGATGATACTTTACTAAACGGGGAAACACATAACAACATAATGTGAAAGAAAAATAAATATTTACAAGGTACTCACCCCATCCCCAAAGGGATGAAATCCTTCAAGTACTGCCCACTGTAGGGTAGTGGAAAGAGCCTTCCATTTGAATGTGAGAGAATGTAGGAATTCTCTCCTGCAATATCATGAATAAAGAACGGCCCCAACCAAAGGGAGTGAAATTTGTCATTCATTCCCTTTGGTTCATGTCTCTTGTCCCATAACAGGACCTTATCTTCAATCTCAAAGTCTCGTTGTTGAGCCTTCTTGTCAAAGATCTTCACTCGCTCTTGGTGTTGAGTGATTTTATCGACTATCTCCACCCTCTCTTCTTGAAGTTTCATCAGACACAAGATACATTTCTCAATGGGGTCTCTAAATTCCTCATCTTCTATTGTGGATGCCAATTGCAAAGCGGACAACTCTAGAGTGATGGGTAATACAAATTATGTGCCATACATGATAGTGAAGGGTGAAGTGTTGATAGCTCTCTTGGGCGTGATCCTATCAGCCCAAAGAGCATCGTACAACTTTTTGTGCCAAGCCCATTGATTGGAATCAACCATCTTGCACACGATCGTGACTATGTTCTTATTAGATGACTTGGCTTGTCCATTTCCTTGTGGATAGTAATTTGAAGAGTGGGACAATGTGATGTCGTAGTCGAAACATAATTCTACTAACTCCTTTGACAAGAAGCTTGTAGCATTATCGGTCACGATATTTCTTGGTAATACGAAGCGTGTAATGATGTTTTCCTTGAGGAAGTTACACACTACTTCAAAATTAGCTTGCTTTGTAGGGATCACCTCAACCCATTTAGTGAAATATTCTATCTCTATAAGGACGTAGACATGTCCTTTACTGGAATGTCGATTGATGGGCTCTATGAAATCTATGCCCCATTGTTGAAATGGAGCATCTATCACTAGCAGCCTTAGAGGAAGGGCTGCCAACTTGAGTTTACCAATAAATTTTTGGCACAATGTGCATCTTTGCACCCATCAATATGCATCATGGAACAAAGTTGGCATAAAGAACAATGCCCGCAGGATTTTGAACGTGGTGACCCTTGATGAGAAGTTTCCACCACAGGCTTGGTTATGAAATGCTTCCAACAACCATCATTGTTGGTCCTTACTAATGCATAGTAGGAACGTTCCATCAAGCCCACACTTGTACAAGACATTCCCTCTAAGCACATAGCTTTGTGCTTGTAGTTTTAAAGTTCTTCTCTTCTACTTATCCAATTGTGTTGGGCATTCCCCGTAGGTCAAGAAGTACCACAATTCTGTGTACCATTCTTGTGTAGATTCAACTAGTAAGACCATTGGGAGGTCTTCATCCATTCCGTTCCTAGGATTCCATCAACAACTTGGTGCTTTAGATCACCACCTTCTACCATGAGTTGGCATAGACCTCTCTCATGAATGAGCTTGGTAGGCTTGATATCCAATTCATATTCTTGGACTCTTGCAATTGAGTTGCCTCTTTTGGTGCCCATCTCTTGTTGAGTGAGGACACTCTTGACCATAGGGTCTGTAACGTATACAATAGTGTCGGAGTTTAAGATGTAGAATCTGAAATTTTTGATTGCATTCACCGCTGCATATGCATTTTTCTCTATCTGGGAGTACCGAGACTCACTATCCTTGAAGCGAATGCTCATGAAAGCGATCAGTGACTCAGTCTCCTCATTCATCTGTTGTGTCAGTATGGATGAGAGAGTTTATTCTGATGTATAACAATAAAGAATAAACTATTTATCAAAATTAGGTGAAACCAAACTGGTGCCTTATTCATGGCTTCCATTATTTTCTTGAATGCCTCTCTTCCTTATTCATTCCATTTGAAGGCAGTCATCTTCATCATTGCTGAGATATCTTTGGTCAACTCCGAGAAGTTGGGTACAAATATCCGTATGAAATTAACCTTGCCAAAGGAGTGTATCCCAATTTTGTTTGTAGGGAGAGTCAGGTCCTTGATTGCATCAACCTGATTAGGGTCTATCCAAGTCCCTTGGAGATGATGTGGCCTAGCAACTTGCCTTTTGTCACTACAAAGATGGAATTTTTTGAATTCAATGATATATGGTGATACCTGCACCTCTCAAACACTTTCACTAAGTGTTGAAAATGATCTTGCCACCTCCTTGAGAATGCGGTAAGGTCATCAAGGTAGATTACTATTAGTTTGTCTTTTAAGTTTCCAAACACCAAATCCATGGCTCGCTAAAAAGTAGCATCAATGTTGATGAGGCCAAAAGGAATCCTCTCATAGGAAAACATTCCCCAAGGGGTGGTGAATGCCATCTTGAGTTGATCTTCTTTGACCACTACAATCTGGTTGTATCCAGAAAAACTGTCAAGTAATGACAACATCTCTGAATCAGTTATTGTTTGCAATGTATGCTCCATGATAGGCAAAGGATAATTATCCTTCAGTGACGACTAGTTCAGGTTCCTGAAATCTATGCAGATCTAGATTTCTTTGCTCTTCTTGCATACAGGAACGATGTTCGACACCCAAGTAGAATAGTGGATTGGAAATATGATTTTGGCATCCACCATCTTTTTTACCTCCACATAGATTATGTCTTGGACACATGGGTTGTAATGTATATGCTTCTGCTTGAAAGGATTAACATCAGACTTAAGTGGAATTGTATGAGACAAGTCCTTTGGGTTGAATGCTTTTAGATCTTCATAGGACCATGCGAAGGCATCTCGATATTGCTTGAATAGGGAGATGAAGTTATTCCTTTCCTCTGTAGTGCAACATTTTGATCTTGGACATTTCTGTCATGTCTATCAAATATATCCTCTAAGAATACTAAACCCTTGGGGATATTGTTTCCTTTTAAATGTATGATGCTTGATTCCATTGCTTCAAAATCTTCTGCTATGGATTCTTTGAAGGGAGAAGCACTACCAAAGAATAAATCTTTGTAGTCATCTGCTATGCAGAGGAACACTTCAATTTGATCATCATTATTGAAGACCTGCCAATTGTCACAATTATCAGGGATAGCTAGTATGTACACGAGCTCAATAGAAAAGACATTCTGATGAAAGTCAGAATTTGGCATGAAAAGGGTTGCTGATACCGCAAGGGTATCTGCTCTACTATTGTGTTCTCATGGGATGAACTTGATGTTGAAGTCTTCAAACCAGTCAATTGCATTCCACACCCTTAGTCACTAAGATTGAAGATGGCTTTTCTTCACTTGGTAACGATCTTTGACCTGTTGCATGATCAGTTTTGTGTCGCCTTTGACTTAGATGAATTTAATACCACATCCCTTGCATTTTTGAGGCCTAATAGAAGTGCCTCGTATTCTGTAGTATTGTTCATGTTATTGAATTGCAAGCGATAAGCAAGTGGGTACAACGTTCCTTCAGGAGAAGTGATGATTACTCCTACTCCCGAGCCTACTATTGAGTAACTCCCATCGAATTGCATCGTCCACATTCTTGAATATCCATTCAATGCTTGTGTGGCGCATGAAAAAAATTTCTCTAGTTTTGTTGCTTTAGAAAACATGGCATATGTTCTGGGACCCGTGTGTTGATATAACACTTGAGCTTGGGGGTCCTAAGATTTCACCAACGTGAATCTCGACTTAGCCTCTAGTTCCAACTTGAAGCTACCTTTCTTTAGTGGGATTGTTGCATATGACCAATCTGGTTGAATCTCTCCTCTGAGATCCTTGCAGAAGCTTCTGCTCAGGAGCATCCCATAACTAATTGGAATGTCAGCTACGAGGATGGTCATCATGATTTTCTTCTCTGGGTAGGATGCCAATCTCCCTTGAGCATCCTTCAATTGGCCTACCAATGGCATGGGTTTTGATTCAAGTGAATAACACTTGTCGTGAGTGTTTGTGCATGATAACCCCAATGAGTTCATGATTTGTAAATGCATGACGTTGTCTGATGCCCCTAAGTCAATTATGCAATTTTTGAGCTTATACCCTCCCATTTACAAAGATATCTAGAAGGGTTTTAGCTTTTCTCCTACTGGTACAGAAGATTCTAGCAATGTGGGCTAAATGATAGCCAACTTCTGTACTACATTGAGAATCTGATCTAGTTGATTGGGATGATCCTGGAGATACTCCAGCTATGAGATATGTACCTTCATCTTCATCATAGATGTCATGATGTCAAAATTTACCGAAGGCGAATCTTGAGAATTTGATGTGATGTTCTCGTGTGTAGTCTTGGGATTAGAAGTGGAAGCTTCTTTTCCCTTCTCATTTGACTTTTGTCTCTGCTCTTCTTATTTTTGTGCTTTGAAGTGTTGGGCACATGTAAACACAGGCATCAAGATGTTTTCGTGGTTGACAGCTAGAGAGTACTAATGGTAGTCTTCTTCTTCTTGATTTACGAGTTCCCTATGAAATTATCTCGTTGTTGAGTCGCCATCAAAGCTGTCTATTTGTGGTGTGGAAACATTCGCATTTGAAGGTATGGAACTTGAACTTGGAGCTGCATCCCCGACATATCCCTTGATCTGATTCATCCTTTGATTCTCGGGGCATGTGGATCTGGTGTGTTTGTTTGAATCATGGAAACAACATAATACATTAGAATTTTTTAGTCTCTACCTGTCTTGGTGGAGGTCCTAAAAATCTAGGCTTAGAGTTTTTGAAAGGTTGGAAATTATTCCTCTTCAGTTGATATGGTTGTTGAGGTTGGCACTGCTGGTGAGGCTAGTACTATTGTTGTTGTTGGTACAGTGGTGGTGTGGGAAGTGCTTGTTGCCCTTGGTTGGGTGACTGTCTCTTGAGAATTGTCACCTCATTTGCTATATTTTGTAGCAGTGGATCTGTTGATGCTTGGACCAATGGTCTGATAGCATTGTCCTTCATCTTTCCCATGGTGATCATGTGATCCTCAAGCTCGATAGCCTTTTGCAACTAGCAAGTCCTCTTCATGACTACCTTTTATAAAAAAGGCTATCTCTGAGGGAAGGGTGTTGATGAAGCTACTCATCAGAATCTCATCTAATGGATTGAGAGTGTGAGAAAGATGTGTAATGAGGCAGTTAAACCTTGCTACGAATTCCCTCATCAATTTTGTGGACTCAATCTTAGAGTTAGATAACTGGGAAGACAACTAATGGTTGGCTTCGACAGGTTTGAATCTTTCCAAGAACTTCTCACTCATGTCCTCCCAGTTTTTGATTATACCTAGTTGTAAGTTATTGAACCAATTGGTAGCATTTTCCTCAAGAGTTTTGACAAAGAGTCAAATGGTGATATCTTCATGTGGTATGAACAAAACATAACAAGTTGTTGTGAACGTTGAAATATGCTCATCGGGGTGTTGAGCCCCATCACCATAGAATCTTGGGAAATTCATGGTGATCTTGTAGGGCCAAAGGACCTATGTCATTACCCCATGGCAATGGGGTAGGATGTCTCACATTTTTTGGATTTTGGCCATTGCCGAAAAGATCATTGTCATTGTCGTTATTACCATTGTCGTTTCCATTGTCATTGTCATTGTTACCATTATTGTGGCCATTTCCATTGTTGATATTAACGTTGTTATCCATTGCTTGAGCAGGAGGTTCTCATTGTGGTTCTTCTGGAAAGTGTTCTCGAACCTCTTGGTAGATCTGCCCTATGTCGGATGCTCCTCTGACGTCTTCTTGAAAAGGAGGATTGGTCCTCCTCCTCGTATATACTCACTGAGCTAGGATGCTTACTGCCATGCAGGAGGTGGTAATACTAGCCTCTCAGCTACAAGATTAGCCTTTCTTCTATGTCTAGAGTAATAGCTAAATCTCTCCATTGAGCAGGTGATGCATTCTTTTCAAAGATGAAGATACGTAGACTGTTGATGATGTCCAATTTCTCTCCTTCAATGTATGTAAGATCTAGTTGGAGAGTTGTTGGAGCCAGATCAGGTTGTTTTACTGGGGCCCAAGGATGCCAGATAGTCATTCCCATGACATAAAAGCCTTAGCTTTTCTTGAATTTTTGTGCCTTGTTGCCCCATGGTGGGTGCCATAAAATTGTTGGCATTTCAATTAGCTCCTCTGGAGTGCTTATTGGAAACGGTCAGCTATTGCAAGTTTGTAGTGTTTACTTCTTCAAATTGGGAGGGGAAGATCCCTCTTGTTGTTGATTTTTGCGTAAAGGAAAGAATGAAGAGAGTAAACTACTATCCTATCTTTTTTACTTAGTGGTAGGAAACAAGGGTGCATAAACACAATGTGTCATAGCTAAGATTTTTCTCTGGTTTTGACATATCTTAACTACGACTAAACTAGATTTTAATCTATCCTATTTCCTCAAGATTAACAGAGCATGAGGGCATAGGAGTGAGAATGGATGGCTCGATCACTTGGTTGAATTGGTCTCTTGAGATGCATCCAAAGGCTCTGAACTCCCAGATTCGTACTGAAATAGAACTCACACAAGTAATCCTTACAGTAATTTATATCTCAAGATTCCCAAGGAGGTACCAAGACCTTTCTGAGGTGTAGGCTGAAAAGTAAATTATGAGAAACAACAAAGGGACAATAATCTTATCTCCTAAATTCCCAAGGAGGCAAAAAGGCCTTTCTGAGGTGTCGATTGAAAACAGATTATTAAACACAACACACAATGACAAAACTTTGAGATTTTTGGATCAAAGGCATGGCAACTCTCCTAATTTATTATCTCAATAATTCACCAAAGAATACACTGTTGGCAAGAGACCATGCACATGTCATCTGGTGTTGTCATTGATGGCAACCCTAGTCAGTGAATTAATCCACACGTCAGCATTTGATCATACCAGAGACAAATCAAAGTTTTGTAATTAACTGTCAAACTAGAAAAGAGCATCTGACATAATTGTGTTCGTCGCTTCATATGCGAATTTTCTAATATCATTTTGAGTTGTGAATCTCAAGGAAGGTTGTTTAGCATATGATCCATGTTATCCTTGAATCTTAGAGCCTCATATTGATCCATGTGAAAGTTAGAAGATCTAGTTGACTGATTTTCTATTTAACAGTGTAAGAAGGCCGACTTGGTGAATGTAGCATGTTGCAGATATTCAAGGAGTAATTGTTTAAGTGTTTTTGTGTTTGAGCATGTTGATTTAATCACTACATGTTGGCTTCAAAAAAATAGAAAATATATACAAACTGTCAGCTCAATCCACAATTAATTTTTAATGTGCACCAACCAAAGTCAGCCACAACATAGTGAGGACCCAAAAATCTTTAGTCGTGGATATATATAAGTGATCGATTATATCATTTTGATGAATGTACGAAGTGTGTTGATGTGTGTTGCCAAATTTAGAAGGGTTGAAGAGAAATTGTGCATAGTTTCACTTGTGCATAAAAGGATTTGAGATGTGAATTAAAGCAGACAGTAGAAGAGCAGAATCAGACAAAAGGTCAAGAATGTGATTGAAGTGCTTAACCAGAACTGTAATCAGGCATTTGTAAATGCTACTTTCTTAATTCAAATCTTTGGATGTATTCAAATTCGTTTTGTAAGATAGTGAGTCTTCATTTTGTATTTGAGCAGTAAGCTCTAGGCAATGTGATGCAGAGGTAATGGGACTTTAGGAAAAAAACACAATGCTTCAGGGTTTACAATGATGCACTCTTAAACCTTCTTCTAGGCACCCTTATGGAGATAAGGCCTTAGTGGTTCACATATGACTTTGTTCCTTCCCTTATGGACCCAAACCATAGGAATTCTCTTAAGGAACACAATTAACTTGTCTTGAATTATTTCAAAGTCGCGATCCTCTGACTTAGACAAAAACCCACTTTTTCACCTTGACTAGGTTTCTAGCCCAACTAGGCCTCTAGCGACTGTTTTTTGGACTTTACTCACAACTTTTCCAAAGGACTCCCCAAAATTATGACTGATTAAATTGTATTTTGTGATGCTACACAACATACTAAAACTCTGATGACACTTGTTTTGGATCAATCCCTCCAAGATTTGTTGTTTCCACAAAATTAAGGCCTAATTAGCCCTCTTTTTCAAAGCAACCCTATTCAAATCTTAACTCTAGGTTATGAAACTTTCTACAATGTCTCAAAATGTATCCAAACTAAGGATTTTCAAGGTCTTAGACTCCTATTATACCCTTAAGACTCTTAAACACAAAACCCTCAATAAATTGCTCCAAAACTAGGGCTTCTTGGATCTTGGCCTTCCAAACACTTCCAAAACCAGTTATTTTACTTTTCACCATTAAATCAACATGTATAAACATTTCCAACTCATAAACATACCCCTTGTTTAGGTAGAACTCCTACTGCTATACCTTAGGCACCTTTCCCATGTACCTTGCCTTGTCAAATCATGGTGTACACCCTAGAACTCTTCCTTCCTGCACATTAGCTTGTTAGATTTGTATGATACATGTTAGAAGAGATCCATTTCATAGGTTACAGCAACATTCCTCCATGAAATGGATCAAACATCCATGAAAACCTCCAAAAATTAGTGAAAAAACTAAGTTTCCTTAGGACAGTTAGTTATATTACACAAAGGACTGATTGATATTGCTTTCAGGACATGCAAATGGTTTCAAAACATGTAAATACAAGTTCCTAAATCATCCAACTAAACATTTCAACAATGGCAATCAGAAATTCATCAAAAGACACAAGAAATTGCAAGAAATTTGATGTTTTTTGTTCTTTCCTATAGCAGTTCGTACAAAATATGTACCAGCAACCAACCTTTCATATAAATGCTTCCTCCAGGTTTGTAGACCTATTCCACAACTGTTCCAACCATTTAGGATTGGTTTCATTTCATTATTGTTGTTAAAACTCCTAAAAGCTACTTACCCGCCCAAAATGCAACTAGCCGTTGGATTTCAAAATTTGAATTTCCAACTTGTAATTTATTGACTAAAAACCCTCCAAAACTATCATATCTTTATTATTCAACCTAATTTGACATAATTAAAACCATATAACCTATCTAGACTCTTAGGACATTATTGGTCCACTAACAATGCATTTTGGTCCTAGGGTCCTTATTAGGACCCTCAAGACTTTTGATTCCTCTATTGTTTTTATCCATTCCAAAAGCCATTATAGGTTTCAAAATGTTATAATTGATGCTCTGAGATGTGTTAAAGATCTTCATGACCCTTGCATCCTCCTGACCCTTGAAGTGATCCTTAAGGAGCTTGGGTGCCCCTACACCATTCTCCCTAAGAAAGAAAAGACTCTTGCCCCAAGAAGTATCCAACTTGTTTCCACCACAATACTCCTTGTTCCTATATGATTGCACCTTCTGATTACAGAGCATGAAATCTCCCAAAGTCACCTTCTTCCTTTTCTGCCAACCTGCACTCATGGTAGAATCAAAACATTGATTAGTTTTCCCACATTGCTGTATGATCTCAGTCTACCCTTGTGCCCTATTCCTACCTTTAATCCACTGACTTCTTTGTAGAGGAACACCACCTCTATTAATCTCAAAAATGGGGAATTCAATACCCCCAACCTTGATACTTCCCAAGTCCCAAATGTTCTGATTTTTAGGACTGTATGCTTCATAACTCTGTTGCAACTTGTCATTTCTCCCCCAACCAATATCTTCCCCTGTCTTACCCTGCATATTCACCCACAAATGCTTCTCAAAACAGATCACAAATTTTTCATTTAACTGCTCCAAAGTAAAAGGCCTCAACTTATACATAATATCTCCTTTGTGTACCAAATACGTATTATTGTATCCATCATGCATTGTCCTCCTAGCATACTTCCATGGTCTCCCCAAAATGATATGACCACAAGTCATTGGAATGACATCACAAAGCACTCTATCTTGATATGCTCCAATTGAAAAATCCACATAAGCCCTCTTACTAATCTCTACATGCTGCAATTGAGTTACCCAAGTGGCCTTGTATGGAGTAGGATGATCAAATGTTTCAATTCCTAACTTGGCTACTATATCAGATGAAACCAAATTGCTATGTGATCTTGAATCTATGAGAAATCTATATATTTTACCATGACTGAGACAATTTGTCTTGAAGATAGTTACCTTTGGTTCTTGATGTAGTCTTTCTCCTTGCTTTACCATAAGGAACTCACCATCAATCACAGGGTCTGCCATCAATGTCTTTGATTCCTCCTTTGTTTCCTCTTCTTCTTGTACCAAATTAGCTCTCCTATCTTTTCCCCTATCTAATTGTTCTCATTTAGGAAATTTGAAAGAAGGATGCCCTAGTTCATTGCAATTGAAACACCTGCCTGTGAATGTGCCTCTACCTTGTCCAAATCTGCCTCCTCCTCTATGAGTGTATCCTCCTCTTTGATCTGAAAACACCTCTTGGCCTTTGTCATTGCTTCTTTTATCATTGTTTCCTTGCCCTTGCTCTCTATTACCTCTACCTCTATTTGAACTACCTCCTCTTCCACCATTGCTTGACCTCTCTTGCTTCCTTTTCACCTTTTCTTCTACTCTAATGGCCAACTGAAAACATTCTCCTAATGTCCTTGGTACCTGCAAACCAATTTCATCTTGTAAGTTAAACCTCAAACCATTGATATACCTAGCTACCTTCTCATCTTCTTCCTCATATTCTCCTCTAATACTAAGCTTGTGAAATTACTCTGTATAGGACATCACATCCATGTCCTTCTGTCTTAAATTATGCCTCATCCTCTTCACATGAATTGTATAATCGGGTGGTAGGAATTGATCCTTGACCAAACTCCTCATTCTTTCCCATGTAGAAACTTTTGTCAATCCCCTAGCCATCCTATCATTTTGAAAACTAGTCCACCATGTCAATGGTGTACCTCTCAACTCGATTTTGGCAAACTTAACCTTCCTCTCTTCTTCCATCTCTTCAAACTCAAAATATTTGTCTAAGGCATCAAGCCATCCTAACACCTCTTCACAATCCATCCTCCCTTGATAGATAGGAAAATCTATGTG
Source organism: Sequoia sempervirens (assembly GCA_007258455.2). NCBI lineage: Eukaryota > Viridiplantae > Streptophyta > Pinopsida > Cupressales > Cupressaceae > Sequoia > Sequoia sempervirens. The sequence continues at coordinate 1,931,152 of VDFB02056351.1, read as the reverse complement.
ACTCTTTCCTCCATGACCTTGTACTGCTTTCAACAACCTTAATAACCTCCTTTCCTCAGGGTCTTCTATCTCATCTGCTGGTTGTTCTTGAGTTACCCGCTCATGCTCTTCTTCTTCATCATTGTCTTCTTGGTTTTCTTGTTCTTCTCTCCTCCTATTTATCTCAAGGCTATTTATCCTAGCTTGCATAGCTTCTCTCTCCCTTCTACATTTCCTCTCTTCCCTTGCTTTAGCCTGCTCTCTTGCTACTTCTTGTTCTCTTCTTTCCCTTCTTTCCCTTTCCAAGGTTTCCCTCAACTCCTCCAACTCTCTTGCTAATTGGTTTTTAGGTGCCATTATTGAACCTTCAACCCCTAAAGGACCTACTCTCTACTCTAATACCACTCTAATGCAGAGGGAATGGGACTTTAGGAAAAAAACACAATGCTTCAGGGTTTACAATGATGCACTCTTAAACCTTCTTCTAGGCACCCTTATGGAGATAAGGCCTCAGTGGTTCACTTATGACTTATTTCCTTCCCTTATGGACCCAAACCATAGGAATTCTCTTAAGGAACATAACTACACTTGTCTTGAATGATTTCAAAGTCCCAATCCTCTGACTTAGACAAAAGCTCACTTTTTCACCTTGACTAGGCTTCTAGCCCAACTAGGCCTCTAGCGACTATTTTTTGGACTTTACTCACAACTTTTCCAAAGGACTCCAAAAATGATGACTGATTCAATTGTCTTTTGTGATGCTACACAACATACTAAAACCCTGATGGAACTTGTTTTGGATCAATCCCTCCAAGATCTGTTGTTTCCACAAAATTAAGGCCTAATTAGCCCTCTTTTTCAAAGCAACCCTATTCAAATCCTAACTCTAGGTTATGAACTTTCTATAGTGTCTCAAAATGTCTCCAAACTAAGGATTTTCAAGGTCTTAGACTCCTATGATACCCTTAAGACTCTTAAACACAAAACCCTCAATAAATTGCTCCAAAACTAGGGCTTCTTGGATCTTGGCCTTCCAAACACTTCCAGAACCGGTTCTTTGACTTTTCTCCATTAAATCAACATTTCTAAACATTTCCAACTCACAAACATACCCCTTGTTCAGGTAGAACTCCTACTGCTATACCTTAGGCACCTTTCCCATGTACCTTGCCTTGTCAAATCATGGTGTACACCCTAGAACTCTTCCTTCCTGCACATTAGCTTGTTAGATTTGTATGATATATGTTATAAGGGATCCATTTCATAGGTTACAGCAACATTCCTCCATGAAATGGATCAAACATCCATGAAAACCTCCAAAAATTAGTGAAAAAACTAAGTTTCCTTAGGACAATCAGTTATATTACACAAAGGACTGATTGATATTGCTTTCAGGACATGCAAATGGTTTCAAAACATGTAAATACAAGTTCCTAAATCATCCAACTAAACATTTCAACAGTGGCAATCAAAAATTCATCAAAAGACACAAGAAATTGCAAGAAATTTGATGTTTTTTGTTCTTTCCTGTAGCAGTCCATACAAAATTTGTACCAGCAACCAACCTTCCATACAAATGCTTCCTCTAGGTTTGTAGACCTATTTCACAATCGTTCCAACTATTTAGGATTGGTTTCATTTCATTATTGTTGTTAAAACTCCTAAAAGCTACTTACCCGCCCAAAATGCAACTATCGTTGGATTTCAAAATTTGAATTTCCAACTTGTAATTTATTGACTAAAAACCCTCCAAAACTATCATATATTTATTATTCAACCTAATTTGAAATAATTAAAACCTTATAACCTATCTAGACTCTTAGGAAATTATTGGTCCACTTACAATGCATTTTGGTCCTAGGGTCCTTATCAGGACCCTCAGGACTTTTGATTCCTCTATTGTTTTTATCCATTCCAAAAGCCATTATAGGTTTCAAAATGCTATAATTGATGCTCTGAGATGTGTTAAAGATCTTCATGACCCCTGCATCCTCTTGACCCTTGAAGTGATCCTTAAGGATCTTGGGTGCCCCTGCATCACAATGTGCCTGAATGCATGTGCATTCCATTTTTAAACACTTTTGAGTATACTCAAATCATATTGTGGATTGACCTCCACCATCATTTTTTCCCTAACATGGTTTCCACATAAAAAGTCCTTGTGTTATGGTGTTGTGGTTGCTTGTCTTATGTTCATGCATCTTTCTTTTGGTTGAATGTTATAAGTGCTTTAAAGATCATATTAATAAAGTTAAAAATTGTAGAAAACTTATTCACCCCCCCTCTCAGTGTTCCTTGATTCCAACAATTGGTACCAGAGCTTAGTTCCTCAAAATAATTTTAATAGCTTGGGGATGAACTTGGAAAGTGATCCAATAGATTCAAGCAATCTTCAACAACAACTTTTGGTGGCCCTAGATGATCTTGATCAGTCAAAATACGAATTTTGGGAATTTGAGGCAAGTCGCATGAATGCTGAGAAATTCATTCAATCATTGAAAGATAAAATCAATAAGTCCAGGGAGAAGAGAATGCAACTTTGTGATCAGATCAAGCAGAAAGAAAGTAAAAGCATTGAAGATCAACAACTTAGTCATTCCCTTAAGGAAAAGACAGAAGAATGTGAAAAGTTGGCTAGAGATAATGCAGTCCTCAAGCATGAGATGGAATCTATTATGATGAGGATGACCAAAAAGATTGAAGAAAAAAAGAAGAATGAAAAGAATATTGCTCAGTCCTTGAAAGAGAAATCAAAATAATGCAACCAAATTACTGATGGATTCAATCAGTTGGAGCTTGAATTGGAACAATCCAAAAATAATGAAGAAGAGCTTGAAAAGCAACTTGTTGATCTTAGAGATGAACTTGCTATTGCAAATGAATTCAATAATAAGTTCAATATTAGCTCAGCCAAGCTTGATGAACTGATTAAAAGTCAGAGGTTTGGAGGTGACAAATGATTTCTTGGATATGAGAGAGGAGAAAACTTTGGATCTATACAAAGGAGATGTAGGCAAGGAAATCAAATGAATAGAGCTGGAAGGTATCCGGTAAGACAACCTAATGCTCAAAGGTTCAATGGTTACTGTTTTGTTTGCAACAAATTTGGTCATATGGTGGCTCAATATAGAAATAGAATGAATCCAAGCGGTCCATCATTCTTAGGTTAGTGCTTTCATTGCAATTAGGATGGTCATAAGTCAAATGAATGCAAAAATATGATGAACAAATTTTATGGAGATGTCAGATGTTATACATGCAATAGATTTGGCCATATTTCTAACTAGTGTAGATCAAGAGAAAATCAATGGAATAACTAGTCTAGAAAAATAAATGTGGTGTGCTACAATTGCAACAAATCTAGTCACATTGCTAGATTTTGTAGAAGTAGAAAGGGTCTGGTAAATCAAAAGAAAATTATCCAGAAAGATGAAAAGGGAAAAGGAAAAGTTACTACAGATGAGATCAAAAAGAAAATGAAGATATGGGTGAAGAAGAGTTATTCTAATGCAGGAAATGATTCGACACCAGAACAAGGATTTGGTAATTCCTTCGGGAATTAGTTTAGGGCTTCTGGCCTAGGGGGAGCTCTCAAGAAAATCATTCAAAACTCCTTGCTAGTAGTTGGTGTTGGGATATGGATGAGTGCAGTAATTGGATCGATGATCTACAGATGTTGTTGAAACAGTTGGAGAAAGTATTTATGTAGAGTTGAAGGTCCGTAGAAGAGTTATCTTTCATAGAGTATGGAAACAAGGTATCTGGATGAGTTAGGTAAAAATCATTTATTGTGACAAAAGGTTAGGTGTGTGAATGATAAAAGTTCATTTATATTCTTCATTTGTCACTTTGTACTTTGAGAAGAAGAATTTTGGAGAGCTATGCAAGCGAATTGTGGTGAGATTCAAGTGTGAAGGAAATTCGGCGATCAAACCCTAATCCGGAAAAAAGGTATTTATCAGGAAAACTTGTGAACTTGTGAATTTGTGAAAATGGCTGCTCAATTGGTAGTTGATATCAAGGATAGACCCTGTCCAAAATTCAAGTGGCATCCTTTAAAATATGTTGAGATAGAGCCCTTAGGTGCATTTTCATTCATTTTGTACTGCGTCTTGCATATTGAAGACATTAGGGCATACATTCATGCAAATATTGAGGAGTTAGGGAGTTCACAGTTGTTGAATTTGTATACAAATCATATAGTTGGAGAATATTTCAGGGTAAAGCCCGAATTCAAAACCTTAGAGGAGAAGAAATTCACACATATTGTAAAATTTCCTGTGTTTTAAGAAAATGAGTGGGTCTGGTATATGTTGAGCTGAGTTCATGCCGAATTTATGTGGTTTAGTCAACCTTTTAAGATTACAAAAGAAGCCATAAGCAATGTTACTGGTTTAAATTCCTCTGGTGGGTTGCCGACCTTGAAGTCCTTGAAGAATCAGATAGTTATTGATGCAACCAGTTTAGTGTTTGATAAAAGAGTTATGCCTATAAATGACATCATTGATGTGGATGTGAAATTTTCCTTGATGGTCATTGGTTACAAGATCTATCAGTCTAGCCGAGATAATTTTGTATCTAGTACAACTATCTATGCAGTATATCAAATGGTGAAAGAGAATGCAGGGTATGATCTATGTGAGTTACTCTGGAGTCAGCCTATTGAAAATCTTGGCAAGATCAAGAAAGATAAGAAGAATTCATTTAAGTATGGTAATATGTTGTTGTGTTTGTTCTTCTACTTTATGAATGAAGTTTTAGGATTTGGAAAAGTACAATGGCAAGCTAATAAACTAGTAGCTATTCAAATTAGAGATATCTTGCACAGATTTGGTGATAGTAAGACAAGGAAAACTATTATCTGGGGATATTTCAAGAGATTTCAGAGTGAGATGCAAGAAAGAGAAATAATTCCTAAGTCTATTGTGGAGAAGTACAAGGACACTATCTACTTTATGGTTGACATTGATCAATGCTTGATGGAAGCTACAGATCCTAGAACGGTCTAGATTATGCCAATGGGCTATGAAGTTGAGGAGAACATCTTGGAACTATATGCACAACATTTGTTGAGTAAACCTCAGGATTCAACAGAAGAGAGGTTTGGAACCTATGAAGAAAAAGATATGCAAGTACATGAGTAGTTGAAGAAACCTATGATATTCTGGAAGGTAAGGAAGGAAGTTGAAGCCTTTGTAGAAAGCATGGGTATATTTGTAGAAGTTGTGAGAGAAGCTAGAAGAAAGAGAGAACAAGATGAAGAAGAGCCTACTAGAACTGAATTTGCTAGTCTGACAACATCCTCTACCCGATCTAAATCAACAAGGAGCTTTGCACCCTTATCCAGTCCTACAGTGAAATCAAGCCCTATGAAAGCTCAAGTGAAGAGATCTAGTAGAGAAGGAAAGAGGAAGAAGGACAAAACCGAAAGAGTTTCTGTTGCAGTTAAGGAAGATGAAGAAACAAAATCTGATGAAGAAGTGAGAGAAATTAAGCATTAGGGCACAAAGGCAACAATAGTCTCTAAGGACAAGCCCTCCGGTGAAGAGGAGAAAGAAAAGAAGAAGATGAAAACTGACAAACCAGGTATGTCTATAAAGGAAGTTGAGAGAGGCATAATCAAGGATGGTAATCTTAAGCCACTATGTGAATGGCATGATACCTTTGACAGTGTTGATCAAAGAATTCTTGAAGAAGCAACAATAAAGTATTTGAATGCTTTCAATTTGACTCTCATTGAGATCATGTTTGAGTTGCCTAGGGGATTGTATGAAGTGTTGGAAATGAGGAGAGTGAATGCAAGAACTAAAGATGAGTAGATGAGGCATTCTTGTAGATTTATGTCCAGTGATTTTTATTGAGGAAATGAAGACAATTCTGAATGATGCTAAGAAGGATTTCAAGAGAAAAACAAAAGTAAACAAGCTTATGATTGGTCGGATTGAAGAGGTAGCAAAAGAAACTGAAAGAATTCTAATGGAATTTTTGTTAAAGAACATATTTAATGTTGTTTATGAAGGTCATGATGTAGATATTGCATCCAGTCTAGTGGTTGAAGAGGTAAAGGAAGATATAGTTGAGGACACTCAGATTCCTCTTCATGTGCATGATATAGAAGCTCCTATGGAGACTAAAGCTCCTGAAGATGTGACAGCTGAAGAAGTTGAGATTCGTAAAGACAAGCAAGAATCTGTAGCTAAGGAAATAGTGATTGAAGAAAAGAAGGTTGAATTAAAGGAAGTTCCTATGCAAGCAAGAGACACTACAGAGGGAGTGAAGAAATTTATGGAAGAGCAACAGGAAGAGTTTGACCTTGAATTAGGTGAATGCCCGATGAATGAGACTGTGATGGAGTGACGTCTATCGATGGAGAGTCCAAGTCAATGGGGACTTGCAACTGCTGTGATGTTGGTGATGTAGGTGGCTTCATTTCTGTCACATGCACCATTTCTGTTGATGTTTCTTTTTCTATTGGCTTTGTCTTTGTAGTGACTATCTCGATCACTGGCTTGGGGGTAGCAATTCCCATGAATATCTCGAGTGTGTGTGTGGTTGTCTCCACATATAACCCCTGTGTTCTTCCCCTTGTGTGTCTTGACATTTGCATCCCTTTGGGAGGATTGCTCCATTGCTTCTACCTAGGCTTCTTCCTTCACGTGGTGGCTCTATTATGGGAAGTACTACCTTCTTTTTCCTCTTGTTGTCTAGGTAGAGTTGACTGTTTCTGACAACTCTACTCGTTCTCTCATCTATAGATGGGTTTTCTTTTGCGTACCAATCCACTCTTTCAAGCGGTTGTGATTCCACTAAATCTATGAATAACGAGGGGAGAATGACTTCCCCTTCATCATCAGATAAGCCCTCAATGTCTTATGACATAAAGTCAACAATTTGTGAGAGCCTGAACCTACTATAGTTCCTTCTTCATACCTCATACTCATCGTCACAATTGACCCAGTAATCTTCCATAGAAGATTCATGTGATGAGCATTGTTCAAGATGCATTGCATAGAGGCCTCTGGGATCATATGAACTTCTCTCAATGAGGTATTTGAAATTGAGTCTCACTGTTTCTTGGCTCATCAACTTGGCATTTGTCTTTGTTATACATCTATAGAGTCCCTTTTGAAGAGGAGATTTCACAGTTGGCTTCTTCTTCAGGCATAGGTGAGTGTGAACTTTGACCAACTACCTAAGGAACTCCATGAAAACTAATGAGGGGTAGTGTGGCATCATGGCAGGATGACCATTGTAGCCATACACACATATGTAGGTGAAAGTGGGGAATTGGATAAACCAATCCGCCCAATCCACCATTGCATCCTTGGCTGCTGGTGATATACACATGCGCATCTCATGGTTGAGATCTCGTACAGTGTGCATAATGAAGAGGTCACTTGTCAGTTTGAAGTGTCGCTCTACTTGAGTGAACTCAAGACATGAAATGTGTTCATGGACCTTCTGCACACCTAAGGTCCCCATATTGTTTACTGCCCTAAATTTTCCTTCAAAGGAAATTAGGTATACCAGGTGGGAACACATGTGGAACCTATGAGCCTTGAGAAACCTGGTAATTTATTGGTGGAGTGTTTCACTGATTAGGGTGGCCCAGTCGTAGTGTTCTCTTTTGTTGATAACCTTGGCAATGATGTAGTACATCCACGATTGGAAATGATTGCCCTCTTCCTAGCTAGTGATCCTAGTGAGTAGAGTGATCAACACTCTATACTCATCTCTGAATTCTCCTCATCCAACCAACTTAGGCAATCTGGCCTTTTTTACCTTCAACCATCTTTTTTCCATTATTCCTTGGCATTTATCCTTGGCTGCCTCAAATTCTCTATTGCATTGTCACTAATATGACCACGTTGGTAGGGCATGATGGAATATCAAAACATTTTTCAATGTCCTTTGGTTTCAAACTGCAGATTACCCTCCCATCCACTAATTAGATTTCTCTCATGGTAGGATTGTAATGCTTAATGTAAGAAATTACAAGCTCCACACTCTGTAATGTGATGGGGATAGACGTAGCCTGAAGCAATCTAGATTCTTCTATGTTTTGTAATGTGATTTGATTCATGCCCTCCAAATCTTCTAAATCGACCACTAGATTCACCTGATGCAAGTCTGTGTCAATCATTTTTAGGAAATCATGGTACAAGGTCATCTTGGTCTTGTATTGCACCTGAGAGTACTGCATCATGAAAAAACATAAAGATTGACTGTGCACATGACCCTTTTTTGACAATTTTTTAAAACCCCTAAAAATAGCCCCTATTGAGAAGTATTTTTCTAGAAAAAAACCTGGCACATGGGTTTTGTTTGTGCTTCAATGCTGAACAAACCCAATTCCTTGGATTTTTTATCCTGAGACTTTTTCGAAAAAACCCCCAAAAATAGGGGCAACAAGTTTGTTGTTTCTAGAAAATTTGACAAGATGGGTTTTACTAGAAAATTATCCTAATCATACCCAGTTGGTCAAATCTGTGGTAGCCTGTTGATTTTTGCAACATGCAAGAAAACCTAAGACAAGAAAAGAGGAAGTAGACAAGAGGTGTATTGGAAGTTTTTAGTTGTCTCCCTGAGAAAATATACCTTTGAATTAAACCTCTAAGAAGAAATCTTCGTATGCCTCTTATCTTCAAAAATTATTGAAGAACGGTCAAAAATCCTTGCTAGATCTTGAAAAGACGTCCTTGAGAGCAATTTGTTGTTTTGATCTTCAACCTACAAAAGAGATAATGAAAAAGGGACACCTAGATTTGCTTTATATTGTTTCAAGCCTGAATCCTTGAAGTTTGGGCACCAACTCATGTCTTAAGCCTAATTTGGCCTAATCTAGAGTTCAAAAGGTTGATTTCCACTGATCATGGGATGATTTGGTGAATTTTACCTCCAAAATATCTTAACTGAAGTCAACAAACATTTCCTTGACCATTTTAGGTGTCCATTTTGAGTTTGAGCACTTTTCTACTATTTTGCAAGTTGAGGTGCCTCTGTTTGATCCTTGCTCACGATCATTCAGTTGATCCCTAGCATCTGCTGATTGTTCTATTGTTGGGATAGAACCAACCTAAAGAGGTATGCTTGGGAGTAATTATGCCAAAAACCTGAGTTTGAGGCCCTAGATTAAAGGGCACCTTTCTCCAGTAGGGGCGCTTTTAGCCCAAACTTAGTCAATTTTTATGATTGTTCTTCGTTTTCATCATTTCAGACCCTCTGTGCTTCGATCTGACATCACCATCATTTGATGAGTTTGATGACTTTGCTTGATGATTTATAGGATGACCAGTTCAATCCTGGAAAGGATGGCTAGTATCTCAGCTTTTGAAGGTCAGTTTAAGTCCTCCAAATCCAAGGGTGCCCTTGGCCAGCAAGGGCGCTTTTGACTTGTTGACTGATTATATTCAAGCTATGAACTGCCTTATTTTGATCTTCATCATCAGTTGTTTGAGTTGTCAGTTGCCTTCACTGACAGTTTCGTTGTTGAGATTGATCGAAGTGGAGAAGGTCATCCTGGAGGTTACTGGACGAACAGACTACATTTGGATTCCCAAAAGACTAAGTGCCTTTCTTCAGCAATGGTGCTTTTCCCTAGGTACTTAGCCATTTTCTCATTCTCTTCATTCAATCTCTCCTTTGGCATTTTCTGCTTAATCTCAGTGCTTGATAGTTTGATAGTTCCTATGAGCATGTTGTCGGTTTGATCATGAAGCTAGGAGGGATTTAAACAAATGCCTTGTATAAAGCAGCTATTGATAACTTCATCTGGTTCCTTGAATCTAAGGGTGCCCCTAGCCAAGAGGGGTGTTTTTTCCTTGAAGCTTACTGATTCACCTTCTATCTTGTATGCTTTGACGATCAGCCATTGACCTTTTTTTATTTGTTTTGCAGACTGGTTGACAGGTTCACTACAAAGCTAGGCTAGAGTTGAAGAGATTTCATGAAGACAATAATTTTTAGGATCATCACCCTATTCAAGGGCGTCTTTCTTCAGCAGGGGCACCTTTTTATGCTAGACAACCATTTTGGATGTTCTTTGTCAACAGCCTCTTCATACTCTATTGATGTTTGTCGGTGATCAATTGATCAGATGATTTCGTTGAATTTTTCATTGTCAAGCCAACAAGAATGAAAAGAGGATGACTTCTTTGGATGAATCTGGTGACTACATTTGGCCCTTGAGATCCAAGGGTGCCTCTCTCTAGTAGGGGTTCTTTTGGAATTTTGAACTGTGTTCTCCTTGGTAGCATTTCGAGAGTTAGCCAAATTTTGGCCTTTTCCAGTTTTAGAAATCTCCTCCATCAAATGGAATCTTTTTTTATCCTTTTCTACCATGGTTGTATCGTTGAAGTGTTTGAAGCTTAGCTTTCAGCACCTGGTACTAGCCAATTTTCCATTAATGGCTACGAAGCTCCTAAATTTGTTCCTGAAAAAATAGAAATAGACGCACCAGAGTAAAACATGTATTTTGATAATTCTGACTTGACCAGTGTGATCATGAAAAAATAACAAATAACACATAGAATAATTCTTAAATGAAGAGAAGAATTCACCCAAAATTTAGGGAAGAAACCAATGTCGAAGAGAGAAAGAGCATATACTCAAGATGAAGAAGATGCAAATCTTAAATCCGGTATACACAATTAAGAAGAAAGAGAATTCAAGAGAGAGATAGAGAAGCTAGAAAGGAATGAAAATTCCAAGAGAGATGGCTCCATAGGTCCTTAGACCCAAGGAGAGTTGAAAAAATGCACTGCAAATCCACAAACCTACAAAAGGTGAACAAAAGGCAATATAGGTACTCTCTCCTACAGAGTTGAAAAATTGCACCAGAGCCCTACAAACTAGTGGTGAATAGATCTTGTAGGATGAAAGCGCTTTATAGGTCCTCATACTTGCAAAGAAGGCACCCCAGGTACTCTCTCCTGAGGGAAGCCCGATGTAGGGGACTCCACAGAGTTAGATTGGAATGCAACTTCATAGGCACACCTGCAAAGCAACATGTTAATCTACAGACTAAACATGTTAGGCAAGCTTGATGCAAAGGAGCTCTACAGGTTCTTGGTCTTGCAAAGCAAGACTAATCAAAGAAGCCTATGGCTACTGCAAGCTACATTGCAACAGAGTCACAGAAAAGAAGGGTCTAGTAAGGATGCTCCCGAGCTAGACATGAAGATATAAGATAGGTCTAGTTGGGTTGTGCCCAAGCTAGATGCCAATGAATTCATTTGAGAGAAAATATTTCAAAATGGGGGTCCCTCAAGAACCCTTCAAAAGAAAGGGGTCCACTCAAGGGACACTTCATTTGAAAGACATAGAGAATAGTGGGGGTCCTTGGGCGCACATCTCCAGAACAAGTCATCACTGCCCCCAACATACAGGGGAGGAGAATCATGCAAGATACTTATAACATATAGGATAGAGGTAGACCTTGATATCAATTTTCATTTGAAGAAGAGGCAGGTGCATCAACAAATAAATGAGTGATGGCACCTAAATCACGAAGTTGTTGTATTTTATCCTTAAAGGCCTTGCATTCACTAGTGGAATGGCCAAGCACTTGATGGTATGCACATAAATAATGTTCTTCTTTATCATGTTTATTAAATTTCTTACGTGTAGGAGAAGGAAGAGTAATCAAGTGGGATTTTAGAAGCCTCAACAAAATATGCTCCTTCTCAGATAAAGAATGAGGAGCAGGAAGCAACCCTTTCTCTTTTGGAGAAAATTTTGACTACTCACAAGAAGAAGGAACAAAGACAACAGATAATGGCGGATGAATCAATCCGTGAGGAGGTTGAGCAAGAATCACATCCACATTCAACCACGGTTTTTTTTAATATTGTTCATTTGAGCAACCAAGTCCCAAATTACACTTACGAGGTACACATTCTATAGGTACCTTAATGCCTTGTTCATTACACCCACAACCTTTACGTCCATAGCCATATTTAGAGACAAGCTTAAAGCCAAGGCCATAACGTGTTTGCAAATCTTGAGAAGGAGGAGGATCCTTATAGAGAGCATTATTCTAGTAATGGGGATCGCACTCTTCTATGGGATCGCCATCATCCTTCTTGACAATAATGCCAACATTAGCCTCTTTAACAGAAGTGTGATCATCTTCCTCAGAAGGAGGAGGACCGGTATTAAGGACATTACAACTATTGCTCACATTACCTTGTGATACAAAAGAATAATAATCTTTGATAGCAGGTGTGGATGATGTTATCAAAAGGTTTAAGTGGATCGAGTCGACTTTATGTTCTCCAATGAAGGTTTCGGTAAAGTCCAAGGAAGCCCAATCATCACCGAGACATGCATTCTTTTGAGAAGTAGAAAGAGTGGACTTATGATTTCTTTCTTCAGAAGGATCTTCTTCAGGGACATCTATCTCAACAGTATCCTTTGTAGGTATCACTAGAGTAGACATCAATACATTGGAAGCCACTAAAGGGATAAGAGTAGGCACAACCAAAACATGACCGACGGTTGCCATCTCACATAAGTGCAGAGCCTCAGGGTCAGCCCTGAATGTGACTACTCGATTGTTACAAATGAACTTAATAGATTTATGCAAGGTAGTCGGGACTGCACCCATAGCATGAATCCATGGTCTACCAAGAAGAAGTTTATATGGTAATTTTTTTGACATAACATATACAAGGGTGGGTATGGTAATAGGTCCCAACCTCAAAGGAAAGACTATCATGCCTAGGGCTCGTTGACCGATGTTATTGAACCCACGAATAACAACAAAAGAAGCATTAAGAGAAAATGAATCAATATTAATCTTAAGCTATAGATCAATGTTACATACATTGAGCACTGAACCGGTGTCAATGAGAGTATGCCTAATGTCGATATTATTAATGTTAATTATGATCATTAGAGGATCTGCTTGTTTCTACACATTTGGGGGTGGAAGTTCTTGTGGATAAAATCTTATATTTAGTGAATCCGCACGAATGTGTGCTATCAACGCATTACCATCCATTGGCCTAGCAAAAGAGGACAAGAGGATATTTTGCAAGGCTTTCTGAAGCATACCTTGATAAATCGGAGCAAACTGAAGCAAGTCCCATAGTGAGATCTTAGCCGGAGTAACTAGGAGTTTCTCGACAAGATTGTAATCCCCAGGTGCTTTAGTTGTAGGTTTAGGTGCTTGAGGAAGGCTTGGTTGAGAAGGTAGTAAATATGTAGGTTGATTAACATTTATTTTTATTCCTTTTAGTATTATAAGTATGGGCTACCGCTCTATAGGAAGGAGCCTTTGTGTAGGAATCTAGAGAATCATCATCAAATGGAACACCATTAATAGAACAAATCCTTTTAGAAGGACTAGTTGGGGTCAGATAAATAACAGGTCTCTTAGGCCTTTGAGGGGTAGTAGAGACATAGATTATATTTACAAACTCATCACAACTAGTGGAATAATTATTTGAAGACATACTCTCAACATCGATCTGAGGAGGATCAGATGTGGAAGGAGGTTCATCATTCACTAATGCAACATCTTTAGAAGAGAGTGCATTGGAATGAAGAGAAGGTAGAGTAATGTTAAGAAAGGTATCAATGATTTGATCTTCTTACAACAAGATATCTTTCAAAGCAAGAGGAATCTCATGAGAAGGATCAAAGATACAAAGTGACATGGGCAAAGCCAAGTCACTATCACATGCATGAAATGGAACATTATTAACATTTTGAATGCAATTAGATATTGAACTCGTAAAAGAAGATATTAAATTCATTTTGAAAATAGTAAGCTAAATATAATAAACAATGAATACACAAGTCGATTGACCCGGAGCAATCTAGGGGTGACAAAACTGAGAAAAACCAAAAATCTAGATTTTTGGATTTTTTTGGTATTTTCTAGGTTCTAGTAATTTGCATTTTTAGAGGTCTTCGAAGTAGAATATGGGGTTGAAACTTGCGTCAGTCCCTAAAATTTGTCTACCAAAGGCACAATAGTTTAGGGACTAAACTGGTCCTCTTGGATACCTTTCCAACAGTGTAAACGGTTCTGAATTCCGAGCACCGAGTCAATAGTTATGACCCTGCCAAGTTGGGGTAAATAAATTCCTAGTTTTTTGAAAAATACTATGGTTCACGTCAGGTTCACCAAAATGTAGAGAAGGGGGATTCGCTACTCATGAGTCTCTTTATTCTCAAGAGATTCCCAAGGGGTAAACTTCCCTAAACTACCTCAGGGAACAAAGCGAGAGTTTTAAAATCCAAAGGAGTAAATCACAAAGGTTTTTTGGACAAAATAACGAGCTCTCAGCCAAAGGATGATAACGCGAGACAAGGACAACAAAGTGGCGTGCTGGTGTCCCAAAGGCATGCTAGCATATCGTATGGACCGGAGAACGATAATATCACATAAAATGACAAAGTGACAACTAACAATTAGATTGCTCATAACTTACAGAGTATAGGAAAATAACATAATATGACAGAACTAAAATTAAGTGAAGTACAAATGATAAAGTTAGAGAGGATGAGAGATAGAAACTTCTCACAACCCAAGTAATGAAGCCTCTAGCAAATGAATGTCTTCAATACCTACATGTGTAAGATCTAGAGAAAACGTTGGGGCTGTATAGGGGTTTGCCTCAATCAAACCCCCATTTTGGTGTTCCCACCTCCACGAACAACCAAGTAGATAGAGAGAAATGAACAGTATAAGAAAATATGGTGTGATAAAAGCAATCCCTGCTCAAGGAGGATAACCCATATCACGAGATAGATATGTGATTGATAGGGGATGTGTGAAATCCCAAGATGCTTGTAAGCACAAGATAAGGGAGATCCCAGTTGCAAGGCTTAAGGAATCCAAAGAGAGGGCGATAGTTGTGAGAGCCAAAAGAGAAATGTAGAGTGTTGTGAGAATGTGAAAGCTTGAAGATGCTATAGCAAGCAAGAGAGAAAGGGAGAAAGAGTAGTGAGATCTCAAGGGAGAGACCAAGAAGGCCAAATGAATTGAAAATATCACATTTAAAGAGAGGAGAGCAAGGAAAAGAAGCTTCTTGAGTCGTTACAAGGTGTCTCAGGCCATTACCACTAACAAGAGTGGCTGACAAGTGGGAAACATGCTCAGAAAAGGTTGTTTGAATGTTGAAATGTCACAAGACACTAGCATGGCATGCAGACATCCACACGACACTCTAGTGTCTAAACACATCACCCTATAAAATGAAATGAAAGGGAGAAGCACAAGGTTCAACACAAAGTTGTTGTGCGAAGGTAGTTGCTGAAAAGGGGTCTTGAGCATCCTGAGAAGGGAAAAAGGTTGATGCAGGGGATAAAATGAGCCTACACAAATGCTAGGGGAGTGGAAACTAAACTAGATGCAAGAATATATGTGAAATTGCAAGGGGTGCAATTTTACAACGTTTCACTTGTAAAGGTTGATACACCTTAATCCCGACACCAACGTCTTGAGATGAAGAGTCAAGTGATGAAAATTGAAGAACTCTCCTTAAAGGAGGAGTCTTTGCTACATTTTGTAGATTGAAATGAAATGAGGTAGGATATTTACGCTTCTGTGTGTTCCTATCAATCATATTGTGAGAGGGGTTTGGCTGATATTCAGAGGGGTCAACATTCATTACTTCAATTTCTTGCTCTTGTTCATTATCTCTTTCCCTTTTCTTTCTCTACTTGATCCTCCACTCCACTATCTTTATGTGGACCATCACCACATGTCTTCTTAGGGCTCTTTCTTCTCTTTGGAGGCTCTTCCCCATCTCCACTTCTACCTATTATAACTGTGTGTTGCATAGGAGGTGACATTGCAATTGATGAAGAAGTCCCTACCTGACTAGGATTAACTTGTTCTCATATCCTTTGCCTTCCTTTGGATTGATCCTTGGAAGCTTCACCCTTTTTCTTTGCAATTCATATCTAAGTTTTTTTCAAAACTATGGTGGTTCTAATCTCAAGGTCTTTGGTTTCTTTGAGACTCCAATCAATTGGCACCATGGGCTACATCTGTATATGCTTGGTGTAGATTGGATCCACCAAGTTAGATTCATCATATTCAACACCATAAATTTCCTAGCTTAATCTTAATGTAACAATTTATCTCTGAGTCATTCTCATCCAACTTCTTTTCCTAACCTCATAGTCATCACAACAATCAACCCAATAATCTTCCATTTGAGGGATGTAATAGAAACCAGGACCAAGCTGCAAATTGTTTTTGACAAAATTCTTGCTATCAAATGTAAATCTCATGTCATAAGTAGAAATGCTAAATTTCACAATATCCCTCTCAATGTTGAGGGCATCTGATCGATATTTGCATAAATAATACCCCTAACCAATGGAAATGGGATTCCAACATTCTTCATTTTGGCACATCTCTTGTTCACCTCTGGAACTTATTACAAATCTCAATGAGGATAAATTTATCTTATACATACTTAGGTAACTTCAGGATAAATTTATTCTATGCATACTTAGTTAACTTGTGAGGGAGTCTCTCATACCCTCCTACTTTGATGTAAGCGAATCTTTGAAATTGAATAAAGTGGCTACCATACTTTTTTTATCAATTGAATGGCTTCAAGAGAAATCCGTTGTCCCAAATCACCTTGCAATTCTCTAATAGCCTCATGGTGAATACATCATTCACCCTCTTGAATTTATTATAGCTCCTTTCCAACTACAAGTCAAGGTAATAGTTATAAATTTGAATTTGATCACCAAATTCTTCAACAAGGTGAAGTCTTGGACATGGCCTAGTGCATGCCAAGGCATAAAAAAGATATGAGGACATGTAGAAAAAAATATTGACAACAAAGCTTGATATCATGTCTTGTAGCTTGCCATTGATGAGAGTTACCTAGTCTAAGTATTGTTATCTAGCACAAATGATCTAAGCAAAGAAAAACATCCATTCTTCAAACTCATGGGCATTCACATTACCCCTCAATCTATGCAATAATACGATGATATCTAAAATCTCATCCTTAAAATGTGGCCTATGCAAAGTTTTGGGTAATTGGGTCTTTCCCTTCTTGTGAACGACAAACCACTCCTTGATAATGATGTTTTTATAATACCCTTTCTTTTCACTGAAATGACCTTGTGACAAAGTGAAGTTAAAATCTGTATTTAAACTTCCCTTTCAAGTAGCCTAAAGCAACCACTAATGGTGGCTTTGTCCAGAGTAATCAACAAATTATCATCTTCTATTCTTATTTCCCTAATATGGGGATCATAGTGGTTAATACACTCAAGAACAAGATATGTGCACTACATGGCTATAGGGAAGGCAACCGCTTCAAGTATACAACTCTCAACCAACCTCTAAGTAATTGGAGCTCTATCTTGCTTATTCTCTCTTTCCTAAAATTCACCAAGGTTTATATGCCCTAGCCTAGTATTGCCAATCTCAAGTAATGAGTTGGTTAAACGAGACAAGTGCTCGTATCCTAGATGCTTGTATTTCATTTTTCCTAAATTCTAGCTTCCAATTCTAATTCTCTAGTTTTGGAAAATTTTTGCTAGGTCACCTAAAAATTTTGATTTTTACTCTTGAGGATCTTAGAAATTCACTTGATCCAGCTTTTGTGGCGTTGAGAAACACCTTTAGAAGATTTCTTTGTTAAAGTTGAAGTACTCACTTCCTTAAGCCTTAGTTAAGCTCCTTGTTGTTTGTTGTCCATAGGATGACTGACATGTATGATATAGTATGCCTCTATGAAGACCTATGCAATATCTATTAATTGATTTTGCATGTAGACCTAAGATCTAACATGCTTTGATGTTTTTCCCTTTTGATTGGATGGTGTACAATTGACTGAATATTAGTTATTTAGTTATGAAACTAGAGACCTAGCACATGTTTCTAAATATGACAATCTAGACACTGATTTAAGCAAACTTGGTCTAAAAGTTGAAGGACAAATAATCAACTTCTAAAATATTGACCTTAAAATATAAAATTTTACAATTTAGAAGTAAAGAACAAAATCACACTAACAACCTTATCTAAAAATCACAATCACTATAACAATTCTATCCAAGAAATAAGAATGAGTAAAATAAAACTATATACAAATAAATGAAAATCATAATAATTAAATATTCTTTTATCAACTATTCTCTCCCTAATCATTATCTACCACCTTCTCTTGAATATTCCTCTTAATCTTTTCCTTTCACAGTAATAGCATGCTTCACCTCTTGAATATTCCTCTTAATCTTTTCCTATCACAGTAACAACATGCTTCAAAAGGGAAGGCATGCTTGCTTGTCATAGTAAAGACATTGTTCTCCCAAAGTCTGGCCACCCATTAATTCAAAAGAGTGAACAAGACCTATTTTGGATTCTTCCATTGCTCATGTTGCCTCCCCTTATTTCTTGCCACCATGTTCTTGTATGTTGTGTCTGTATAGGCTCCTTGATAGCTTGATTATGAAATTGATGTTCTCCCTAGTGCAGCCAACATTGGACTCTTCTCTAGTAATAGAATATGGGGTTTAATGTGGGGGACCGAGCAAGGGACCCCCTTGAGACACACCCAACTAGTGGTAGCATCAATAATAAGTATATAGTATATGCCAAAAGTTGTAGTGTATTATTGGGTTTGCTTTACCTGACGATGTGACCGAGGCTTCCCTAGGCAAAGGGATTGGTCCGCCGCCCCAAATTCTCTCTGTCCACGTTGCATCAACGCGTCACCCTCTCCGCAAATCAAGCAACCCCACCTAACAGTCGTCTACGTCACCATCGGAATAGGGAAGAGGAAGTATGTAGAAAGTGGAAAAGCGGGCCCCACATGGCACAATCCTTAGCCAAGATTTTTGCTGACACCCGTGCGGGTCAAATGGAAATTTCATGGGGTAGATTGCAAGAACAAAATTGTACAATTTAATATAATTTATAAATCTGAAAATTGTAAATTTTGTATTTTGATTTTTTAAATAATTATTTTGACTATTGTTTTTAATGATTAGGGTATAAGTGACATGTTTTCATATAAAATTAGTAATTAATTAAAATTTATGTTAATCATATGTGTACATTCTTTAAGGGATCGGTTTGATTTCATGCTATATGTTTGATTTCATGCCATTTGTGTAGAAATGATCCTAGAATTTTTAAATTTAAATTTAAATATGTGGTCAAGTCAAGTCCCTTTCTCTTAGTTGATATGTGTTGATTTGAGCACAAGATATTCAAATTTGTGTGTTAGTGTTACATAAAAGGATAAACTCTATTTTGTTGTTATATCATCTAGACCTTTACACATCTAATAGCACACAAACTCAATTATATATTACATTATTTTTGGAGCATAATATCAACAAGATATCAACATGCACACCTTATGTATATTGCATGATTACTTAGTATGTCTCCCATATTTATTCCAAAACTACTAAATTGGATCCAAAGGTTTGATATAAGGAGAAGACCTTCACTTTACACACTCCTAAAAGTGTTTGTCAACACTACATGTTTTCATATACATATTCTAAATGAATAGACAAATAGGTTTCATGCAAGTGAAAGTGTGTGGATCATTTCATGGAAAAAGTATGATTTGTAGACATGATTCATTTTAATAGGTATTGATTTTAAATAGAGCAAAGTACAATAAATTTTCTAATCAATAGATGTCATTTAATAGAGTAACAAGCATTGAATACTAAGATAAATCACATAATGTCTTCTATCTATTTAACATTAAACCTAGAGCTAAGTACTTTTATTTTACTTGTTTATATCCATGAGTAATTGTAGATATATTTCTATAGTACTTATCAATTCTATCTCTTTGTTCAAGGATAATTGTTTATCATTATGAATTAGTTAATTTAATCTAGAATATTTATGTAGGAAACATCTAGTTTTCTTTTTTTGTATTGAACAAAGCAAAATAATTTACAAGAATAAAGTTACAAGAATAAAGTTACCAGTAGTAGCTATAAAACATGACTAGCCAAAATGCCAGACAAACTATACAATATCTACCAGAGCCAATGACGTTCACTGAAGTAGTACAAAATATCAACCATAAAATACAATTACATAGACAAAAGTTGAATAAGTTGGTGAACTTAAACAACCTTACACACTTAAGGTTTCAATTTTTAAATATAAATATTTATAATTTTATAATCTTAAATTACATCTTTAATAATAGACCTTAGATTGGGCCTTATAAGATTAAAAATCTACTGTTTCTATTTTTTTTTGGTATTACCTCAAATCTTTATAATGGACCCTTTTATGTATTTTTGTGTTGATTCTTCCTCTTTGTCTTGTGATCATGTAATCAATAATGATTGCATTTCCATGTTGATCCCTTATATAACATATTTCCTAGGGTTACATGTTAGGTGTATGACCTTCATATTACATATATGTTTAGACATGTATGTGCCTTGATGTTTACATTTCGTTTACATGTCTATGGTGTTAGATCACTTCCTATGTATGTGAGATGATGTGTTACAATGCTATAATATGTTCTTCATTGTTTATTAGCCTAGATGTCAGCTTAGGTTTTTATTTTATTTCATAAGGTTGTTATGTATTTTTCTACATCTGAGTTTCACTTGCTTAATATTTTCTTGGAATGAGTCATGGATATTCTTGCTTAGGTTTAGCTTGCTTGTATTTGACTGACTTATTGACATCTTTTATAAGAGTTGCACTTTCCTATTTTAATATTTAGGGTTTATATTTTTTATTGGTTGTATTTGCCACCTCCTCTCTCTCTCATATTCTATATGTACTCACTCATATTTATTACATAGTGTGAACATTTAAATTTATGGATCAATCTTATTGTATGTATTATATTGCTTGCATTTGCTTATTATTTCTTGATTAATATTCATGATACATATATGTTTACACATGTATATGCCTTAATGTTTACTTAGTTACTTGTGTTTGATGCTAGATTACTTCCTATGTATGTGAGATATTGTGTTACCATACTATAATATGTTCTTCAATGTTTTATTTTTTTGGTACCATTGCATCTATCCTATATGTTGATTTAGGTTTTTATTTCATTTCATTAGGTTGTTATGTATTTTCCTACATCTAGGTTTAGCTTTCTTAGTCTTGTCTCAAAATGAGTCATGGATATTCTTGCATAGTTTTAGCTTGCTTGTCTTTGAATGAGTTATTGACATCTTCCATACTAGTTACACTTTCCTACTTTGGATATTTAGGGGTTATATTTCTTATTGGTTGTACTTGCTACCTCTTCCCACTCACATATTATGTATGTATTATTGTCACATGAATTACCTCATCTTGAACTAGGTCCAACATTATATTGATACAATGGGTTTGATCTCCAGTTTTGGACCATTATTGTTGAGATTAGACCTCCAAAGAAGGTTAGATTCATCTCTAATCTAAATTCACTAGTGTTGGTCCAACCAAAAACTAAATAAGTATAAACTAATCCTAATACTAACAACTTGTAAAAGGAAAAGGGAGAGAAAGAGAAATGTAGAAAGCAAATAGATGGTGGTGCACCTAAATTAGAGTGATTCTTCCTGCCTAGAATTGCATAGAGGATTAATGAAAACATCAAAGGACTTCACACAACTCTTTGTTTATCAATTCGTAGAGGTGAGTATGAAATTTAGGGCTTTAAAGATACTAAAAGGGGTAGAAAAAACCCACAATCAACACTTCTAGTAGATTAATATAGTATACAAAACTAGAAAATATGATAAACGTTCACACATGTATAGAGGTAGCAATAATTACATAGAATGCAAGAACAAAGAGGAGGTAAAAATGGTAAATTTTATTAATATGGAGGCACAAGCCTATTATATTAGTAGAGCTACAAAATTGCATATATCTATAGAGAAAAAAAAGGGGGAACCCTTACAAATGAGCCTCAATCAGGCTTTATTATGAGATAGAACACTAGAAACCTTAAAGACCCTAACCACTTGCAGAAGGAATGGATAAAAGACACTTATCAAGCTCAATATGATATTAAGGCACGAGAAAAACATTCTTGACACCTAAAACGTCTCAACATCAATGAATTGAAGGTGGAGTGTGAGAAACCTCTATAGAATTTGCAACAAAATGTGGCCAAGGATGGCCCTCTAATAGAAAAGGGTTACAATCGTTGAATGGAGCATGGGAACTACAAAATCTAATTTGGAAGTACTCAAGACAACATTGAAGATGGCTCTATAGGTCAAAATTGCAATTTGGAAAGTCACTAGGAATTCATTTTGTCATCCTTGCAAGCCAGTGGTGTTCACACAAAAGTTTGAATATTCTACTAACCATTTTTTTAAATTAAAATATTGATCATCTATCTAATTTTAAAAGATCTTGATTGGATGATTAGCGCATTAGTATGAGAATCTCTTAAGACAATTGAGCAAATTTTTGCTATGAAGAGATAACATGTTCCAATGAAAAATCACCACTTGGATAAGTGACCCTGAATCATGTGGTGGGTCTCATAGAAGTGGTCAGACTCAAGTAGATACACTATAAAATATAAAACTAAAAGTATACAAGACATTGATTCAAAATTTGTATAAAACTAAAAAAATAAAATGAATTGGACATGGCCTCATGGAAGGTAATGTCTTTTCTATGTATTGTGTTATTTTGTAAGCAAAAAAATATAATAAAGAAAGTTCAAACTCAACAATGCTTAAGCATGTGATCAATAGATGTCAACCTACACAACTATGCAACAAATTGTATTTCCCTTCTACTTGAAAAACTCTTGAAGAAATCCAAAAAGAAACAAGTTACATGTATGATAAGATAAATATTGTAATTAAGTAATAAAGAGAGTATAACAATGCTACCCAATAAACTTAGCCCACTGCAGGGGACTTGTCTCGCCCTAGCTTGCCTCAGGTACCCAAGGTAAGGGCTGCTAGGCCGCTGGACTAGATTGCGAGGACACCCCTCTAGTATCAAAAAAAAGGAAGTAGTTTCCATGAATAAATAATATATTAATATGAACTTGCTATCTTACCACAACATTATTAAATATGATACATTATTGACCTCTTCATTGTACCTTCACATCTTTCATATGTAAAAAAAATACAATATAAGATTGATATATGAAACCCAATAACATTGATTTTCTCTATATGTAATGTTGTTTACATTATCTATCTACTTAATTTAAATTC
Source organism: Sequoia sempervirens (assembly GCA_007258455.2). NCBI lineage: Eukaryota > Viridiplantae > Streptophyta > Pinopsida > Cupressales > Cupressaceae > Sequoia > Sequoia sempervirens. The sequence goes on along the minus strand of VDFB02056351.1, from coordinate 1,907,992 downwards.
TACTAATAAATTAAGAGCTAATGTAGATTGAAAGGCCTCATTCAAACATTTTATTTAGATTATTAAATAGAAATAATACTAGATTATTAAATCTATTCTCTTACCCAAAAAAATAAAATAATAACAATTCATATTATACAACCTAACAAATTCTTATATGCTTAAATAAGGCCTAAAATTAAAAATATGACGTATCAAATTCAGGTCCACTCCATGACAATGTTCGAAACTTTTTCGAGGTGGTACAACTAAGAACTGACACCTGTCGTTTCTGACCAGTAATTTCCAGTCTCCATCGAGGGGTGTCGACTGGCCCACTTCTCCGCAGGAAATTGGTCATCCCTGTGTTATCGAATCATTGGCTGACAGATGGGGTCCCACAAGCCTACCCACCACTCAGAAGCTGCCACATCAACCTACTTTTCTATTATCCTCTCCTGTCTTTATCACAGCAACTATGACGTCAGCTCTTTGTTTGGTACTGAAACTCCAGACCGGTTGCTGTCAAGTTTTGGAGAAAACTGTAGCAGACTTTTACATCCGATCTTATTCTTAATTTTATTTATTTTATAAAAAGATGTCTATCTCTCCTTCTCCCTAATCTATTAACACAATAACAAAAGAGTTATTTACCTTCTTTTTTAAAATCATCTTGAATCATAAAATCCAAATCCACACACTGGTACAAACCCAATCTATTTTTTTATGGTGCGGAATATGCAATCTCTAATCTCACGTCTTTTCTCTTAAGTAGGGTGGAAGTTGTTTTCCATAGAAAACATGTTCTAACCGTTCAACATATATGTATGGTCATCATGCATGCATTTGTATCATACATGATTGGTTAAAATGAGTCAAAATATACTTTCAAATAAATGTGAGCTACTATAATTAGAAGCATTGTTACCTTGCAACATAATTAATTGACAGATGCCTTTATAAGATGGAGCACACACGCTCAAATCATAACTTATTTACTTTGAAAAACAGTTATATCACATTTGACAAATCTACATTTAATATTTCAAAGAGAACTTTAAAATTTACTATTACTTTGGTTTGTCCCAAAAAAAATCATGGTTGAGATAGAGAATGTTATTAGATTCTTTTCAAATGAAAAGAGAGATTTACTATCACTTTGGGTTATCCCTAAAAAATCACTACTTAGATATAGAATGTTATTAGATACTTTTCAAATGATTTTTTTTTTTTTTTGACAAGGTCACATGTTTCTCTCAAACACGCTAAACCTTCCAATTGTAACATCCCCAAAGGAGTGGTATGCAATGAGAAAATTCAATAAAAAAACTCAGTGTTCTTAATAGTAAGACAAATTGCAAAAAAAATCTCTTACTCATCTCTAAAATATAATGTGAAAACAAATTATTCAACAAAGAGAACCCTCTAGAATATATGGTGCCCCAAAGATTCATAAAGAGGTTGTCCTTCTAGGGTCTATTGGTGACACTATAGATTCATCTATTATAACTTAGTTGCATATCCCACAAAGAAAATCAAACCACTGGTGAAGAGGACATGTTTGTTCATCCAATACCATGTTCGTATTTATCATTTTTATTAAAAAGAAGAAATTTGGGGAGGATACAATTCTTGTAAGTTTTGATGTAGTGTTGTGTATCAAAATTCCCACATTTATAAAGAAATTGCTAGAGCCTTTAAACAAGCCTGGATATGTGTCTTTATATCAATTAAAATGTAAAGGACTCACTTGAAACCTCAATTGCATTCCTTCGTTACATTCAATTATCTAGTTTAAGATTTTCAAAATTCTTATAAGAAAACACATGATTGTTTCTTTTAGACCACATAGAAAATTTAGTAGATTATTCAAATCTTCAAAAGATTGTAAGGATCCATATCAAAACTTAAGTGGTGTATAGAGTGGTTTTCTCTTACAAGATTTCATATATTAGATAAACATGTCATTCTATAGTTACTAGAATCAAATAGTTGGAATTAAGCATCATCATGTTAACAAATTAGTCCATGTGGAATAATTTGGCAAGACAAAGAACCACATTTGTATTAAGTTATAGAGATTAAAAACACTTAAATAATGATCCTGATAGAGATGAGGGGTGGGGATCTTAGGAAAGGGCCCACAAACCCCTTAGCAATTAAACTAAAAAATAATACTCAACTACATGCAATTATTTCCACATTAACCCTTTAAGGATACTATTCCAAAAAAATCAACTCCAAAAATTTAAGTGGTATTCCTTCATGTAAAAAGCACTTAGAAAGGAATAAGAAAGAGAGATAGAATAGAAACAACCACAAGAACAAGAATATCATTTATATTATTAGAGCCCAACCATGCATGTCCAAAAAATCTACAAATTTAGATGTGGTTACCCATGTGTTACATTGGCTTTGTGTTGTAATGGTGTAAATTTGTATCCCGTGCAATTTTCCATTAATTTACATTCATTTTAGCCTTACAAGTCTGACAATACAAAAACTCACCACATTTTCTTTGCTCTTCCCAAGTGTCCCTGTCATTTGGCATCGATGAAGGGAATTTTTGTTGAGGGCATGTGCATGTCACGCAGACATCTGCGTGCTGCACTGCCATCCTAACAAGATTCTTGTGTCAGGAGACATTAGGGACATTATGATTCTCTTCCAACTACAAGCATAGCAACCCTCTTCGAATTTTGACTGTCAGGAACAACTGTTTAGCTCCAATTTGGTCATTTGAACTTAATTCTTTCACTCTCTCAAGATCTCTCTTGGATCTAGCAACTCTCTTGATCATTCTCTCTCACTCTCTAGCTCATTCTCACTTTGTGCTTCACTCCCTTGCTCTTGCTCTTAATTTCCCCATTGTTCTTGCAGCTTTAGTGCCATTGTTATTGCAAGTTGTCAAAGCTCTACTTCATTGACATGGTGATCTTGTTCTTCTCCTTTCTCTATTAACCTTGAGCACTCATAGAAAGGGAGGTGATATTGTGTCTATTTTCTTGTTTGCATTATCTTACCTATAGAGTAGCATTTGGATTGTCGGTGCTCTCTACTTCTTTGTGTTTATTCTATGTACTCTTTTATTTCCTTTCTACACCTTGTGGTCTATTGGCTATCCATGGAGGTGGGAACACCGAAACGAGGACTTGACTAAGGAAAGTTCCAAAACACAACCCCAACATTTTTCATGTTACTATGTGTGTAGATGTTATTCGTTTGCTTGGAGCTATCTAGAGAACTAGACCTTGAGTAAGTTGGCATTCTTCTTATTTCTTCTTCATCAATTCGCCATTAGAATAGTTTATATTTTCTAGTTAAAGTATTCTTCTTGTTGTACTTTGCATTTTTGTATATTTCTATCAAATGGGAAAAGCAGAACATTCAGGTTGTTAGTAGACTCTCTATGTTTTTGGTTGCTACTTGACCCTCAGTTTGTATAGGACACTAGTGTGTATCTAAGACTCTAGCGTGGTGCACTAAAGTCCGACACCCACAATGCCATCCTTTGGTAGGGATTTGTCTAGTCTGTAGTCTAAGACTTCTATGGTCTACTCACCTAGTTCTAGAAAACTCCTATCATAAAATATAAGGGAAACATAGCCCTATTTTCCCTTCCTTTTCAACTTATTAGGTAGTCTGAGGTAGTTTAGGGCAGTTCACTCCCTTAGGCTCTTTCGTGGCTTGAGAGTCCCGGGGGCAGCGAATCCCCCTTCTCTACATTTTGGTAAACCCAACAAGAATATCCTTTTTACTTTTGTGTGTCAAGAGCTCTTCTCCCAAGTCTTGGGTGTGTTATGGATTCATGCGTCATGAAGCTTTATGAGCTTTACAACCCAATCTATGAACTTCAAACATGTTGTTAGAAGAATTCTATGACATATAAAAATGGAATCTAGGAAGGTCATCTCTAGTCAGAATGGTCCTTCTTTTGAGGAAATAGTTTTAGGAATCCTTGTTGGATTTTCTAGTCCTTTTGGGGAAGCTAATCCTCATATTCCTACACTTCCCACTTCTTTGTCGACCTCTTATGTGGAAGAAGAGGATGCTCTAGAAACTTCTTTCCCTAGATAGAAGACTTGGATAATTTGGGTGGTATTTGAAAAAATTTAAAACTCTCGCTCAAGTAGCTATTGTTGTTAACAGATTAAGAACCATGCTGGATAAGGTTTGAAGAGTGTAGAACTTCTTTGAGGGCTTATGAATATTGTGGATACTCATGGCCTAATATAAAATTCTAACTTGTACATTGCCCGATATCTAGGTTCTAAGATTGTTGCACCACAATTAGAAGTCTCGATGCCTAGACTGTCAGTATGTATGGCTGAGACTGGTCATTTTGTTAACACTACCTCTAGGCCTAAGAAGACCCCCACTTTTAAGGTGAATAAGGTTCCCTTGGGTTTTAGTTCTTCCACTCCTAATGCTTTTGTTTCTTGTGGTAAACTTGGAACCCATACTAGCCTTGGTGTCGAGGTCTCTGGCGTTATGGGGGCTTGTGGTTCGGGTAGTGGTTCCACTAGTCCTATTTCATCCTCTGATCCTATCTTGAACAATTTATTGCAAAATATGAGACAAATGCAAAACTAGTTGGCGAACCTATCTGCCTCATCTTCTCAACCCATGTTTTTAACCCTGCTTTCATCGTAGTCCTTTGTCCATCAACATTTTGAACACTCCTATCCCTCAAGGGATGGAGATTCCAAAGTTCAAAAAGTATAGTGGTCATGGAGATCCTTAGATGCACGTATTGGCATTCAATGCTATGTGCATTGACTTCTTCCACCATGATGCTTTGATGGAAAATATTTTTCCACAATCTCTCAAGGATGCTTCTCTT